>OX638071.1:36809595-37369987 GCA_951804385.1 Trifolium dubium | reverse complement strand
GTCAAATTAACCGTGAACAAACATCAAAATGATCACTTGTCACATTAAAACCAAAACATCAAACATTATAGAACATTGAAAACTAAAAAAAAAAAAAAAAAAAAAAAAAATTCTGCAAAAGTGCACCAAATGCTCAATTCTGCAAATTCTGCATTTACATGTTTGAGGTATTTTATTTTCTTCAAAGTAAAGAAACAATTATGGTTTTGTTTGTATGGTCCACAATGCAGACAAAGCTTGGAACATTTTTTTGTTATCAAGTGGCAGCTCGCACATTTATTACCCCAAAAGAAGTTGATTGATAAAGTGTGGTCTCGAGTTCTGTTCTTATGGTACACCTATAATTGGAACTTAGACTGGACCTGCATAATTTTGTAGGTGTGTGTGACTATAGAAGGGCCTGCATATTTATACATGTTTGAATTTGGTATAGGAGAATTCTTTTTATTTTGTGGAGGGATTTAAGCATGCTTTGAAGACAAATTTTTGTTGTGTTTGGCTTTGGTTACTTTACTGCATCTGTTAAGTTTTGTTGTTCTATTCTAATATTCATTAAAAATTATTAGTCTCTACAGTTGTGTGTGAAAGATATTTTAAAAGTCATGATCGACATATGTTAATATTGTGTCAATATCACATTAGACATAAATACACGCTTTTAATTTGAAATGACGGTGGTGCTATGTAGTTAACTCCAAACTCTTTCATTTAATTTGAAGTGTCGGTGCTACGTAGTTAACACCTTTAAAGTGTAGCATAGCATTTGCACCATTATTAACTATACTTGACAGCATTATATATGGATATACTACTATTTCATACTTACTAGACCAGATTTTATTGAAAGTTTGAGACTAGAATATGACATAACAGAAGAATGTAGATTTGTCCAACTAAATCAAATTTATTTTTTTTGGTATACAACACTAATCAAAATCTTTTAGATGAAAATAGAAATATTCTTAATTTATTTACAAAAGGAGTTAAAAGTTCATAAGAGGAAACAAATCCTCTCCTGCATTTTTTGTTCTATCCTCCCTCTTTTTTCTAATTCAACGGTTGATTGACCACAAAGAAGGAAAAAAAACATAGGAGGGAATTTTATTTTTTTTAGAATATATACTAATTAAGTAATTGCCTTTTTGGTAAAAAAAAAAAGTAATTGTCTTTATTATTTTCCCTATGAGATCACAAATCAAAATCAAGAGGATAGTGTAAATTAAATTAGTATCTCATTTATAACTTTAACCACTAATAATAATACACCATATAACTAATAAAAGGGACAAATATGATTTCCTAAAAAAGAAAAGCCAACCTTCCCAAGCAAACCCTCAAAAACAAGGGGAAAAATAGAATTGATTGATCAGCCATCACTATAGTCAATAATTTTAATGGAGAATGGTATATCGACAAATGAAATTCTCAATTTTTGATCTGTCGATTTATGATTTGAGTCATCTAATCTTTATTCAGCGAGTTTCATATTATAGTTAGTTTTATCAAATTACGATGACACGATAATTTTGTTAAGACACAAAAATATAACTTTTACAAAATCACGGTGATTCTGCATTCACATAGTAGGATAAAATATGGTGACCTAAATTTGAATTCAAAATTCCATATAAAATATCTTCGCAATCAAACCGTTCAAACCATGCTAGGCCGTAACAACCGGGACAAAATAAACATAACGTGATAAACAACTACATCAACAATAACAATAATCAACATTCAATAGTGAAAAACATAAACATTATACTCAACAACAGCATCTCCAGATTTTTGATCAAATGAATAAGTTTTAGCTTGAGCATAGCCTCTAGCAAATCTGAAACGTCCACTACCACCAACAACAGACATTTCTCTAACCTTATGAAAAATAGGATTTCTTCCCAAAATTGAAATACTACTTCCATTATATTTTCCTTCAATGAAAGCCAAATTCATAGCCATAAGAAAAGCAAGTTCATCTTTACTAGCAGATGCATAGAACCCTTGAGCTTTTCCAACAAGTTTAGAGCTCAACTCTGGTCCTAAAGTTAAAGGGTTATCAATCATGTTGACAAAACCAAAATCAGTTGTTGTGTTTAGTTTCAATGGTGGTGGAACAACTTCAATTGATGTTGGATTTTTTCCACTCTCTATATCATGCCAATAGAATTTAAAATGGCTTAGTTTTTCCTTTTTGTGTAGGCCTAATAATTTTTTGTCCATTGGACGAACAAATTCAAAAATGTCATCTTTTTGTGATGATAATGTTGAAGCTATGAGGGTGTTGCAAGAGAAGAGAAGGAAGAAGAAGAAAGTGAGGACATGTTGGGAAGACATTGTTTTGTGGTGGGGTTTGTGAGATTTTTGTTGTGATGATGAATGTGGAGAAAATGTTTATAGTGGAGGAGAGAATATTAAAACAAAATAGGAAAAGAAGAAATCATCAATAAAGGAGACTAGAGTTTAAATAGATTACCATATATAGCTTACAAAAATATTTTTTTTCCAAATTTTTTTATAGAAAACATTTGACATTTTGAACTTATTGAATAATTAATGTATCTGATCTATATTATAGACCAAATAGATCGATACATTAATTATTTAATTAATTTAAAAAATGATTTGTTTCTTATAAAAATGACTCAAATAGCTGTTCTTATTTTTTTACAAAAAATGACTATTTTATTATCTCTATTGTTAACATGATATTAAGTTTCAATCTTTCTTATTCTACTCATTGCTTTTATTGGTTAGTCTCCATTTAAATGATTTCCAACCAAGCACCAATATATAAAAACGCGCATTGAACACGATAATAACATTGACACAGATAATGATAAAAAGTGATATAATTGAATGTAATCACAAACTTTCATATTATGTCAATGTCGAATATTAACATTAATCAGACATCAAACATGCCTTTTGACGCTTCTACTTATTAATTGGTTACTGCATAGTTTTGTCAAATCAAAGTGTAAAAATATATTTACACCATTAATAGCTAACTATACTTGACAAAACTATGCAGCAACCACATGAATTAACTTGTCGATTTTCATTTCTTTAGAGCTATAATGACTAATGAGCAAAATGAACATAAATTGTTACGGATATATGTATATATATCATACTTAGATGTTAAAAAGTTTCACATCGGATATGAGATGGTCTGAATAAGTCTTTATAAGCAAGTGACAACCCTTACCTTATAAGTCGGTTTTGTGAGGTAATTAAGTTAGGCCCATACTTATTTCTATCATGGTATCAGAGTCTCTCTATGATCCAATGGACTACTCGTTATTTGGGCAATTCGTTTGTAAGTCCATGTTCCAACTTATTCAATTCTGGACGTGGGGGTGTGTTAAAAAGTCTCACATCGAATATAAGATGACCTGAATAAGTCTTTATAAACAAATGACTACCCTTATTTTATAAGCTAATTTTGTGAGGTTAAATTAGGTCCATACTTATTTTTAACATTAGACCTTAGTGGACCAAAGTTTAATGAACATTTAAAGTTAGATTAATGAGTTATAAAACATTGTAAGTTTCCATTAAAGAGAACAATTACAGAAAAATCTTATGCTCCCACTCACTCAATTTTTTTTAGAAGAAAGGATAAATATTATTAATTTATTTCTCTCTGTGAGATCACAATGAGATCACAAATCAAAATCAAGAGAGCTGTATAAATTAGTATCTTAGTTATAACACCAACCACTAATAACACCATATCTTCACATATCTCTTATTTTTAAATGTTGTTAGGTTAGCAACATTTAATCCTACTTTTTTTCCTCCCAAACAGCATTAATTGCTCCACTAAATGTTAATTATATTCTATAGACCCCACCACATTATTAAGCATAGTCCTTATTTTTTAATATTATTAGTCCATTATTTTTGACACAATGTTCACTTTTTCATCTGCTTCAACTAAATCTTTTCTTTATTTTTTTTGTACAATCTAAATATTTTCTTATTCCAAAGTTTAATAATTTTGCAAAATACTGTGTAATTCTAATTTCTCTCTCTTTCTCTTCTCTCTCTCCTGTTCTATTTCTTCTTCTTCTTTTCACTTTGTAATCTTCACTCATCAAACTCATCCTCTCACCACCATCGACATCGTTCTCCCACCCTTAACTCAAAACTCTGCATTGTTTTTCAAGACTCAAAACCCTCCTAAAATTTTCATAACATAATTGTAAGAAGCTTTGTTGATGGTGTAACACAAGTCTTTGATTTTAAAACATTATTTGTCAATGACATTTTTTTTAAATCTAATAAAAAAACCAAAAATTGTAAGGCTTTTGTCTATTCATATTCAAATGTCAAAATCAATCAATTCCACATGTTGTAATATATTTGTTCACACATGTGTTTTTGCATGGTAAATTATATGTTGCCTTATCATGAGCAACTTCAAAAATATGATTAAAGATATTAATAATCGACGAAGATTGAAAAGATACCGTTATAACTTCTAATTTGGTGTATAAATTTTTTTTTCATAATTTATGATTATTGATGTTATACGTACGTTTTTTCAATTTTATTTTGATTTTCATGATCAATATTATTATATTTTTGCCTTAATTTTTTTTTGGTCAAGTAGTTTAGCGGCTAGAAATTTCACTTTTAAAATGGAGAAGTAGAATGACCGGAGTTCGAAACTCCGCCCTCTACATATATAATGCGGTATCTAAACAATTAAGCTAAGCTCATGAGACTTTTTATTTTTGATAAAATTTGACTCATTTTTAATAGTATACATTCTATATGAATTAATTTATTGTTATATAATGTATATAACTGCTTTTAAGACCCGTGCGTGCACGGGTCGGAGGTCTAGTGATTTCTTAATATAAGAAAAGTCAATCTTTACAAGAAAACCCTCAAAAACAAGAAGAAGAAATATATATATAATTGATGCAATTTATCGTCGGTTTATAATTTGAGTCATCTGATTTTCTTTTTTGACAAAGATACAATAATTTTGTTAAAGTTTTGAAGTGTAACTTCAACAAAATCATGTTAATGTTGATTCTTACAAACTTAATTACCGCGAACAAAAAGATACATAAAATAAATTGTGTACAACAACCTACAAATTTATTAAATTAGTAACAACACTAAATCTAAATACATCACCAAACAAATCATAATAAACAAAGTAAAAACTTTAACAAACACATATCCTAAAATAAACATCCACCACATCACCATCACCATCGATAATTAACAATCAATAATGAAAAACAACCAAACTAGAACATATATTACTAATTAAATAATCATCTTCCGAGAAATTATATTAACATACTCCTTCCGAGAAATTAGAACATATATTACTAATTTGTATTAGATACATTAATTTTTTTGACCAAATTTTATTTATATTTGAGACCAGAGTAGTAGTGATTTTGTTAAAGTTTCAAAATGCAAACTCACTGCAAAACGAATAATTCATTGAATTGAAATCAATTGAGCACAACAACTACAAATTAATTTATAAGTAAATAACCACAATAAATCCAAATTCATCACGGTTTACAAAGGAGTAGAGGATCGAACTCATGACCTGATGTATACTACCGAAACCCCTCACTACTATACCAAATCTAGTGACTTTCATAAATATAGTATTAAAAATCTTAAACAAACACAACTCCTAAAATAAACATCATCATCAATAATTAACAAAACAATCAATAATGAAAAACATAAACATTATATTCAACAACTGCATCCCCAGATTTGAGATCAAACCAATGAGTATTAGCTTGAGCATATCCTCTAGCAAATCTGAAAAGTCCACTTCCACCAATAACAGGCATCTCTCTAACTTTGTGATAAACAGCATTTCTTCCTAAAATAGTAATACTACTTCCATTATATTTTCCTTCAATGAAAGCCAAATTCATAGCCATAAGCAAATCAAGATCATCTTTACAAGCAGATGCATAAAACCCTTGAGCTTTTCCAACAAGTTTAGAACTCAATTCTGGTCCTAAAGTTAAAGGGTTATCAATCATTTGAACTAAACCAAAAGCAGTTGTTGTGTTTACTTTTGATGATGGTGGAATAACAGTGATTGATGATGGGTTTTTTCCACTCACTGTGTCATGCCAATAGAATTTGAAATGACTTAGTTTTTCTTTCTTGTGTATGCCTAATAAGTTTCTGTCAATTGGACGAATAAATTCAAGAGTGTCATCATTATGTGATGATGAAGTGATTGTGTTGCAAGAAAGGAGAAGGAAGAAGAAAAAAGTGAGGAAATGTTGGGAAGACATTGTTGTGTTGTGTTGTGTTGTGTGGTGGGGTTTGAGAGATTTTCGTTGTGATGGTGAATGTGGAGAAGGTAAAGTAGTGGAGGAAAAGAGAAGACAATAATGATGAAGTGTTTGGTTTGAATGTGTGGGTGAAGGGTTTGTTTATAAAGAAGACAAACGGAGAAGGTGGAAAAGTGTAGGACAAAAAAAGGACAAATATACATATTAATGTTGTAGGTGAAGGTATAGATGAAAATATTTTTATATTTCAACCATAAAATCAAAGCCGGCCCAAAAATCAAGCATTTCCAGCGAAGCCTTTAAAATTTGAGGCATAAATAAATTAGTTTTAACCGATATAAATTTTCTAATATTTATCGTTTGATTGAAAGTTTATATCATTGACAGTGAGGCATGTAAAAATTAACGGCATTGAAAAACACAAAAAATTGTTAATTAATTTTGATGTATATATCATATGAATTTATATTTGTCTGAAATTTTATACAAATAATATATATGATATAAATTTTCAATTCAATAATAAATTTTATAAAATTTATATAAATTAAAATGTTATTTTTTTTTACGCAAGTTAAAATGTTATTGAAAAGTGTTAGAATTGATGTCAAATTAATTAGTGTCTAAATGATCCTACACACGCATTGTAACAAAATACTAAAAGTATTCATCACGCAAAGCATACGAATCAGATCATAATGCAATTTTACCAAACGTGGGTTTGAGTTTCATGTTTTTGGATCTTTAAAGTCTCATGTTCCAAAGTCTTATTAGAATTTTTTCACAGGGTATAAATGTATGTACCTTTTATGTATATTTAATTACTTTTTTTGGAGTGCTTTTCTTCTGTAAAAGAAAAAAGAAAGAGTACATTTAGGGCAAGATTATTCTTCCCTTAAAACTTAGTTTTAGTTTTTAATTAATTCTTTATATTTAATTTAACAATTTTAACATTTTTTATCAGTTTTTTTTTGTTGAGACCGAGGTATCTGGGATATCCACCGCCGAATGTAGTGATTAATCTCTCGCTAGATTGGAGGCACCTCGATGAGTAAAATAGTTGGTTCAAAGATTTAAAGTTTCTCCATACCAAGGTGAAGATTCTTATCAGTTGAATTAAGATATATAAATCATAAATCAGAAATAGATATATCGGTTCCATGTATAAAGTGGGTGGGTACGATGGTGTCTTTGTTGGTTGGTTGCATCATTTTTGGACTTGCAGGCATTGTACACATTTTTTTCATTCTTTCTTTATTTATATTTTCCACACGGCACAGCTAGAAAGTAGAAACCGACATACAGGGAAAATGGCACTCAAGTCTTCGTAGTTCGTAGTGGTCAAAGTGTTCTCCATGTGTCTTTGTTTTTTTAATTTAAAAAGTTCACTCCAACAAGACTCTTCTAGACGGACTCCACTGTCCATGTTTCATACACTACGTGCAAAAGTAAACGATATGAGATTTGAACTCTAATATTTTCTGTGATAATATCTTTGATACACGTTGTTAATTGAAAACATATATTCTGTATTGTATTTATTAACATATTAATTGTTTCAGATCATCCATTTTTGTCGAGATCCTATCGTTGAATACAGTGATTAGTTCTTCGTTAGATTGAAGGTACTTAAAAAGTGAGATAACTTTTTTTGGAATATAATTGTTATTAATTATATATATAACTTAATTATATATGAATTGAAGGTGAGATAATTAGTTCAAAATTTTAAGGATTTTTTGTATCAAAAATAAGATCAGTTCTCGACCTTTAATTAAAAGAATAAATTTCAACCGTTCAATTACATCTCTACATGTGTTGTTTATTAATCTCTTATATATTGTAATGACAATATATTATATATTTAGAAACTAAAATAATTATTGCTAAACTTTTAGTGGCATACACATGACAACCATTGAAAGAGATGTGTGTCTCCACTACTCAAACTTTTTGCAGCCGTCCATATTTCTATTTGCACAAATAGTACTAACAAATACTACTTCCACCATTTTAAAATGAATAACTTTTTGTCGTTTTTTATTTTAAACAACATAATAATTTTATATTCGTTAACAAAAAAAAACATGATAATTTTATATTACAAATATATAAATTGTTTCTGTCAATATATATATATATATATATATATATATATATATATATATATATATATATATATATATATATATATATATATTGTGAATTCGTTTTAAATAAAGTCACACCAATAAGATTTGATGTGTGGAGCAAAATGGGTAAGCAACCACGTATCAAAGAATATAGAGACAATGAATATTAATCCAACAATATGAAGCAAGAGAAAATAGAGAAAGCAGTAATAGACACAATAGTTTGTTTACCCAGTTCAGTCAAATTCCGACCTAATCTGGGGAGAGAGCAGCCCCTCCGTTTCACTATTTCCAAAGTATCACCGTTACAATGAAACTCCCAATAAGGGTTACAAGAATTAGTCGTCAACCTAATCCTACCCTAATCCCAAGTTTCTTCCCGTAACCAAGAAACTTAATATAGTGTTTCCAAGATGAAGAATAAACAATTTAGAAAGTAATTGTTTCTTTCCTTCCTCACTTATTTTCTTGGAGCTACATCTTTGCTCTCTTGTTTTTCTATGAAGAAACAATCTCTATTTATAGAGAAATATATCACTTAAAAATAGGAACAAATCTGTCTTAAAATAAAACAGAATATTAATTTGTTTGAAATATATTTAATTTAAAACCAAACAAAATCTTCCATTGTTTTCAAACATATCTAGTTTAAAACCAAACATAATCTTTGTCCCTGATTTTCAAGTCAATCTTCACAATATATATATATATATATATATATATATATATATATATATATAAATTGTTTCAAACCGAACTTACCATTCATATGTTTTTATCATATATATTATTATATCCGGTACTTATCATTTATAAGTTCAAAAGTTTGTTTTTAAGAAACTGGAAGAGAAATATTTGTTTGTTTTTGTGGTTAATAGAAACATTTATTTCTGTACAAGTCTTTGTTTATAGTATTTCATTAGCACCAAAAAGAAATTTTAAAGTATTTGGAGTCATATTTTTTGACTAATGCACCGGCCAACTCACCAACCCAATTTGATTTAGGTAAAGTATTACTTTTGTTAATTCATCATGTGATACAACAATCCTTGAATTTTTTTTTGGTCAACTAACAATCCTTAAATTTATTCAGTATCATATTTACCTTTGTATATGTCACATGTACACATGGTTTATATTCCTTAGAACAATTGCAAATGATTTATTTCATTTTAAATTTTGCATATCACAATTCACAATTGCTAGCTCTCCTATAAATAAACTTAAAAGTTGATATACAATTTAACTCTTGTACTCATAAGCATCATTGATTGTTAATGGAGACTCTAGATTGATTGTATTATTAACAGAGGACTGTATGATTTTACATCTTTGTTTTGCTTGTGTTTTTGTTAGGGTCTTGATCCTTTTTATTTTTGTAAACTCTTACATTTATAGTTAGGCACATCTTGCGATTATTATAAAAAAAAATCAGTAAAATAAAATAAAGAAAAGCCATGGGTAATTATGAAAAATATATCTCCATTATAAAAAATTAAAATTCGTATAATCAGCTGAACTGAACGCAAGTTTAGAGATAAATGCATAATAAGCTAAATCTCGTTATATAACCATGCATACACCGAAGAAATTGGTTAAATCGCGTTTCACTTTTTAGACACACGATTGATCAGAGGTTCATCGCAAAATCAAATAAGAGTACTAAAAACATTCCAATAAATTTTTCCAAGAACTTATTTTCTAAAACGCTTGCCAAAGAAACTAAATGAAGGATACTATTATAGATTGATTAGATACATAAATTTCAATGAACCTAAAAAATATAAATTGTTGCTTACATATATATGAGATTGAAAAGAAGAAAAACTATTTTTTTTTCAAATACATAGTAGATAAAAAATACAAATCCTAAAATGAACAACAACAATAGCAACAACAATAATTAACAATCAATAATGAAAAACATAAACATTGTACTCAACACAAGCATCACCAGATTTGAGATCAAGCCATTGAGTACTAATTTGAGCATAGCCTCTAGCAAATCTGAAAAGTCCACTACCACCAATAACAGGCATCTCCCTAACCTTATCAAGAACAGGATTCCTTCCCAATATAGTAAGACTACTTCCATTATACTTTCCTTCAATGAAAGCCAAATTCATAGCCATGAGAAAATCATATCCAACTTGTGAAGCAGATGCATAGATTCCTTGTGCTCTTCCAACAACTTTGGAACTCAATTTTGGTCCTAGAGTCAAAGGGTTATCAATCATTCGAACTAAACCAAAATAAGTGGTTGAGTTTAATATTGGTTGAATAATTGAGATTGAAGTTGGGTTTTTTCCACTCAAGATGTCATGCCAATAGAATTTGAAATGACTTAATTTTTCTCTTTTGTGTAGGCCTAACGATTTGCGGTCAATTGGACGAACAAAATCAAAAGTGTCATCTTTTTCTGATGATGATGTTGATGATGAAGTGAGGGTGTTGCAAGAGAGGAGAATGAAGAAAAACAAAGTGAGGAAGAATTGGGTATGCATTGTAATTTGTTGTTGTGTTTATGAGATTTTTGATGAATGATGATAACTTTGGATCGAGAAATTTAAATATATAGTGGTGGAGAGAAGAGAATAATAATGGAGGGTGAATGAAGTGAAGTGTTGGTGAAGGGTTTGTCTATTGTTTATAAAGAACAAATATGGAAAAGGGAGAGTGATAGGAAAAAAGATACTAGGGGTCACCTTTAATATTTAAATGGGGTTTCACGTATACATATTACATGGTTATAATCTTTTATTGATAGAATTTAAGGTCTGTTTGATCTGCAAAATGAAAATACTGAATAAAACAGTACAAGATAGTACTACATACCTCCGTTCCTTATTATAAGGGACAAATCACTTTTTAGATACATTGAATAATTAATGTATCTAATCAATATATAGACTAGATACATTAATTATTCAATGAATCTAAAAAGTGACTTGTCTCTTATTATAAGGAACGGAGGTAGTACAAGATAGAACATTACAGGACAAATATTTACCCTATTAAATAAATTGTCTTATATGATATTTGATGAAAAAAATGAGCAAAAGTAATATGAAAATTGAAAAGTATATATACTAATTTGGTTCTATTTGTGAGTGGGTGTGTGGCGTGGTTGTTGCTTCACGGTTGCATCATTTCATTGACTCACATGCTTCACAATTCACATTTTCCTTTCTTTCTTTCTTTCTTTCTTTCTTTCTTTGTTTCCCACACGGACACGGGAGGACTAGAAATTGGGCACATATGGAAAAGGACACTCAATGACAAATCTTTGTGGTGGCCAAATGGAAAAATGCATTTGTAGGTACATTGTCCTATAATAATAATCTCATATTTGTTGCAAAATATAAAAAATATTTTCAAAAGAACTAAGTATTGCAGGAAGTCAGGATATATGTGGTCAGGTGTTCCTAAATTCATTCTTAGAAAGATATTTTTTAACTTGTAGATTATTAGAGAAAGTTCAATATCCGATTTAAAAAGATGTCACATATTAAAAATAAAAGTAAAAAGATTTTTGAATAGTATAATAATAGTACTCGTGTTTCAATTTCAAATTTCGATCCATCACATTTTAAAAGCCTCTCATATGTTAGATCTAACTATGGGTTCATTAAACTATTTTAAGTTAGTCGTCAACATTTCTCTTTTATTTTTGATCTATGAGAGATATTGATTTAGAGTTAATTTAGTTAATTTTTTCTTAATATTTTGTGATTTCATTGTCTAGTGCATTGTTATTTATTTTGTTTTGATTTTCTGGATTGATATATTGATTTTTTTTTATCTTAGTGCGACTGTTTATTTGATTCAAGTTTAATGATATCAATTTCGATCCGACACAAATTTGATCAATAATTTTAGTGTTATCAACATTATATTACATATCCAATTACATGAGTATTTATACTATTAATATGAATGTTATGAATTTGTTCATTACTCCCTCCGTCCCAAAACTATTATCCTTTTAGAGTTATGCACGTGGATTAAGAAATAACAAAGATTGATATGTTAAGTCTATTTTACCCTTACTTTATTAAGAAAGAAAAAATATATTTAATTAATGCTTTAACTTTTGTAAGAGTACAATTGATAAACTAACATTAACTTTACACTGGTTTGCGAAAAGGACAATAGTTTTGGGACAAAACTAAAATGCTAAAAGGACAATAGTTTTAGGGCGGAGGGAGTATTATTTTTACAATTTTCAATTTATGTTGCATCAATATATATACTTTATAAATTTGAATGAGTAGATATCATTTATTTTTATGAGTTGTCGCTCATGCCACAAGCAAAATCTAATAAATATTGAAAAATAATAGTTTACAATTTCTTTATTTTACAAAATATTTATGGAAAATGCTAACGAGTAACTAAAGACACTCTTTAAACACTTTAAATAGTTTATAAAAAATTTAATATTAAAATGTGTAAAATCAACACATTAATAATTATATAGTTTAATTTTTGAATAAAAAGTTTCTTCTAATTAGTCTTTGTCTCTATTTTATAAAGACCCAATATATTTTATATATGTGTAAGTCTTTGTCTCTATTTTAAAAGATTTCCCTGTCGTTATAACGAAATTTGAAAGTCTCCGGATTCCTTTGTTGACTAATAATGCACAGCACAGCAGCCACTCAATTTGATTTAGGTAAACTATTAAGTCATCGTTTCATACAACATGCATATATTTATTATATTTAAAATTGTCTCCTAATAAGAACGCACAATTGATATTTAAGTTTAACAATGCAAGTTTCTATCATAAGTTGAATTGCAATTTTTAGTCTTTGAAGATCACAATTGCTATTTAAATTTTGTTTATATGAAAATGGATCAAAATGTTGATATATGAAAATTCCAATGGTTTATTTTTTTGGTCAGTGAAAATTCCAATGGTTTAGTCAGTAAATGCCACTATGAAATTATGTACAAAAAACATTTGGAATTATCTACTTAGTGGAAAAAAAATGTTGGTCAGTAAATGTTCCAAAAATAACATTTGGAATCATTTACTGTATGAAATTATGTACAAAAATTAAGTGATACTGATGACTTTTAAGTAGAAGGTTCATATTCAAATTTTGAAGTAAGAATAAGCATTTAATTTTTTGGTTGGTTGAGTTCTTCAGGAAGCTAATCCCTAGAGTCAGTTATTGTCATTCAACGGTAGGTTGTGGTCTGATTGGATCCTAAATGTTTAATTCTCAATTGTTATGCTAATTGATAGTTCAATGCCTACAAACTTGGGTTAATGAGGCCTATTTTTGTTCTCTACTAAGTTGTTAATTTCAAGAGGTTATATACTCTAATTATGATATTTAGTGAATTCCATATTCCAATTATTTTTTTTTGAATTATCTTTGGTATTATTTGATTTTACAGATCTCGCGGTGGCTAGAATTATTGCTGCTTTGAAATGATGAATTGGAGCTGGTGCTATGAGCCTAATTTTTCTTTGTGTATCTTGTTTGTTTGCCACAAAGTTGTTGATTATGGACTTCAGAGTAAGAAATTTAATTCATGTGTTAGTTTTACAATGTCAAGTGTTAACGTGTAATGGTTGTGAACTAAAACATAAAAAATATATGTTGAAAAGATTACATGTCCACCAATCTGCTATAGTTTTATTTTGACTATTATGTTTGAATTACTCTTAGTTATAAAAATTTGAGCTTATCTTATGCTCTTTGATTTTATTTTTCATGGTTGAAATTTATTTTGTGAAAGGGAATATTTGTTCTTATTAGTTATTGATTATATTACTTTTATTTTGTAGATAAATAATGATGATATCGATGAAGACTTTCAAAATTTGGAAGCACAAGATAGAGTGATATAGATGTTGATGCTCAAGTTTTTTTTTTTTTTTATAGTTTTTAATAGTTATTTTGATTATGATCCATAATTATTTGACATTATGTCTTAGGCTATACGTTAAAAAGGCTGAATTACATTATTTTGAACAATGTCATTTTCATGATATATATATTAATAATGATGTATGATTGACAAGTATCTCTTTTTGTTATGTAATATTTTCATTTTATTTTGACAAAATTGTTATGTAGTATTTAAATTTAGTTATATTGTAATTTCATATGAAATAAAATTCCAATAAAAAAAAACTTTAGTTTTTGCAACGGTGACTTGGCGTTGCTATAGATGAAAAACCGTTGTTGTAGCAACTGAAAAGTTATATAGTAAAGGGTCTACTAGAACAATTTTTTATTGAGCAACGGTGGAATACCGGTCTGCTATTTTAGAGCAAACCGTTCTCTGAATTGAACCTATGGCAACGGTTTTTATTTGAGAACAGGTAGAAACCGTTGTTGCTGTAAAATTTGAAAACCGATCTCTTATAAAACCTAAAACAACAGTTATTCACAAGCCGTTGCAGTTGGATGAAAAACCGTTGCGAAAGACTAAGACAACGCTTCATTATACCACAGTTTGAAAACCGTTATGGTATCCTAAGGCAACGGTTTTTTGTAATTTGGAACGGTTTTTTGGCGTTGTTTTAGGACGAAAATGTTACGTTGTAGTGAATTAAAAAGAAATAAATGGGGTTTGGACCAAATAATTATTGTTAAAGAAAATAAGTAAATTAATTATTAATTAACTTTTGAAATATAATAATAATAATAATACTTAAAATTACAACAAAATGAACAACAACAACAAGTCAACAACAACAATAATAATTAACAATCAATAATGAAAAACATAAACATTATACTCAACAACACCATCTCCAGATTTTAGATCAATTGAAGAAGTTTTAGCTTGAGCATAGCCTCTAGCAAATCTGAAAAGTCCACTACCACCAATAACAGGCATTTCTCTAACTTTACTAAAAACATGATTCCTTCCCAAAATAGTAAGACTACTTCCATTATACTTTCCTTCAATGAGAACAAAATTCATAGCCATAAGCAAACCAGCTTCATCTTTACCAGCAGATGCATAGAATCCTTGAGCTCTTCCTACAAGTTTAGAACTCAATTTTGGTCCTAAAGTTAAAGGGTTATCAATCATTTGGACTAAACCAAACAAAGTTGTTGTGTTTAGTTTCGATGATCGTGGAATAACAGTAACTGATGATGGATTTTTCCCACCCACTATGTCATGCCAATATAATTTGAAATGACTTAGTTTTTCTTTTTTGTGTAGGCCTAAAAATTTTTTGTCCATTGGACGAACAAATTCAAAAGTGTCATCTTTTTGTGATGATAGTGTTGAAGCTATGAGTGTGAGGCTATTGCAAGAGAGGAGAATGACGAAGAAGAAAGTGAGGAAGTGTTGGGTAGGCATTGTAATGTGTTGTTTGTGTTTGTGAGATTATTGTGATGAATAATGATAACTTTGGAGGAAGTTAAATAGTGGGAGTGAAGAGTATAATAATGGAGAGTGGATGAAGTGAAGTGTTGATGAAGTGTTTGACTTGTTTATGTTTATAAAGAACAAATATGGAAAAAGGAAAGTGATAGGAAAAAGACAAATGGAGTAGAATGTAGGGAAAAGTATTTTTCTTTCCTATTTCATTCTTAAAATATTGAAGTTCTTTTTTCTTGTTTAATACTAGTATCATATAGTTAGAAGAGTAGATCTAGGTTAAGGGAGTTTGATGAATCCAAAACTATTTTAATTTCTTTTTAGGTGTAAAAAAAATACTTGGAATTATTTAATTATTGTATGAAATTGTGTACAAAAATCACGAAATATATTGATGAGTTTTAAGTAAAAGGTTCATATTAGAATTTTGAAGTAAGAAAACTAATATAACCACTAATTTAATTATTAATCAATAGTATTTTCCAATCTAGAGAAATAATATTCACCAAATAGATATATATTCATCTAGAAGCAATGCCGTATAGTATTATAAATTTTTAATATATACTACTACGTACGTTCATAGGAAACAAACGCACTAAGTTGAACGTGGGAAGAAAAAATTACACATAAAAATTACACATATATTATGAAAATGTGTTGCACAACAAATAGTTTCGTTGACTTATAATTTGAATAATTAATCATTCAGCAAAGAACGGTAAGAAAGGTATCAAGCATCATGTCAAGCAAGAAGTATATTTATGTAGTAGAATTGTATTTTAGGTACTTTTATTTTTGGTTTAGTTTTTAGATTTTCAGATCTTTATGTAGTATAATTTTGGTTTAATCCCTAAATTATATTTTTAAAGCTTTTATTAATAATATGAGATTTAGTCAAAAAAATTAATAATATGAGATAAAGTTTGTTTCTTTTGAAAAAAATTCATTGTATAACATATCACTTGAATGATATATAGCAATGAGTAGAGACTAATTTAATTCATATCAAAAGGTAAATTAATGGATTTTATAAGTGTAGTATCTCATTTTATAACTACTAGATACATTGTTAAAAGGGTCAAAGTCTAAGTTATAGATGATTAACTTCCACTTAAAGTGTGTAATATTACTCAAATTAAAAACTGGTCATCAACTTAGGGGTGTGGTTGAGCGGTTGAGGCTCATCCTCCCTTAACCAAGGGGTCCAGAGTTTGATCCTCACCTTAAGTATGGAGCAGCTTTAAATCCTTGGGCCAGTTATCCCACCCATTAAGGTGCCTTCAATCTAGCGAGGGATTAGTCACTACGTTCGCCGGTGGATAACCCAGTCTCGCCAAAAAGCCTGGCCATCATAGAATGTAAATGTGGGCTAGCTTATACTTTACTCAGTCCAGCCCAATTAAAAATGTTGGATAGTGATCATAACATCATACACAAATGGTGATTACTCTTTCCCCTCCGTATTACTCAAACAGACAATGCTAATTGAGGGATTTAGAGCAATGTTGTAGAGGGAAGAAGTGTAATTATCTACATAAAATATTTGCTTACAACTCGTCTCAAAATATTTTCTTAGCACATCCCATAAAATATATTATTTGATTTTATTTTTTAATTATTTTCTTTCTCTGTGTGTGTTCAAATAAAATGTCTAAATTATTATGACCATATAAGAATTACTCCAAAAACATATCTATTGTGTGAAGAACTAGAAATTAAAATAAAAAAACAACCCGATATTAAGCATTTGAAACTTATTTTGAAGGAGAACTAACTAAACACAAATATTTGATGATGAATTTTTCAAAGCATTTAATTTATCCTTCAAAGCTTGCTTGAAAAACACATGCATGCATACTAATGATCAACAATTCCATTTGTTCACTTTGAAGCATATTTAGATTATTAAGATTTTTATTTTTATTTTGTCAATTTAATCCTTGAATTGAAAGTTCTTGTTAAGTTTGTACGCAAAACAATGCAATTAATACTGTGAACAAATACTTTTGGGTACATTTTTCAAATATAAATAAACTTTTGTAAAATAAAAATACTGTGAACAAATAAACAACAATTGGAAAACTACACACGTTTACATATTATATAAGGTTCTAATGCACTTTAATTCTTTATTTTAACTAAAACATGATTTTATCTATCTCCTTTTTTTTTCTGGGTGTAAACTATCTCCTATTTTTAAATCTAGAAATTTAATCACTTTTTGTTCAAATCATTAGCATCCCTAAGATTAACGCACTTATTTTTGTTGAATTAATCATTAATCAATAGCATCTTAACAAAAATAAATTAACTTATATTTTGATGAATCTTAAAATAAACATAATATGAGCAAAAGCCTCTTAATAAGTGCAACTCACTCACTAGTTGCTAAAAACATTATTTGCACGATCAAAAGTTCGATTTTGAAATTATTCACTTCTCCACACTTAAAAGTGCGCGAGTCTAATTACTAAAACTACTTGATAACAAAAACAATACTATATCTATTTGTTATTATAAGTATAATACATTTTTTAAATTCATTAAAAATATGATGTATCTGATCTATATTATAAATTAAATACATCAATTTTTTATAAATTTAAAAAATACATTATCTCTTATATATAACTGAGATAGTAATTATAACTATCAAAAATGAAAAACATAAACATTATACTCAACAATAGCATCAAATGATTTGGGGTCAAACCAATTAGTAGTAGCTTGAGCATACCCTCTAGCCAATTTGAAAAGTCCACTACCACCGATAATAGGCATCTCTCTAACCTTATCAGAAATAAGATCCCTCCCCAAGATAGTAATAGTACTCCCATTGTACTTTCCTACAATGAAAACAAAATTCATAGTCATGAGTAGACCTAAATCATTTTGTGAGGCAGAGGCATAGAAACCTTGAGCTTTTCCAACAAGTTTGGAACTCAATTGTGGTCCTAAAGTCAAAGGGTCGTCAAACATGTAGACTGAACCAAAATTAGTGGTTGTGTTTATCTTCAATGAAGGTGGAATAATTGACACTGAAGTTGGGTTTTTTCCACTTAAGGTGTCATGCCAATAGAATTTAAAATGACTTAGTTTTTCTTTCTTGTTTAGGCCTAACAATTTGGGGTCTATTGGACCAACAAAATCAAAAGTGTCTTCTTTTTCTAATGTAGTTGAAGCAATAAGGTTGTTGCAAGAGAGGAAAAGGAATAAGAACAAAGTGAGGAAGGGTTGGGTAGGCATTGTAATTTGTTGTTGGGTTTGTGAGATTGTTGTGATGCTACTTTTGGCTTTTATAGTTTTGTTTTAGTTTCTAAAATACGTTTGTGTTGGATTTGAGCCATGTATAAATTTAAATTTATTTTTAGTCCTTGCAATTATAGTGTTTTTTTATTTTTGTTTCTATAAAAAAATTTCATTTCATTCAATTCTCATAGATTTAAAAATTGTTGTTTTTATTACCTTGTGGTGTTATATGTGGTCCGATAAACTGACTTTAAAATTAAAAACAATAATTTTTAAATAAATTTATATATAGAAATTGTATTCATCCCAAAATACTTATGGACACTAAAATAAAAAAAATTCTATAATCATTGAGATTTAAATTATATATATCTAAACTTATAATATATTCATACAACCAAATACATAATTAGACCAAAAAATTATTACAATCTAATTCATATTATATACATTATTTTTAAATGATTATTGTTTACACTATATTTATGATAATGAAATTAAAATACACTAATAAATTTGTTGACTTTAATTTTAATAATCAATCATGCAGCGGAGACCCTAAAAAAGGCACCAAGCATGATGCATAAATATATATCATGTCATCTGAAAAAAGTATATTTATGTAGTGGAGGTAATATACAAATTGTCTATGCGAATATTAGACATTATATATTATATATAAGATTAATAATCGAATTCTAGTACGCTTACTTATTTAATTTATTAACATTGTAATGTGGAATTTTAATCATATCATTAGATTGCCCGACAAAAAATAGAAATAATATGGATATTCAAATTTTAAATTCTAACTTCTTCATTTCTGCGTCAAAAAAAAAAAAACTTCTTCATTTCACTTTTGTGTGTGATTTTCTAATAACCAATATTATTTCATCTATCATCTAAAACAAAAATATGTTATTCCATAGCTATAAGAGTACTCATGTAGATGTCTTGAGTCATTTAACCATAGGTTGATTTTTTTTGGCTTGATTATTTTAAAAAATTAATCTTTATAGTTATATATAGAATAGAATGAAGTTAATATATTAGTATTAGGTGTAGTTTTGTCAAACTTTTAAATTTTAATAATCAATCATACAACTAAAAGACCGTGTGAAAGGCAGCAAACATCATGTCATGTGCAAGAAGTATATATATGTTAGTAGAATTTAGGGATCTTCACGTGTGTATGAGATTGTTAATGTTAATTTTGATGTGTAGGTCAATGTTATGTAATGTTAATTTTCTCGTACGCTCCTCACTTTATAAGTAAAATTGTGCGGGGCGCGTGAGATGCTGGGAGGTGGAGAGTGCACGAAGACAATAAGGGTGCGTTAAGTAATTTCATGTGGGTCAACATTGCTAATTTTAATTTACATGGTCTAAGTTAGTAACATCGTATATATGTATAATAATTAGTAGAAATAATGTCATTGTCCACAAGTCCTAGCTCAACTAGTAGAAAATGTCGAAATTACTAGATAAAACACCTATGATCGGAGTTCGATCTCTAATCACTCAACTTTATCTATGTGATTAGTTTATAATGACTTTAACATTTCGTTTATATAAAAAAAAAATGACTAGCGTTGCACCCCACTTTAAATCTCACTTATTAATTGAAATGAGACGATTCAGATTACACCCAGACAAAATTAATTATAAATAATCTCATACATCAATTTATTGTAAATCAGACGGTCATGACAATTTTTTTAAGAATATTACTATTATTATAAGTAAAAAAATATACTTTACAACCACATGGAAATGACAAATCCATGTGGAGCATATCTAATTTGCCATTTTTGTCAAAAAAAAAATAATAACCTAATTTGCTATATAGCATGATTTCTGTGTCTCCCTACCCATCGAGAGGGGTATTCTGAATTTTTCTTGTTAAACTCATAAAATGCATGTGATCACATGAACAAATGGTAGGTTGTGTAAAAAAATGTACAAATTATGATATACTTCATATTAGTAGAAAAATTATGAGTAATTTATGCTATATAAATATTTCCTTATATTTTTTATCAAAACAAATAAAAAATTCCTTACATTTGTTGGGTTTTCTTTGCTAACATTTCTTTTACAAAAAAAAAAACTTTCTACAAGTATATCTCATTTTGTCTCAATTCTTTTGCTTCTATTTTTTATCACTATTTTTGTTTGGTATGCTAGATATTAAAAGTTAGAGACTAGGGAATATACAGATACATTTTTCACATTGTGTTTCTTTTTTATTTCTTTGAGGTTTTATATGATCATGCGTTGGACTGAGTACAAAGTTACATGGTTTGAATTGGTGTTGATAATGTTGTAAATAATCTCTTGTGCTTGGAATATATTTTTAATGTTCTGTTTTTTAAGACTTATTTGTGTCAAGTTTCTTAATGTTCTGTTTTTGTCAATTGGTGTCAAGCATGGTAAACATCAAAGATTGGTGTCATGTCAATGTTAATTGATATTGTGTATTTGATTTTACGGTAAAAAGATAAAAAATAATTCCAAACTCATAAAATTGACTGCCATAGAATTGAGTGGTGTTGATTGAAATTAATTTTACCTCAAAAATTAATTTTAATTTTTTGACATTAAATGTGATTTTTTACACAAAAATTTATTGTTTGAATTATTTTTATGTGAATATATTTAGAAACAAATCACTTTATATTTAATACATATTTTTAATTAAAATCAATTTAAAAAAAACAAATTTTCACACAGAAAAACCAAAAACACTAAATTTATTAGTCTAATATTCTATCATTTTGCCCAATATATATTTCCATTGTTAATTTGTCATTACAATGTTGAAAGTATTAAAATAAGTTGATTTTATATATTTTTCAAGGGTAAATAGGTCAATACCTCCTGTAAAATATGTGATTTTTGCAAAATCCCCTTGTAATTTTTTTTTTTGAGAATCCTCCTCTGCAATGTTTGATTTTTTGCAATACCCCCTGGACTCAATCAACCATAATATTTTGCGGCGGTTTTTTTTTTGCGGTGGTTTAAAACCCCCGCTAAAATTATATTTTTGTGGCGGTTTTTATTTGCGGCAGTTTTAAACCCCCCGCTAAAATTATATTTTGCAGCAGTTTTTTTGCGGGGGTTATGTTATGGTTGATTGAGTCCAAGGGTATTGCAAAAAATTAAATATTATAGTGAGAATTCTAAAATTTCTTTTTTACAGAAGGTATTGTAAAAATCATGTATTTTACAGAGGGTATTGGCCTATTTACTCATCTTTTAATGGCTTGAACTTTTTAATCATCTAATATATGATAATTATCCTAGACATTTATTTATGCTCTCATTTTGCCATGTAATGAAACAAGTTTTCTCCTCTATATTGTTAGGATGAAGAGGAATCAACTTGGTGGAGTCATATTTGGTTGCACAAGGAGTACTATGAAGGAATGTTTATCTAAACAACTCTTTGGTTAGTCTTTTACATTTGATTGCTTCTATGATAGCATGTGAAATAGACTAATTGCTCTTACTCTTAGGGTGAGTCTAAAAACATGAACTAAACAATGATAATGGTACATGAAATTTTAAAATGTCTTGCAACTATATAACATTTGTTCATTTCATAGTAATTCTTTTAGATTGTTTTCTGCAACTTTTTTCATGATAATGAAATCAACTTTTTAAAGAAAATAGTAATAATTTTTAGAAGTTTTGATCTGTTTGTTATAAATTTCACACGAATGACATTATTTGTTTTTACAGGTTTGCCAGCTCAACACTTTTCATATGTGAAGAATATTGATCAAGGGTTGCCTTTGTTTCTATTCAACTATACTGATAGAAAGCTTCATGGAATTTTTGAAGCATCTAGTAAGGGAAAAATGTATATAGACCCTTATGCGTGGATTAATGATGATTATTCTGATGAAACACAATATCCTGCACAGGTATCATATGATAATTTTTATCTAGATACTAAACTATAACTCATGTTTTATGTAAGGTTCATTATTAATATTAATGTTCTTGTGTTAATGATGGTTAAGGTCAAAGTTCGTGTCCGACTTCAATGTCGTCCATTGTCTGAGGATAAATTTAGAAAAGTAATTGCAAAAAATTACTATGATAAAAGCCATTTTCGATTTGAACTAGACAATACACAAGCGAGCAAGTTAATGTACTTACTTACATCAGCTGCAATAGCTCCTGGTACACCTGTACCACGTTGTAATACGAGGTGGAGATCTGTATGCCCATCTCTTCCATCGCGTCAATCCCCGAAGAAAGGTGAGGCATTAGTAACGCATGAATTAACCCATAATACAATTTGTTTTACTCATTACTTACTTGCATCGGCTGCAATAGCTCCTGGTACACCTGTACCACGCTGTAATATGAAGTGGAGATCCGTATGCCCATCTCTTCCATCGTGTCAATCCTCGAAGAAAGGTGAGACATTGGTAACGCATGAATTAATCCCTACATTTTTTTACGCATTTAAGTTGGAAATAAAATTTCATTTTTTTTACTTACTTTTTAGATCGCGATATCCAACTATTGCATACCCGCCAAATTAAAAAGGAAATAGATGCGGACGAGAAAAACCGTATATGTAAGAAACTATTTGAAATGGCTTATGGTAAGAAAAATCAAGGCCTCTCTTTACTAGGCAATGCAAATGAAGCTCCTAATGAAAACAAGATAAGGGGTGATATAGAGGCACCACCAAGTTTGTATAATAAGGAAAACAATAATAATGCATCTTCAACTTTAGAAATGTGTTTTCAGTCTGAAAATTCAATCAAATATTTTCAACATATGAGTTCTATTGGCATATACACCTCACAAGTACATATGAAAGGTGATAATTATGTTTTTAGTGGTGGAAATGGTTATATTCACACTACTAGAAAAAGTTGAAATAGCAGCTAAAGTTAGAGATATGAAAATAAATTATTGGCACTAAAATGGGTGTCACAAATTGGTCGCCAAATTTCAAATTTTTCTATCTCTAAATTTTTGTTTCTATTTCAATTTTTTTTATAAGTGTTTGGTATGACATGCATGTGTGATAATGTTGAGCTAAAACTTATATATGAACAATTTTGTGTGTGCAGTTGGTAGTACTACAGAAGGAAGGTGGATTTCTATACAATCAAATGTCGAGAAGGTAAAGTATATATTAATTACCATATGGTTTTCTATGATCCAATTCCAATTGTGGAAAACTTAAGTGGAAATATCAAATTATTATAGATATGCACACATTACATATAATTAGCTAATACATTGGAATTAATTTTCAGAGATTTAATTTTGCTGCAATGGAACATAATGATTCACTTCATGGAAACAACGAATATAGTGGATTTGACCATTTGACGTAAGACTTTATGATTAATTATTTTTTGCTTGTTTCATTACTCATCTATACATTTTGTATGACATTAATTCATCTATACTAATAAAAGATGATTTTTTCTAATCTACTCCTTCAAGATTTATCATCTTTCTCGTTGTATTTCTTTTGTATTTTATCTTATTATTGCTTTCGTGTTTTACCTTAAAAACAACATATATGCAAAATTTAAAGATGAAAAATGACACATATTAAAATTATCTCAGGAAGACAAAGAATTGTGCTAAAATTGAATTGAACAGAAAAACCAACTATGTTAATACTAATATACTATGCACCAAACTTCACTTTGTAGGTATACTCTTGGTGGCTTTGATGAATCCACAATGGTTCCATATATGGAACTTTTTGATCCATGTCTTGAGGCAAGAATGGAACTAATGAATCACCTTGGGAATTTTTATGATGCTACCGATTTCAAGGAGTCTATGGAATCAAAGGAGTCAAAATTTTTAAAAACATTTTAGATACAGTAAGTTTATTTATTTAATAAAAATAATTACAGATAATAAATTTTCGATGTTTCCACTTTGTAGTATATATCATATATCATATATATATCATATGTGTGTAAATGTGTAATATATAGAAGTAAAAAATGACAATGAAGGTAAGAAAATATACGAAACTTACACAACATTGTTTATATCACGCAATGAAATGGTTGCCAAATTAACTTGATACATCTCAAAAAATGGGTCTATTTTATTATCTATTTAAAATTAATTTATCTAATTTAAGTCACTTGTAAATTACTAAATATAATTGAAATTTTAGCCTCACTTTAATAAATTTATTTTTTAAAATTAATTCTATGAAAATGTAATCAGTCAACTAGTTCCTTTTACATATCATTAACTTGGACTATTATTGTAATTTGTGTCAGTTACACATGTATGCATAAATTTAACTAAAAAAGAAACATATTGCATATTAGTTTGGTTATGCATATTCAACTAAATCTAATATACAGTGCTATTATATTTTGCAGTTTTCCGTGGCAACTAAAGTGTTTATGGTATAACAATGAAGAAGATAAACATCAGTGGTACTTTTGCAAAAAAATACATCAATCATGATTCAAATCCTAATTGTAATAGATATTATATATTATATATAGGATAGTTTTAAATTAAATATAGTTAGTTGCATTGCATTTGATCAATAGGATATAAAGTTATATGAACCTATATTTATATAATAGATTATGTTCAACCTATGTTGTTTCTATTCTACAATATCTTTTAAATTGTAATATTACTCTTGAGTCTTGACCATATGAAATTACTTCTAAAGAATTTCAATAATAACATTAAGAGAGAAATATGTTTTTAATATGTATGTTTGCTTGGTCTTTTGAAAGAGTAAAAAACAATCTATAAGTATAAAATTAATTTCGGAGTGATTTTAAAGTGTTTGATTCTTTTAAAGTATAATTGATTCTGACTCAAAAATTAATTCTACTAAAAACTATGATTAGTAATTAAAAATTAATTCAAGGAGAAGTTAAGATTCTAACTCCTCCATTGCGTATGAGGCGGCAAACAAATGCACACTTCATCAAAATTTACCTATTTAATTTTTTTGTTGGTATTAACTCTTTGATTTTTAGAGAAAGAGTTTTAATAGTCTGGAATTCGGTCGCGAACTAATTAAAACCTACTCAAGAAATTGTTCCACATATGATTCAAATCCAAATTCTCTTAAAATTGTAAACTTTTCAATCCATCAATGCATCAATTGTAGAATTCAAAACCTACAAATTGTAATTTGAAGTAAAATTAATTCTACGAACAAAATCAATTGTCTTTATAATCATTTAAACATGTTAAAATCACTTCTAAAACTTTTAAAATCATTTTTAACCTTCTAGAATTGAAACGTGTAAAAAAGACAGTTGATCCGCACTTCCTACTAGAGCACATAGAAAACGATGTCGTATAGTAATTTTAGTACTTTCTCGAATCATTTATAACAAAAAAAATTAATTTTTAGATTCATCGAAAAAATAATGAATCTAATACATAATATAGACCAAATTCATCAATTGCGTAATAAATCTAAAAAGTAAATTAGGGGAAGAGGTTGTATTTATAAAGTGTTTGGATTTTCAACCAGTGGTTAGTAGGAACAGGTCTGTCACTGTGTGTTTGAGAGAAAGAGATACCGAAACGATGCCGTGCCTCAACCTCTCCACCAACGTTAACCTCGAAGGTGTCGACACCTCTTCCATCCTCTCTGAAGCAACTTCCACCGTCGCAACCATCATCGGAAAACCTGAAGCCGTACTCTCTCTCTCTCTCTTTCTCTCTTTATCTATGTTTCTGTATCTGCAATTTTTTGTTTTGTTTGAATGATTTTCTCTCTGGTTTGTTTGGAACAGAATGAAATTAGTGCAATAGGTTTGAAATTTTCTATGGTTTGTATTGTTTTGGAATTTTGGAATAGTGATAGGTGATGAGATTTTAGTTGCTTTAAGGGGTAGGTAGGGTAAGGATTTTGATTTGTTTTGTGACCTAATTTCTTAGAATTGTTTGAAGAAAAATGTGTTATTTGGAAGCTATGAGTGGTTTTAGTTAATCAAAATTGATTATAGAAAATGGAGTTTCACCTTGTTGGTGTTTTTCAACAGTTGATATTTTAGTTGCATGTCTGGATTGCAGATGAGTTTGACCGAAACACGGTGTGACACTGTGATTTTGGTAAAAGCTACACCTTAAAACAGCAAATGTCACCGTGGTTTGGTCAAACTGGCTGGACTGCTAGGCTACTCAGAGCATGCAACTAGTTTAAGGTGTATCCCCATTGTTAAAATGGTACACCCCTTCGGTCAGAGTTATAAGCAAAAATCACTTTTTAGTTTTTAGGTTCATATAACTGGTGTATATGATTTATATTATAGACCAGATACATTGGTTATTCAATGAACTTAAAAAAATGATTTTTTTTTTGCTTATAATAGTGACCGGAGGGTGTATACCAGTGATCCTTTTCCTATTATTGACAGTTGATATATTATTTGAGGAAAATAAATGAACCGTAAAGATCTTGCTTATTTTTAATCATGCATGAGGGGAACACAGGTGTACCCTTATTTTATAGGGAATACTTTATAATCAGCCTGTTGAAATGTGTTCAACTTCAAGTTTGAAGTGGAGCCTTGATATTTTGGTTGGTTGATTATTTCAATAGTCTTAGGTTGTGGGGTTGTAGTTAAGTATTGATCTTTGATATTCTGGAAAACTGTAGACAAATGCTTCTGCTGTGAAGAGGCTACAAAAACCTTGACAATGCGTTTGCAATTGTTGTTTCCATGTCACAAATATTTATTCAACCCATGATTATTAGATCATAAGTGGAAGATGGAGATTCAGTCACTTGCAAATCCAGCTTATCTGGGTTCTGTTCTGCTAATTGTGGGTGTTGGACATGATTTCCCTTGTGATACTCTTTCAGTCTTCCTCTATAATTATTTCATGTTTCCAGTATGCATTTGTCGAACTGCCTGTTTGAATAAGTGTAGTCAAAGGCTTGTGAGGTTTCATATAAGGCACTGCCCTGTGTAGTGTGTACTGTAGTTGCTTCTTTCAAGTTTAGACAAGGCGCCCATTTAGCACTTTGTTGATAAGTTTATTACCCCTTCCTGGCTGCTTCTTGGTGCGGGTGCCTTTCTTTAAGCTAAGAACCCTTTGGAAGCTTATGGATGTCTTTCATTTTCCATACTTTAATTTGAACAAACAATCTTCTTGACTGAATTTTAAGAATGCTTTAGATTGATGCTGGATCCATGGTTATACACTTATATGTATTATATTCTCTGATTTGACTAATTCAGTGTTTTAATTTAACAAACAATCTATTATATTCTCTGATTTGACTAATTCAGTGTTTTAATTTTTAAAGCATTAATATTCTTACCTTTGTTGGTTTGCAGTATGTGATGATTGTACTGAAAGGATCAGTTCCCATATCTTTTGGTGGGACTGAGCAGCCAGCAGCTTATGGAGAATTGGTGTCCATTGGTGGTCTTGGCCCTGAGGTGAACAAGAAACTTAGTGCTGCAATTGCTGCGATTCTTGAAACCAAGTTGTCTGTGCCCAAGGCACGGTTCTTCTTGAAATTCTATGACACCAAGGCAAGTGTATAAATTTCTAAATCATCCTGTAAAGAAGGGTGGTTGCCCTGGACTCTTTTCTTATTGCATTCTTCGTTTTTGTTTAGGCGCATCAGAGTCAAGAATATGCACAGTGTTTGCATGCTTTACATCAGCAATAGATCATGTAAATTAATCCTCACTGTTTAAAACTGTTAGTTAGCCCCTTTTAAGATGTAATTGGTTATTTTATCCGTTTCTTCTTGACACTTCTGTTTTGATTGTAGTTAGCCCCAGTGTCTACTACTCTACTTTTATGCATCGTAAATAGTTTCTTCTGTTTAGTTTTCTGACACTTCTGCCTTGATTGTTTTGCAGGGTTCCAACTTTGGATGGAACGGTTCTACTTTTTGATTTCCATGTTAGTTTGGTAATGGTGCCTTGAATGTTGGATGGAGTGAGTCTTCATTGTGTTTCACTTCTGCTTTTATGTCTATATTTGATGTCATAATATAAGTACTTATGCGTTTCTGGTAACCTAAGTCAGTCATACAAATCAACTTGATTGATTGTATGGACAAATGGGGATTATGCGTGTTTATGGTTCTTTTGGACAATTTTTATTTATCAAGCACCATTTAAACTGAATATTTGTATTGATGAAGCATTATGTGTTAAACATGATACCTAGATGAAATCACTGTCTTGTTGCTTATCAATATGATGCCATAATAGTTTTATGATAGGTTAATGTCTGGTATTTGTCTCACCTTGGTGTTTTCCGGCTGGTAATTAGTAGAGTGTTGTTTTCTCAGAGCTTGCCTATTGTTTCCCCTTGTTTCTTTAAACCTTCTATGCCCATTTTTTTAATCTTGTCCCTCAGTTTCTCTTACCTATTTGTTGTTTGTGGAGTATCTGTCTTCTAAAGATCCAGTGATTTGACTTATTTAACTATAAATTCATCATGAATCTTGACTAATTTTTTAATTATTAGAAGTTTTTTAATCTTATAAACTTTCAAAATAGTGATCGGTTTACCTGCAGCTATCCTTCACACTATTTTTCTTTCTCCTTAAACATTCCTCATGTGCTTTCTTCTTGGCTTCTCCCTTGTCAATAACAGTAAAATCGTGTTTTTTCAACAACCACTACCATGTAACGAGAACAACAATGATGTTGGACGAGAACAACAGTGATGTGGAAGTGAGTACTAGAACAAACTCACCCTTTTTCAAGCTCCAAGCTTTATTTTCTTTGGTCACTTTGAGCTCTCTGCATTCATCGTTTACCATTTGTGTGTATTGTGTAACATACCACAACTCCTCCAACTTGTTTCCGAGAAATAAATGGTCTAGTCAAGCTTCAATGTCTTCTTCCATTTGATACTTGATATACCAATCAAGACCATCCTTACCAAGAACATCGTTGAACCTCCTAATGAAATTTTCATATAGTTGCAACAACATCCATGTACCTTTACATTCTTTTCCTCAGTCTCTCATCTATAAGGCCTACGACTAGCCTACTTAGTAGAATCATGGAAAAAAAAAAGTATTTTTAAGTCTACTTGACAAACCTATTTTTGAAAAACATTTTATATTAATCTACAATATTTTTACATATTTAAATATACTACTACAAATCTTGTACAAAAAATATTATTATTATCAATTTTCTATTCACAATTTTAAGAAGACTAAGGGGGGTGTATTCAATTAAGATTTTGAAGGATTTTAAAAGACTTTTTTATGATAAAATAATCTTGTGGTATTCAATCAAGATTTTTATAAAATTTAAGAAAATCCGTTGGTATTCAATCAAGACAATTAAGATTTTTTTTTCAAGATAACGAAATCTAGCGGTATTCGATTGAAATTTCTCAAGACTTCTAAAATGTCTCTTGTTATTCAAAAATTTCAGGATTTTAATGGATTCTTTGATGGAAAGGATTTTGAGAGGCTTTTTAGTTAAAAATACAAAGAAAACACTTTCTTAACAATCTCACTAAAATTCATGAGATTTTATGAGACTCTTGTTTATTTTTATTTTTATTATTTTTTTTCATTTTTATCTCCTTATTTATTTTTCCTCTCTTCACTCTCTTCCTCCCTATCCCCCCACCCCCCGCTCACTCTGTATCTTATGTTTTTCCATTTTTTTTGTCTAAACGTCTATTGTTTTTATTTCTTGTGCTATATATTATTATTATTATTATTATTATTATTATTAATATTATTATAATAATATTAATACATTTTTTTTCTAAATTCCTATTGTTATTGTTTCCTTTTATGTTTGGATTCATTGAATCCTTCAAAATCGTAAAAATTTGTAATATATTTTGAACTCTTACAAATCTGAATTATAATCCTACCAAATTCCACAAAATCAATATAATCCACAAAGTCTTTTAAAATCTTCAAAACTTTTTTCAATAAAATTGTCTTTCAAAATCCCAATCAAATACACCTCCTAATTTTTTCTATAATTACTATAATTTTTTCTTAAAAAAAGATGAAGATTAATTTTTATTTTGGATTGACTAAATTGACTAAACTTCGACGATACTTCCGCATACACGTTGGCGTGATATAAACGACGTGTGACGTTAAAGAACCAATCACATTCGTACCCGCAATTTTTCCGTCGGTGTTTAGATTCAACATCTTAACCATTAAGATTACGCAATTAAATTCAACTTCTTCAAAAACCAAAAACCTCTTTCATTTCAATTTCACAAAAATCACAACCCAAAAATTTCTCTCTCTCTAAACTCTCAAAACCAAAACCACTTTCTCTCTCTAAACCGTTATAACAAACAATGTCCTCCACCGCACCTCCCGTTCTCCCCGTCGCCACCGTCCCTCCTCCACCACCTCCATCCACCGTCTCCGGTACCGGATCTGATGCTCCTGCTAATTCCCCTGCCGTTCGTGTCCTTATCAACAACCTCTCTGAATCTCTCCGTAACGGCCTTGCTCAGCGCCGTCCATGGACGGAGCTCGTAGATCGCTCCGCCTTCTCTAAGCCGGAATCATTCTCCGAGGCGACGCTCCGTGTTCGGAAGAATTACAACTACTTCCGTGTCAATTACTACGCCATCGTTGCTGGGATTCTTGCGGTGTCGCTTCTCACCAATCCGTTTTCTCTGATTCTTCTCGTCGGACTTCTCGCTTCGTGGACGTTCCTCTACCTTTTCCGTCCGTCCGATCGTCCTCTTGTTATCTTCGGTCGAACATTCTCCGATTTCGAAACCCTAGCTATTCTCTCGGGACTCACTATCTTCATTGTTTTCCTCACCAGCGTTGGATCTGTTCTTGTCTCCGCTTTGATGCTAGGTGTTGCTGCTGTTTGTATCCACGGTGCATTCCGTGCACCGGAGGATCTCTTCCTTGATGAACAGGATAACTCTCAAGCTACCGGTTTCCTCTCCTTCCTCCGTGCTCCTGCTGGCGCCACCGCTGTTCCAACCGTCGGCGGACGCGTTTGAGTGAGATGAAGATTTCTTCGATCTGGTAATGATGTAACGGTTTCTTTCTTCTGATCTGTTGAATTTTGATACGAGGTGAATGAAACCAGTGCTGAAATATTTTTTTTGTTCTTTTTTTGCTTTTAAATTTCTTGATCTGTTATTAGTCAATTGGATTATATACATATAGGTGAACATGAATCTTGATACTATATGTATCGGATCTTTGTTATTTTGATTTTGTAATATACAGGATTTGGTTATGTTGTTGATGGATCTATAAATCTATATCAATTTTCTGTAATCGATTTATTCGTTTTGTAAAATTTTAGCAGCTGTTGGTTTTCTGTATTGATTTATTATGAATCAATAGCGAGAATCAATAGGAAAATTCTTCATTCTTCTGCATTGTTTATAAATAATATAATATAATATAACCGTTATGTTCATTTGATGTTGCTTAGATCTCATTATTTCTGGTATGAAGAAAGAATACAAATAGTGTGTAATCTTTTCCCCCTTTTCTGTTAAGCTGTGCAAGCAATGTGTTTATGTAACGTTGTATTCCCTTCTATTACACATTTGTGGATCTCTGATTATCTGATGAAGATCAGACTAATATTCTGATCTTCATTCAACTTGATAGAGTCAATTAGATGAATTTAGAATACAAATGGCCAGATCTTCATTCAACTGCCGTGATCGCGTGAGTGCATACTTCCCTGGCTTTTGGGAATCTAGGTAAACCTGATGTTTGCATGAAATGGTTAACTCGAGACATCTTGTAGAAAGTGACTGGAGTGTTTGCATGTGTCAAATTATAGAGGAAGGCAGTTAATTTGATCATGGCAAAATGTCTTAAATTTTCTCTCATGCTTGTTTTCTCAATTAGATTTGTGTATGATTATGATTAACGTTTCTAGCTTTATCTTTTCGATTGATGATTGAAAATGGTCTAAAAAGATAGACGAAAAAGGGAGTCGAATTGAGGCTTACTGATTCGTTGACGGGTTTAATTGGGATAAATTGCTATATATGTCAAACTTTCAGGCAGGGTGGTTAAATTGCTGCTATAGCGTGGCTAAAGTGTAGCTGAATTTGAACATATCGCTTTTGTTTTGTGGTACATTATTTAATACAAAATGTTGTGAAATAGTGGCTATAGCGGTGCTATGGCACTGTTCTATAGTAGAGTGTGAACAAATCACTATTTTTTGCACTCTGCGATCGATAACAGTGCTTTCAGCTGACATCTGTGAAATCTCATATCTATCAAGTTCTAATTAGAATTAAACACTTAGAAGTCCAATATCTGTCAATCGTGGAAATGATTACTCTTAGTAAAATTGCTTCCTTTGTGCTGAATATCTCTAGAACTTTGATGGCTGTGTTGTTTTACTATTGAAGATATAATGGATGTTCAATTATGTGTAGTTTTGTACTGTTAGCTATTATGTTTAGTTTTACTTATGAAGGTATAATAGATGTTCAAGTTTGTCTAGTTTTGTATATTCAATTTTGAGAATGATCTCAAAAGATGGTGTGTATGAGTTTGTTTTGGTTGTACTGTCAGTTTGATCTACTTCCAGAATCTTTTGATCATGGAATTTGTTTGTTGCAAAATTAATGCCAAAAAAAATGCTGTGAAAAGCATCTCACTTCGTAACTTTTGGGGATGAAGAGGAGATGATTTGGCTTGCCATTTCCTTACATCATTATGTATCCCTTATGTTATTTTTTATCTATACAAACTCAATATCAACTACTGCACCTAAGTAGTGGGTTGAGTGGACTAGGCTTGACCCATAGGCACATCATTATTACAAAATTGTTATTTGATGCGGTGACTTTGTCATGCAGTTACTTGCTTGTGAGTAATCAAAACCATCTGATTTCAAAATGAATGGTTGGAATCTAAAACATTATGAAACTGTAATATGTCTAGAACAAGAAATATGTATCCCATTCCTACCCCCATGCAAAATGTTGTCGCGGGGAACCCTAGTAGTGTCCTCAGTGGTGGTCAACCATCCCGTTGTACCATAACCATAGGAACTGAGGGGTTGATCGATATGTCTAGCTGCTTTAGAATCAGACTAATCTAGAACACGGCCAATATCACTGAATGACCTTCCGCAAGGCATAGCCGCTGATAAAGTCCATGGATAGGTTTTCACTACAGTTAAACTTAAGGTTTATCATACCTTTTTTTATGACCTTGTCAACTGAATATTTCCACCCCCAACGTAAACAAATAATAATTCACAAACCCTCTCACGTGTTGTCTTTTTTTTGTTCTTTCTCATTCCACTCTAATGTAGTATAATAATGTATTTAATACAATCATGAATTATAAAAAGCTTCGTGTGGGCAATCCGTGTCAAATACCCACCATTACCGAAAAGATGTTGTTGATAACCCCTTTCCATGGCAAAAAAAGATGAAAACCGAAAAGAATAAACCATAGTCATAACTTTCCACTTTTTGCATGTAATAAAGTTGGAAATGGACTCCCAATTCTTAATGCAATTCAATTCAATTTAAGTTGATTCATATACAGTCATCCCATTTCCAAGCTAGTCAAGTTTTGCAATCATGATGCGTGAGGATTGATAGATAATTCACATACATGTGGTTAAAAATTCGATCTCTTGCACTAATTTTAAAAACTTGAGGATTAAAGGATAGCTTCTGGCACATTCGTTAAAAGTTGGTTTTGTACAACCAATATTTTTTTATACAACCAATTATTTTTTAATAAAAAAGTAAATTTAAATATATTTTTATCCTCCATTATCATCTCATCAATTTAAATGTAAATTAACTGATAAAGCAACGGTATAATTGATAAAAAAATCAATAATATTTTTAATTTGAAATCACAAACAAATTTCAAATCAAGACTATTTTTTTTCTGTCAATAAAAGAAATACACTATCAATACAATTATGAGCCACTAAATTATGACTTATGTGAGTCTTACATAAATCTAATTTAATGAGATCTATATAATTTTTTTTATTTATTAGAGATCTATATTAATTTTACTATTAAAAGAAAAAGAGATCTATATTAATTTTGCCAGAGGCTGATCTATAGTCCAGCCAGTTGGCAAAAAATGTTGGTACTTAGACGATTAGTTTAGGTCAAAAATGAGATTTTTAAAGGTTAGTTTAAGTTAAAATAGAGATTGTTAGGAGTTTTTTGGTATATAGATTGTTAGGAGTTAATTTAGGATAAAATAATTTTTTTTTCTGTTTACCACTTAATTTAAGATAAAAAAAAAGTTAAAGAATCATCTTTTCTGTTTGTAGATAAGCTTAGAGTTTTTTTTTCAAAGAGAAGCTTAGATAATTTTTTTTTGACAAGAAAGCATAGAGAATCTAAGTGCAAAAACGTGGCAGTAGGAGTGTAGGACACTAGGACCCTTGCATATTACATCCAAAACCTAGTACTAAAATCCAAACCCCTAATCATGGTGACATTGAGGAAAAACGTGGCAGCGGGTCCCTTATACAAACCCAAAAACCCAAATCCAATACAAAGTAGCCGTTGGGGACCAAAATGAACCTCATTATTCTGATCGGTGCTGCTCACACATGGTCTCTTATCTCCCAAACCAACCCGTTACATTAATCAGATATCAATAAATTAAATAATTGAATACTTACATAAGCTAAGACTAATAATGTAGTAAACTATAGTCCTCAAAACTAGCCGTTAGTATTATGAAAACTGCAACCTTTGACCCATTCTTGTACTATTGCTTTTAATCTCTCTCTTCCTTAAACCATAAACCTCACTTCAACTTTCTTCATTCATTCACAATCTCACTCATACCCTTTCTTCACTCTCTCATAGTTCTTCTTTCTTCATTGTAGTAAAAACTGAAAAAGCTTGAATCTTTGTATAGCCATTGTTGTTCTCAAGTTCATCTTCCATGGAGAACAATACTTGGCATAATGCTAAAGATTTGATTTTTAGCACAAACCCAATTCAGAAATGTAGAAAAAATCAAAAGGGTAGTTTTATTTTGTTGGGTTTTTTACTTTTTGTTTGTTTCAGTGTTGAACCTGTTTTAGGTCATTTATGGGATGGTGTTGTTGTGACACAATCTGATTTTCAATCTCTTAGGGCTATTAAGAATGAACTTATTGATTCAAAAGGGGTTTTGAAAAGCTGGAATGATAGTGGTTTAGGTGCTTGTTCAGGTAATTGGGTTGGAATCAAATGTTTGAAAGGTGAAGTTATTGCAATTCAGCTTCCATGGAAAAGTTTAGGTGGAAAAATTTCTGAGAAAATTGGTCAACTTCAATCTCTAAGAAAATTAAGTCTTCATGATAATTTACTTGTTGGTTCAATTCCTTTTTCTCTTGGTTTTCTTCCTAATCTTAGAGGTGTTTATCTTTTCAATAACAAACTTTCAGGTTCTATTCCACCTTCTATTGCTAATTGTCCAATGCTTCAATCTTTTGATGTTAGTCATAATTCACTTATTGGTAAAATCCCTTCTGGTTTAGCAAATTCAACTAGAATTTTCAGGATTAATTTAAGTTATAATTCACTTTCTGGTTCCATTCCTAGCTTATTCACTATGTCACATTCTTTAACTATTCTTTCATTGGAATTCAATAATTTAACTGGTCCTATTCCAAGTGAATTAGGTAAAGTTTCAAGGCTTAGAATACTTGATCTTTCAAATAATGCTATCAATGGTAGTTTTCCTCTTAGTTTCTCTAATCTTTCTTCTCTTGTTTCATTGAATCTTGAAAACAATCATCTTGAAAATCATGTGCCTAATACTTTTGATAATTTACATAACCTTTCTGTGATTAACTTGAAGAACAATAAGTTTGATGGTAAAATTCCATCAACACTTGGAAATGTTTCAAGTATTAGTCAAATTGATTTCTCTCAGAACAAATTTGATGGTGAAATTTCTGATTCTTTTACTAAACTAGCAAATCTAAGTTCATTCAATGTCTCTCATAACAATCTGTCTGGTCATGTTCCATCTCTACTTTCAAAGAGATTCAATGCTAGTTCATTTGAAGGGAACTTTGGTTTATGTGGTTTCATAAGTTCAAAACCATGTCCTTCATTAGCACCACCGCCGCATAATCTTCCAGCTCAATCACCAGAAGAACTTCCTTCAAAGAAACATCACAGGAAATTAAGCACAAAGGACATAATCCTGATAGTAGCTGGTGTTCTTTTGTTGATTTTGCTATTACTATGCTGCTTTTTGCTTTGTTGTTTGGTCAGGAAAAGAGCTTCTTCAAGCAGAAAGAGTAGCAAAGCTGCTAAAGCTGCTGCTTCTGCTAGGAGTTTGGAGAAAGGCGGTCAAGCTGGCGGTGATGTTGTATCAGGAGGTGAAGCTGGTGGAAAACTAGTTCACTTTGATGGACCATTTGTGTTCACTGCTGATGATCTTTTGTGTGCTACTGCTGAGATAATGGGGAAAAGTGCTTATGGAACAGCTTATAAGGCCACATTGGAAGATGGTAATCAAGTTGCTGTGAAGAGGTTGAGGGAGAAGACTACTAAAGGACAGAAGGAGTTTGAAGCTGAAGTTGCTTCACTTGGTAAAATCAGACATCCAAATCTGCTAGCTCTTAGAGCTTATTATCTTGGACCTAAAGGAGAAAAGCTTCTTGTGTTTGATTACATGAGTAGAGGAAGCCTAGCATCATTTCTTCATGGTAAGCATTGCACTATAATTAACTAGTTCTTAGAATTCATTTGAGTTTTTTTTTTTCTTCGGATTAACGCAATCAAATTTAGTAGTTTCTATATACTAGTTTATACCATTCTGGACTTGATTTTTCAAATTGGAACATTTACTATCATCTAATATTGATTCAATGGTTCAGATTATGTAATTGTGTTTAATGTGTGATTTCGTGGTAAGCAACTAAGCAAGCATAACTAAATAGTTTTTAGAATGCATTTGAGTTTCTGTATTCGCACAATCACACATTGCCGTTGATATGTACTAGTGGATCAAGAGTAGAATAGGATCATGTTCGGACTTTGTATTTTCATTTTGGACTAGGTTTGCCATAGTTGAAACATGGACCGTTCTGGTCTTAATGGTCCAGATCACATAATTGTGTTTGATGTGTGATTTTGTGACTTCATGGTAAGCACTAACTAAGTAGTTCTTAGAATGCATTTGAGTTCTAGTATTCACACAATCACGCTTACTCGATGATATGTACTAGTGGATCAAGATTTGAAGGTTCATGCTCTGACTTGGTATTATATAGACTTGATTTATATATCATTATGGAGTCGATTTATCAAAGTTGAAACATGAACTATCTGGTCTTGATTCAATGGGTCCATCTCATGTGATTGTGTTTAATGTGTGACTATCGACTAATGAGAATCCAAAACTTACTTAGAAGCATATATTTTACCTCGTAATTTACATGACCATACTTCTTATATTGATATTTCTAAACATATATTTGCAGCTCACGGACCTGAAATCATCGTCGAATGGCCAACAAGGATGAAAATAGCAATTGGAATCACCAATGGTCTATGTTGCCTTCACAATCAAGAGAATATAGTACATGGAAATCTGACCTCAAGCAACATACTGTTAGATGAGCAAGCAAATCCTCACATCACAGATTTTGGTCTTTCAAGACTAATGACAACTTCTGCCAACACAAACATCATTGCTACAGCAGGAACTCTTGGATACAATGCACCAGAGCTTTCAAAGACAAAGAAACCGACCACAAAAACCGACGTTTACAGCCTCGGCGTTATCCTTTTGGAGCTCTTAACTGGTAAACCGCCCGGGGAACCAACCAATGGAATGGACTTGCCTCAATGGGTTGCATCTATAGTTAAAGAAGAATGGACTAATGAAGTGTTTGATTTGGAACTCATGAGGGATGCACCAACCATAGGAGATGAACTTCTTAATACATTGAAATTGGCCTTACATTGTGTTGATCCTTCACCTTCTGCTAGGCCAGAAGTTAAGCAAGTTTTGCAGCAATTAGAGGAGATTAAACCAGAATTGGTTGAAGTAGAAGTTGACGACGATGGAGCTAAGGTTCAAACAAACGAATGATGGAGATTTTTTCGTTACTTGAATTAGTGGAGAAAAGATTATATATACATATATCTTTAATTCTTTATTTTATTTGTTCATTGATTTTATTATATATATGTATATAGGAAGTGAGTGAGGATTTTGGTTTAGACATCAAGTATTCTTTTAAGTTAGGTGAATAATGAATGTATGTTTTTCAATTGCTATTTAAACTAAGATGATGCTTCTGTTTTCATTTGATTCATTGATATTAATTACATGTTGGCTTCTTCAATTGATTAATGATTATGGTGCCTGCATCTGTAGTTGTGTTTCCCCTTCAGTTGATTGGAATATATATCCAGATTTTTGTGGTTAAGTACCAAAGCAGATTGGTCTTAAGTATCATCTTCTTTACTAGAAGTGTTGGACATCCATTTTTGTGGTCGGTTGACTAGTGTGCATCCATCTATTTTCTCTCTACAAAAGCTTGAGAAATTGGATCTTAGTCATTGCACTTCCCTTACTGAACTAACAAGCAATAATCATATAAGCTCCCTCTGATATCTCAACCTTAAATTCTACAAAAATATAAGAAAGTTCTCAGTGATATCCGAGAATATGATCGAACTGGATTTGAGGTACACACAAGTCAACGCATTGCCTGCATTGTTTGGATGTCAAAGCAAGCTTGAAATCCTACATTTAGGAAACTGTTACATTGAAAGTTTTCCTTCATGTTTTAAGAATCTTATAAGACTACAATATCTAGCTAGACATCAGAAATTGTTCCCTTCAATTGCTGAACAATTCAATTGCTGAACAATTCAATTGCTGAACAATTCAATTGCTACCTAACCAAAAAAAATTATTTGTTTAAAAAATCACTATTTAATAATATGTAAATAATGATTATAATAATCATATAACCATATTTTTTGGAAAAAAAATAAAATAAAACAATAATTCTTAAAATAAATTTCTTTTTTATAAGTTAAGAACATTCATACATCAATGACTGAATTTACGTACCAAAAAATACATCAATGACCGGAATAGATATCTCAACTAAATTGACACATTTAAACACGCTCATTCTATGCTATATTTCATATTAATATAAATAAAAATAGAAAACAAATATGTACATGAAATTTTAACATAATCATGATAAGTAAAAAATAACAAGATTAATGGTAAAACTTTGACAAAAATAAAAATAGTTTAAATCCTATAAAAAAAAATTCCTTTTTATTGATATATGTGTTTTCTTCATCATTAATTCACTTAAAATTACACTCTTTTTCAAAGTAAGTATCAAACAATTTTTTTAATCCATTTTTTATAACATATTTTGAAAATATTTCTATAAAACAAGTTTTGTTATTTTTCATCTTGAAATTTAAAAAAAGGTTTGCCAAACAAATTTTCATTTTTTTTTACAAAACAAAATGGTTTTCATTCTTTTAAATTGAGAAAATACAGCAAATAGGGTTGAGCATGGTCGGATAATAACCATAACCATAACCAAATCATATTTTATCCACTTGATATAACTGGATATTATACCCACTTCATAAAACCGGTTTTGATATTATAAAACCGGTTATAAAACCAGTTATGTCCATATCCACTTTTATAACCGGTTTTTGGTTTTAAAAACCGGTTGTTTTTTGTAATTTGTTAAAAAAAACTGGTTTTTTGTTTTAAAAACCAATTTTTGGTTTAATACTTAGTTTGTTTTTGCAAAATAAGAAAGAAATTGGTTTTACAGTAACAACCAGTGTTTTAAAAACCGGACCGGACCGGCCGGTCGGACCGGTTGAACCGGTGAACCGGAGGGGTATCGGTTCGGTCAGGTAGTTGGATCGGACATGCAGTCCAACCGGAGAGAACCGAACTGAACCGGGCGCGAACCGGTATTAACCGGAGAACCGGGCGGTTTTCTCCAACCCACCGGTTTTTTTGCAAATGGTTTTTTTTCCGGAATTTTTTTTTTTTTTTGAAACAATTTTTTTTTTATTTAAGATTTTAATTGGTTTATTTTGCAAATGTTGTTTTTTTTTTCGGAAACACATATATTTTTTTTTGGAAACAAGTTTTTTTTAATTGGTTAAAAATATAGAAACTGTCAAGAGCAAATTTTGAGCCCTTGGCCTCTCCTTAATAGTAGATGCACATTGCCACCATGCTACTTAATTTACTTGTGAATATTGTTACATTGTATTCTATATATTTCATATTATCTTGTATAATTATACTAGATATTTAGTTTTATTTTCTTTATTTTTGTTAAAACTTTAGATTTTATTTATTGTTTGTCTAATGTTAATTTTATTGTTAAACTATCATTTTTTAAATACTAATGCTTTTGCGGTAAAAAAAAACCTGAGTTCTAATTTATTATGTTTATAGTTAAAAAATATACATTATAATTGTATGTGCAGTTCCTATGTTTAAAATTTAAATTTAAAATATACTAGGGTTGAGCATGGTCGGATAATAACCATAACCATAACTAAACCATATTTTATCCACTTGATATAACCGGATATTATACCCACTTAATAAAACCGGTTTTGATATTACAAAACCAGTTATAAAACCGGTTATGTCCAAACCCACTTTTATAACCGGATTTTGGTTTTAAAAACCGGTTTATGGTTTTAAAACCGGTTTTTTGTTTTGCAACTGGTTTTTTTGTTTTAAAACCAATTTTTGGCTTAATAATTTGTTTTTTTGTTTATAAAAAAATTGTCCAATTTTTGATATTACTAACCCCAATTACACAGGATTATATACATAAGAAGACATAAGGATGCAATTACCCATTCACTGTCACTGTAATATAACTAGATATACTAAATTAAGCTCGATACGTAATTTGTTTTCTTCTTCAGAAACAAATTTGTCAAACTAAATTAAATTCAACTAACCCCCCAATTACCTCGACACTGAAGTCTGAAGCTCGATAATTGATTAGGAATTGAGTCAGAATCCAATTTCGCACAACACTGAAGCTCGGAATTGGCTTAATTTGGATTTTGAGGGAATGAATTTTGTGATTAGGTTCACATTTTGGGATTTTGGAAGTGAATTTGGGAATTAGGGTTCATGAATTGAATTTGGGAGAAACTATTGGTTTCACATCAAAACCGGTTTTGAGAAGAATTTGGGATCGTGAAATTTTTTTGGAAGAATTTGGGAGAAAAGAAATTTGAGATCGTGAAAACAAATTTGGAATTTGTTCTGATTTTGATTTTTTTTTTGGACAAAAAAGTAAATTTGAGTTGGAATTTTGGGCTTTGATCAATTTGGGTTTAATATTTGGTTTTGGTCATCCATTAATTGGTTATAGATAACCAAATAAAATAAATATGGTTTTGGTTATAAAACCAAAATAAAATTAACTGGTTTTTTATAACCGGATACGGATACGGTTATGGTTAATTCATATAACCGGTTAAAATGCTCAACCCTAAAATATACACATGTGAACTAAAAAATATAAAAATGTTTATTATGACAAATAAAATTTTCATATTTTTTAGGTGTCATGACTTTTTTAAGAGACCGAGTCATCGGTTCGACCGGTTTAATACCTATATACTTTTATTATAGAGACCGGTTCATTACACCGGTTTGATCCGGCTTGATCCGGTTTAGTCATACGGTTCGACCAATCACCCCGTAGTTCGACCATTGAACCAGTGAACCCATACCTTCACCGGTTCGATGACCGGTCCGGTTTTTAAAACATTGGTAACAACAGTTAAACACACCCACCATCTAGTTCTTAATCAACAATGCAATTCCTACCTCAAAAGACCAATTATAAATTGCACACCTCAAAATCATGTGCAAAACTAAAATTGGTTTCTATTAGCTACACTTCTGGAATATTGCAAAACGAAACACGAAACTAAACCCATATTTTGTTTCCATATATTATAAATTGTGCAAAACGAAATTGGTTTCTAAAAGACTATAATCATGATTTATAATTTATACTTCAAGTATAATTGGGTTTGATTTGGGTTCTATTAGAATCCATATAGAACATTATGAAAAAGTGATACTTCTTAATCGCAAACTTTTGAATTGATGTAAAAGTGATACTTTTCGTACTCCCTCCAGCCTTAATTATAAGCAACTTTCCATTTTTTAGATTCATTAGATAACTAATGTATCTGGTATATAATTAAGGCTGGATACATTAGTTTTCCAATAAACCTAAAAATTGAAAAGTTGCTTATAATTAATGCCGGAGGGAGTATTAGTCAAAAATTTCTATACGTAATTAACACCTGTAGTTACAAACTGTTGAATTGATTTAGAACGAGAGTAACGAAATCAATGAATCCATAATTGAATTTTGGGATTAGGGTTCATATAATTGAATTTTGGGATTATGATTGATAATTTTCAATTTGAGAGAAAAAAATGTAAAAAAAATGAATTGGGTTTGGACTTTAAAGAATTTGGATTTAAAATTTGGTTGTGGTCATCCACTAAATGATTATGGTTATCCAAATAAAATTAAAATGGTTTTGGTTATAAAACCCAAATATAATTAACCGGTTTTTTAAAACTGGATATGGATTTGGTTATGGTTAATCCATAAAACCGGTTAAAATGATCAACCCTAACAGCAAATACAACTACATATTCAACATCTCTAAAAACATAAAAGATGAATCTGCAAACATACTCGCAGCATTCAAGTTAATAGTATACAACGACAAAATATCTACTACAAATAATATGATAAAATTAAAGTCACTGAAATATCCATGTCTCCGGATCTGCAATGTTGATGTCTAAATCATTGATTGAAATTGTAATTGACTGAAGCCGATCTTTCAATAAGAACCAAAAGAACACCACAACAATACAGGAAATCAAATAGCATCGCACAAGACGACTGAAAATACAACGCCGCACAAGACGACGAACACCATAATGCCGCACTTAGACGACGAACACCACAACGCCGCACTCAGACGACGAAATCACAAAAAAAAACACAAAAAAACTTGATCTCTATGAGAACTACTTATTTTTATGAAAATAAAAGAAAAACAGATGTATTGGGGTGATTTTAGGCCAAAAATGACCTAAAACCATCCCTCTCTAGGAAACAAAAGAGAAAGAGAAACCTGAAGAGGAGAGAATTTTCTCTTGAAAAAAACTAGGACCATGGCAATAGAGTTTTGTACATTTTTGTTGGTGAAATTAGGTTTTCATTCATTTTCTTTTTTTCTTTTTAAAGATACACTCATTTTGGTCCCTGCTGTTAAGATAATGTATATTTTTGAATAATTTTTTCATAAATATATTTAGAAAAAAGTTCATTATGAAAAAACAAATTCAAAAAATATGATTATCGGATCATGATTTTCATTGTTTTTATCTTGAATTGTTGCCTTTTAAAAAACTCATTTAAATCCATGTCATGTCAAAAAATGATAAAGAAAAGAGAAGTATAATTATTTAGTGTTGTAGATTTGTATAATTTTATTTGGCTAAGTTCTTTTATTTTTCTACATTTTGTATTTTAATGTTTCTATCTCCTATGTCTAATATGGGTCTTTATTGAATCACAGGACCACACCATCAACTTCAAGCACATCTAGCATTATTTTGCAGTAGTTCTTCTGCAAAATAACTAATCTAGTATTATTAATAAGTTAACTTACCATTAACCTCCACATAGTCAAACCATCAATGCAAGCAATTTCTCTTCTTTATTCACAAACCGCCTATTATTAAGACTTGAGACACATTTATTCTTTGTTGCAAGAGAATGTACTCTGAAACTTCTCTGAATATTAAATATAAATTTTTATTATATGCAACACATGTTGACGTTTAAATGTTGGCCAACAATGAGATCTCTTCTCCATACAGTTCAATTTTGAATTTGCATCAAATTGAAAAGTGTCTAAATAACGTATTTTGATTATTTATCACAAGTACATTTGTATCAATTACTGTAATTATGTATGTAAATGTTTATGAATGAAATGTTTAAACATAGTATAAGGATTACATTATTTGTTTAATTATTTGTTTTGATTATCAAGTCAACTTATGATAAAGTAAGGATATTTTAGGAATTTTGAATACACATTTTACGTAAAATCAAAAGAAAAACTGATTTCTTAATAAGTGTGCAAAAGAGAATATTTGCTTAAAAAAAAAGGTTAGAGGGAGTTTTAAGGATAATAGTAATTTTAACTTGAATAAAACAATGTTTGACTTTTGTAAAAAAAAACAATATTTGACTAATAAAATTACGAATGCATAAATTCTGATATTCACAAATGTCTCAAGGACATGTTAACATTTCCCATAAAAAATTAATATTAAAAAGTTGTGCATTAAACCTTAAAAAATCAAAATTTTATTCTACAATGGTTGCTGAGGACCTATTGGATCGTTTCTCCAACCTATACAAGTGAGCTGGAGTATGCTTTAATCCTTCGAAGAGCAACAAATGTAGATCAAATATCCACGTGCCTTCGACTTCAAAGCGGGATCGTAACACCATAATATCAGTTATCAGATCGTCGGCGTAGGTATCAACCAACTCACTGATGCTCTTCCCCACAACTTTCTTCAACAAAGTAGCCAAGTGACCGTATAACTCATCTTGATCGTATCTCGTTTCAAGAAAGGAATATGTAGCAAAATTGTTCTTGAATCGCTGAATGAATCTAGTCACCAAACCCAAGTCCTCTAGTGTGATACTCCCCCAAGAGGGTTGTTTAAGCCTTTTAAATTTTTTTCATAAAGAGAGCCGTTTTGCAAGTTTCAATGTTTGATTGATATTGTTTTCCAATTTTGCCCTCAAGTTTTTATTACAATCGCATACTTTTGTGTTGGAAAGTGAAAAGGCTATATAGTTATCTGCCTATCAATCTCGTACAGGTATAAGTGTATAACTATTATCCTTTCCTATTCATATTCCTGTGTCAGATATTTTTAAACATTAAAAAAATAAAATAAGGATAGTTTAATAAAATTAGTATGTTTGTTGACTCTTTTAATGTTTTTTTTAATTTGTGTGTAAAAATCTTAAAAGACAATTATTTTAGGCTTTTTCTTGTCTACCCCCTCAAGATTTGGGGGTATATACCCCCAATCACTTAAAAAAAATTAATCGATATAATTTTTTATAAAATACACCGTTAGATTAAAAGTTTATATCATATAGATCATTTGTGTAAAATTTTAGACAAATTTAAAATCATTTGATATATTATTGAGACGCATCAAAGTTAACAGTTTCTATGATATCTTAAACACCGTTAATCTTTGTGTGTCTCAATAACATATCAAATGATTTTAGATTTGTCTGAAATTTTACACAAATGATCTATATGATATAAACTTTCAATCCAACGGTATATTTTATAAAAAACTATATCGCTTAAAACTTTTTATAGTGGTTGGGGGTATATACCCCCAAATCTTGTGGGGGTACACAAGTTGTCACCATTATTTTATGTAAAAATCCTTCAATCTAATCTACACTATTGATAAAAACAGTATCGATGATTGTTATTCACCCACGTAATCGATCCTTGTAGTATTTAACATGATCCGCGTCAATCTATAATCTAAACTGTATCAACGATTCTCATTGAATCCATGTCATCGATCCGCGTCAATTTATAATATAAACCGTATCAATGATTCTCATTGAATCCATGTCATCGATCCATACCCTTTTCGATAGTTATTTCTGTTTTACCGTTTTACTGTGACTAATCTTAGTTCTAGTTCTTGCGGTGAACATTCTTGTATCTTCAAAAAAGTTTTTAAAGTTTTTTTTTTTCGAATCGAAATCCCAATTGAATAACCCTTTAAAAAATTATGAAATACACAAATACCAATACTCACAAATGTCTCAAGGACAACATGTTAACATTTTCCATAAAAAATTAATCTTAAAAAATTGCACATTCAACCTTAAAAAAGTCAAAATTTTGTTTTTACAAATACAAAAGTACACAACACAACCCTCTTTTCAAATGATTAGTGTCAGAATCAAACTCTAAAATCTCTTTCAAAAGATCGCTATAAGATTCACTCACTTCTCTCTCTCTCTCCACCGTGCGCCGCCATGGACGACCTACCACCCTTACAAAAAATCGCAATCTCCGGTCCAACACTATCCTCACTAATCCACCGCTTCTCCACCACCACCTCCACTTCCTCAATCCACGGCCTTCTCTTCGGCCACGTCACCTACGTCACTCCTCTCAACCTCTCCGACGACTCCTCCGACACTTCCCAAACCCTTCTCGCCACCGTCACCGGTTTCCTAACCACCTCTTCCTTCCATGACACCTCCGGCAATATCAACACCACCTCCCTCCGTCGTCTCATCCCTCATTCCACCTCCCTCCTAGGTTGGTTCTCCGGTCGCCGCCGTAGTCCTCTCCGTCCTTCACTCCGTGAATTCACCATCACTTCATCTCTTTCATCTCTCTCTCAATTCTCTTCCATCATCAAACCTAATTCCAATTTAGATTCTTTCTCTTCTTCTTCATCTTCTTCTATCAATTTCAACCCTTCTTTGTTCTTTCTCCTCGCTTCACCGATTTCCGATCAAACTTCTCCGATTCACACTCATGACTACCGTGCTTACCAGTTCTTATCTGGGAATCAGTCGTTTAACCCGGTTTCGATCGATATAATCAACATTGGTCCGGCTTTTAGGGGACATTATGGATCTTTTACCCCTAATTCACCATTTCCTGCACTTGAATGTCAGCTCAGTTACTCTCCGATGATTCGCGATGACGGTGATGAGAAGTTGAGTAAGATGAAGCAGGCTGCTAAAGATCAGAGAGAGTTGGATGTTTGTGCTGAAGGGTTTGAAGTTGGGAGGTTGAGTAAGTTGATGGGTTCTGAGGCTAAGAATTATACACAGAGTTTGGAGGATTTGTACCTAAAAATGCTTGTCAAGATTGAGAATTTGACTACATTGGTTGAGCAGAGTTCAGCTAAGGTTCTTGAGCAGGTTAGTTGGTTAACTTCGTTTTTCGCGTGTGTTTATTGTGTGTTTTTATTTTCGCAAATCAATGCTGAAGCAATTTTTTATATGTATATCACTGTGATTATTAGGGTTTTAATAGCGTATGCGGTAACAGTTAACGTCACGTTGCGATATGAGAGAAAATTGCGTTGTCATTTTGGAAACGTCCAAGACCGTTATGTTGCGACCTAGAGCACAGTTGCATATCTTTATTATGTTGATTAGAATAAAGTGGTTTAAATGTAGGGATAGTTATTGAATAAGAGTTGATTGAACTGCTATGGGTTTTATTTAGGAATATGGTATCATGTGATGTGGTTGGACTAGTGGAAGTATGTTAGGTCCGGAAGTGGGGAGAATGTGGATGATCTTTAGTGAGAGGTTGCTACTATCTGGGAGCGAATAGCGATGCTAACCCTGTTGCTTTTTCAGACTCGAATGTTGTTGAATTTGATAGAAGGATGCAGGATACAACATAGTGACCTTGATCAGAATGTATGTATAGTTATTGAATAAGAGTAGATTGAACTGTTACTGCTTTTACTTAGGAATATGGTATAACTCAATGTGTCGTGCCTGGTGGAAGCATGCTTTGTTTACAAGTGGAGAGTATGTAGTGAGAGGTCCCTAGTTCAATGATTGAGTATCAGATTATAATTATTAACTATGATTGTCCCTTTAATTTAGTGTATTTTTCTATTTTTGAATATTTATGTATCGTGTTCGAATTTATCTTTACTTTGTACATTGTTATTTGAGAACTGCTAGCATCAATCACTCTACAAATGCCATTAAACAGTCGCCGATATACTGATGCCACGTCACCCTAGTTTTAATCGGTAAATAAGGCAACCCGTTCTCCAACAATAACGTATTTTCACTGTTCTTCAATCTCTCTACCTCTTTCAAAGCACAAACCATTCCCTCATCCTTACACTCACCCACCAAGTATACTGTACCTCCAATCACAACCTCAGTTCAATTGTGCAACCATTCCAATAAGCTACCACCTCAAACGCCACCGGCAAAACTAGTTGTGGTGTCGTGGTTTTGATTCTAACCCAGCAATGAAAAATAAGGATTTGACCAAAACAATAACTCCCTTGACACAGTATATTCATACTAGCTTAACAAAGCCAGTAGGCTTAACAGTTGTTTTCCTCGCTATATTGAGAATTGAGAAATAATGATCTCGATTTTTATAGGCCTGATAGAAAATTATTGTACTTAATATTTATGCAGTAACTAATTCGAGTTTAATTTTTCTTTTATAAACTGTGAGCAGGAAAATCATAATAAGAAGTTGAAACACAAAATTTTGAGATCTGCTGCCCCAGAATAAACTATCTTCAGTACTTTCAGGTAACTTGCATTTTTTATCGTGTTTATGCAGTAACTTGCATTTTTTATCGTGTTTAAGTTTTAAAAAAAATTGGCTTTAGAAATCTTGAATAGATAAATAATTTCTCCCCTAAAGAAGACTATAGTAGACCAGTTATGTCAGTTACTCGGTTTATCTCACTGAGGAAAACTGCATTAATCAAATTGAACTGTTAGTTCAAATTTTTATGATTGAGATCTTTCTGATATACCTTCTTAAACTTGAATGAAAGGTTTACATTAAGATTCCTATCCCAATTAGCATCACCAAACTCACTGTCATGATTATACAAACTAAATGTTCAATTCGTATGCATGCATTGCATCAGGACAAGCATAGCCAATCATAGATGTTAACAAACTTCTTTTGTGTGGCAGAAAACAGAGAAAGATATGACAATCAACAATGTTCAGAGTTATGCGCCTGACCTGGATCAAGTTTCTTCCAGAATCACTTGAAACTTGAATTTTGCTATTTGAAGTATATGTGGCGCAGCTATTTTATTGTATTTTACTTTTTGGTGTCTCTTCAAGCTGAAGAAGGTTTTGATTGTGCAGTGTGGATGAGTGGCTCGGTTCTTCATAATTTACAAAAAGTCCTGATGTTTTTTTCTCCCTACATTGGCGTTTGCTTCATGTAATGATATGCCAACTGTATTCTATATCGCGTTACTTTTGCTTCTTTAAGCCCTTCATTGAAAAATATGTTCTGCTGTAGTTTTTAAGATGCTATGCCATTTAAGCAAGCTCACTCACATGATAGTAATGATGTCAGTTGTGCAAGGAATTTTACTAATATAATATTTCGTATTGGACAAAATATGAGCTGGATTTGTGCGACTCATTTTCTATTAGGTAAAATCTACATGATTTCTTCTAAATAGAACTGCAAATTCGTAGCTAAATTGACTTCTCTCTTAATTTTTAAACAAGCTGTTATTTCTACACCTAAGATCCTAACTTTTTCTAAAAATCGCATTTTGAAGAGGCAAAGAAGATGATCCTTGGCATGCAAATTTCATAATGTATATTTATGCATTAAACACAATAATTCGCAAGAGAGTGTTCAACCGGTTTCAAACAATTTGCGTACACAATTGAATTGAATGAAATATCAGTCTCCAGTGATTTGTACCCTTTGGCAAATGAAGATTCTTCTTTTTTTTTTTTTTTTTTTTGTAAATTTAAATCTAAGTGAACCTACTCCTTTCATGAGTAAGGATGTCACAAAATCAAGGGCAGCAAATAAAAAATTTAATAATGAGACGTTGGAACATGAGGGTAATCAAGAATTAAATTATATGTCACTACATTAACATCCTTATAGTAAAGTACAACACTGATGGTTCAATAGAAAGATATAAGACAAGGCTGGTTGCTAAAGGATTTAGCAAGACATATGAACACTATGAGGATGTTCCTATCTGTTGCTAAATCCTATACTAAATGACATTGCTTCTTTCATAATTGTGTAGGCAGATAATTTTGGCAATGTGAGACTTAAAAGCGGTAGGGATTTCAGTATTATGAGTGCATAAGTACCACATCGAGCAGTATGAGATGCTCGGTAATGTATTTAACTGGCTTAGTTCTTCCCGCCGATAGCCAACTTTTAAGGGAGGGTTTCTCAAAATGCAGTAGGAGCCAATCTTATTCCAGGAGTCACCGAATATGGTGCCTCTTTCGTCAAGAATTCGAACTATGATTGACCGATCTTCGACAAACTCAAACCGTGCTTGGCCAATTTATAGAAATTAGCCCCATCTGCTATATTTTACTACTGATTTAGATCTCTCAATCAAATTCTGTCTTAATGAATAGTGGAAAAATGATTTTAAAATTAAAAAATAACTAAGGGAAACAAGGTTGAGATAGAGAATATTGATAGAAGTTAAGAGAGTTTAATATAAAGGAATCAGTCATTCAACCACCATATATTAAAAAAAATAGTTATTAATATATTTAAATCTAAAAAAATAGTTCATATAGAAAATTCCAATATGTGTATATACTGTTTGGCAAGTCAACCTTTCCCACTGCCATGCAATGGTTCAACTATTTTATATTTAAATAGAAAATTGAAGTTAATATTTGTTTAGTATACAAATCTATTGCTCTTCCATATATATGAGAGAAAATTGAATCAAATATCTAGCAGCTGCAGCCAAAGCATTAAAGGTTAGTAATTGCTTGCTTATATGATTTATATGATGATATCATCCTTATTTCTGTTAATAATCATGTATTTCCCTTATTGTGATATTCAAGGTTCTGGTGAGTGAACTTGTTCAAATTCAATGGCATATCTGTCTTCCGGAGCTTCTCAAATAACATATGCTGTAATTACTTTTCTTATTAGCAATTTCTAATTCGCGTTACAAATTAATATTGAAAAAATTATGATTTATTATCGATATATTCCGTTAATCAATTTGGTCCTCGAGTGTATATTCCATTAATCAATTTGATCTATAATAAATTACTAATGAAAGACACACTAGGAGATATTGTTATGTTCTTGGAGTTCAAAATCATGAATTGAGTCAACAGTTTAGAATTGCCTCTGATTCTGCTTCTGTTAATTTGCATTTCCTCAGAGACAATACAGGTATTCCGGAAGTAATGGAATTGTTGCTAGAACATCTAACATGGTCATGCGGCTACGGGACTTTGGCATTAATCATGTATGTGAGATACATACTGCTACCTACTCCTCAATTTATTTGATAGATTTTCAGTGAATCTTCTTATAAGTTATAACTTTAGTCTTTACCTTCAATCCTTTACTTAATAAAATGTTTATAATTTACTTCATAATCCAATCCTCCTCCAAAAAAGGAATACGGTTAATTGGCGTTTAATTTTGGACCAGAAACTGATGTGTGAATTTGTATTGCAAATTTGCAACTTTATGTATTTTGACTTCTCTTGTATATCTTAATGCTACAAGAATTGGTAAGTGAACATGTCATAACATGATTAATTTTCTTTCATGTTTCACTTTTCTTTTTCAATTATTTTTTACCAAGTATTTGCATTTTCTGTTACTTCAGAGAATTTCGAAGCACCGGTTAAACTTGTGGGATATTGCAGCAGTTAAGAAGAAAAAAATGGTCAATAAAATTGTCGCAAAGGTGATTGTTGCTAAACTTATACAATTTGACTCTGATCTAAAGCTCGTGTTATATCTTCTGACTCATATTGCTGATACCAGAATTCTATATTAATCTCAACGAAGCACTTGTTAAATGCTCGTCATAGGAATAACACTACTTTTTGATAATTCTTTAATACTAATAGTTTTAAAATGTTCCTGTATTTCGATTATGTTATAGGGATCACACCTAATATTATATGAAGATTCTAACACCTTTTATTTTGTTAATAATACGAAGGGTGTAGCAGAAAAGGCAATGTCAAACAATACTCCTCATTCAAAGTATGATGTTTTTGTAAGCTTTAGGGGTGAGGATATCCGCCAAGGCTTTCTTGGCCATTTGGTTAAGGCTTTTTCTCGAAAGCAAATAAATGTCTTTGTAGACAACAAACTTAAGAGGGGAAGTGTAATTGAAGATTCACTTTTTCAAGCAATTAAAGAATCATTCATTTCATTGATCATATTCTCAGAAAACTATGCTTCTTCACACTGGTGTTTAGAAGAACTTGTGAAAATAATTGAGTGCAAAGAGAATTATGGACAGATTGTAATACCTGTTTTCTACGGGGTAGATCCTACAAATGTAAGGCATCAAAAGAAGAGTTATGAAAATGCGCTTTCTGAACTTGAAAAAAGGTATAATTCGTCCGAGGTGCAGATATGGAGACGTGCTTTGAAAATATCTGCTAATTTGTCAGGAATTACATCATCAAGTTTTCAGTAAGTTATTTTCACCTATAATTTTTCTTTTTTCTATGTTTTCATGTCAATATATGCTTGTTAGTTAGTTAGTTAGTTAGTAAATTAGTTAGGTAAAATACATGACCTTTATTTACTATATATATTCACTCGAATCCAAGCTATGTTAGTTAATGCTGCAACTCTTTCAGACAAGACATTCTTTGCTGGTTTATTGAATTTAGTTGCCAAACTAGCACAAATTAATACAACTAGTATCTCCTAATTTCAAAATGATATATAAAAATGAATCTATTTAAGACTTTTGGATATTCCATTGACCATCATGGGTGTTGGAACCTCACAATACCGACTTCCAAACCAAATAATTAAGGCGACCATAGCAGTGCCGTTAAATTTCATTCATTTTTCTCTCTGATGTATAGGAATGATGCTGATCTGCTTGAAGAAATTGTCAAAGTTGTGCTGATGAAATTGAGTAAGCACCCAGTTAACTCAAAAGGACTTATTGGAATTGATAAATCAATTGAACATTTGGAATCATTGTTATATAAAGAGTCAGAAAAGGTCCGTGTCATTGGAATTTGTGGTATGGGCGGTATTGGTAAGACAACTATTGCAGAAGAAATATTTAGTCAAAATCGTTCTGAATACGATGGTGGTTGTTTTTTGTCAAAGGTAAGTGAAGAGTTAACAAGACATGGTATGAAATATTTAAAGGACAACCTTTTTTCTACACTATTAGTAGAAGATGTGAAAATTGATACACCAAATAGGTTGTCCATTGATATTGAGAGACGGATTGGCCGCATGAAGGTTCTTATTGTTCTTGATGATATCAAGGATACAGATCAGCTAGAGATGTTATTTGGAGAACTTGATTGGTTTCGATCCGATAGTAGAATAATTGTAACAACTAGAGATAAGCAAGTGCTTATTGCTAATGAAGTTGATGATATATACGAGGTTGGGGTATTGGGTTCTAATGAAGCACTTGAGCTTTTTAATTTTAATGCCTTCGAACGGAGTAATCAACTTGAAATGGAAGAGTACTATGAGCTATGCAAGAGGTTTGTCAATTATGCCAGAGGCGTTCCATTAGTTCTTAAAATTTTGGGTCATCTTCTTCGTGGAAAAGATAAGCAAATTTGGGAAAGTATGCTAGACAAACTTAAAAGAGAGCCAATTAAAAAAGTTTATCATGTAATGAGACTCAGTTATGATGATCTTGATCGCTTAGAGCGAAAGATTTTTTTAGATATTGCATGTTTCTTCAATGGTTTGAATTTGAAAGTGGATTACATGAAACTTTTATTGAAAGATTGTGAAAGTGATAATTCCGTGGCTGTTGGGTTAGAAAGGTTGACAGATAGAGCTCTTATAACTATTTCTAAAGACAATATTGTATCTATGCATGACATTATACAAGAAATGGGTCGAGAGATTGTTCGCCAAGAATCTAGTAAAGGTCCAGGAAGCTGCAGTCGATTATGGGATTCTGATGACATTTGTGATGTATTGAAAAACGACAAGGTAAAGATTATTATGACGTTTCGGTTAAAATTAAATTTGGTTATCTGTGCTGTTTATTTTATTTTTTGCTTTACATGAATGACAGGGTACTGAGGCTATTAGAAGCATAAGTGTAGACGTGTTCGCAATTAGTGAGCTGCAATTAAGCCCGCATGTATTTGCTAAGATGAGCAAACTAAAATTTTTGGACTTTCATGGCAAGTATGAAGCTCGAGGGATTCGAGACTTCTCGAATCTTCTTCCTCAAGGGCTTCAATCTTTGCCAACTGATCTAAGATATGTTCATTGGATGTATTACCCTCTAGATTCCTTGCCGGACAAGTTTTCTGTGGAGAATCTTGTTATATTGGACTTGTCATATAGCAGTGTCGTGAAGCTTTGGTGTGGAGTGCAGGTAACTGAATGTGTTTAATTTCCTGTTTATATTTATCTAGGAAATTGACAGGTTAAGCTTATTTTTAACTAATGTCATCATCATTCATTTGTTTTACTTTGTTACAGAATATGGCTAATTTAAAAGAGGTTAGACTCTCTCAATCAGGATTACTAAGGGAGCTACCAGACTTTTCAGAAGCTAGAAATCTTGAGGTATTGGATCTATTTTTATGTCAAAGCCTTACCGAATTTACAAGCAACTCCCCTTTAAGCTCCCTTCGATATCTCAACCTTGGGTGGTGTCTAAATCTGAGGAAGTTGTCGGTGAAAGCAGAGAATATAACTGAAATAATTCTATCAAACATTCAAATGGATGCATTTCCTTCCACTTTTGGATGTCAAACCAAACTAGAGATCCTAAATTTAGAACTTAGTATGTTTCAGGACATACATTCAATGACCAATAATCTTACAAGTTTAAGACACCTGAACCTGATGTTTTGCGATAAACTTCAGACTCTACCGAAGCTTCCTTCATCTGTTGAAATTCAACTTGCTGAAGGGTGTAGTTCACTGGAGACTATATTGTTTCCTTTAACTGCTGCTGAACAACTCAAGGAAAACAAGAAAAGGGTTGAGTTCTGGAATTGTATGAACTTGGATGAAGATTCTCTCGAAAATATTGAGTTGAATGCACAGATCAATTTGATGAGGTCTATTCACCAACATGCTACAGAACATGATTATCATGATTACAAAGACAATTATGCTTCTTATCAAGCATTGTATGTTTATCCTGGTAGCAATGTTCCACAGTGGATGGAGTTGAAGACAACAAAGAATGACATGATTATTGATCTTTCTACTACTCCACTAGACCCTTTGTCGGGCATTATTTTTTGTTTCATCCTTACCGAGGGTTATTGTGACGAAATTGAACTATGCATCACTACAATTAATGATATTGAAAAGGAAGGTGTCCGCATCTACATGACTAGGCCGGTTTTTAGTATTTATACAGATCATGTATGCATGATATACGACCAACGTTGTTCTCGCCATCTAACTAGCTTAGCAAAAAATCAGACAAGGCTTAAAATCAAGGTTACAGCAAGAGAAAGGGATGGACCAGAGTTAGAGGTAAAAGGGTTTGGAGTCAGCCCGATAACCACCACAGGATATAACAATTTCATTCAGCAAATGGAATTGTTTGATTATATTAACAAATATATTTAAGGATTGTGATTAGGATGATCCTATTTAAAGCTGTGTTAGAGAATGTTATTTTATTGGAGTATTAACAAATGTCAATTCCTTCAATTTCTGCTTTATTAAGTATGACTTCTAGAGAAGTAGACATCTATGTTACACTTATATCTACCTAATCGAGGTTTACTCCAAGCCACAAATGACCGATCCAATACCTGACCTGCATTAGCATTGCGCAACAGCTGAGCAATTTTCCAGTCTGATAACATGTTACACCTGAGATCACAAACTAAGGATAAAATCTCTGCTGCATTATTCCAAATCCTACTGTTTCTGTCTCCAAAGATTCCGAACCGTAGCACTAAATGAGTCAAGCTGATGGGATTTTAGCTTCTGCATAACGCAGAAAACGTTGTCTGATATAGGAAGATTCATATTAAGGTTAGCTTGCACAATTGGCAATAATCCAATTCAGTGTCATCATTGCATGCTATTATGACAAAAAAAACTGCGTAATCCAACAGAGCGCACAAAGAAGGTTCTTGACTTTCGATGGAATTTTAGCTCGCCAAATATGTTGCCAACTCCCTTTTACATGAAGGTGGTCCGTTTCAACTGCTTTTTCAATGCAAAAACAATAAGCACTATTAACAGATTGGTTAAACACATTGAACTGTACACTAAGGACTACTTAATAATGTTTTAATATCAATCTTGTAAGTCTATAACATTTTTTCAAACAGTAATATAAATAAGGCCCGTTATGTATTTGTCGAGATTAGGTCACTGTTGGGCTTAGCCCAATACCCTATATGTCGACCCAATATTAAACCCTAATTTTATTCGCTTCCATTAGCGCCGCCACTTCTTCTCTTAGGCCATATAATTGATTACATGATCATCATTTCCAGTATTTAATCCCCCTCTGCATCATTTTAAATCAATCAATTGAATATTGTTTTCACTTTTCCACATGGTATCAGAGGGTTCATTTGTGATCTTCGACAAGGGAACTACAAGTTTTCGTTGGATCACAACATCAACGTAAGTACTTAAGCAATCATTTTCTCTTCAAACTAATGAAATAATTATTCTATTAGAGCTATACAAGAATTTCTATAGCTAATTCTATGCTTCTATATTATTGTTACATGATACAGAAAATAGTACAAGATTTCATATCAAAGTACAAAGATTATATCGAAGAAATTGAAGATGTGAATCATGTATGTACATATGCTTATATCCTTCATTTACTTCAAATTAATTTCATAAATAAATGATTTCTTCTTCATTTTCATTGTAAATTAAGTATTTGAAATCCATAATTGATAACCATTTCATAGTTTGAAGCATAAATATTCATTTGTCGTTCAACTTTTTAATTAATATATCCAAAATGAATTATGAATACATTGGAGTAATTAGGTGATATATTTTTCATTTATATTATCATTGTATGGTTGTATATGACGATCTTATTTTACAGGAACCCCCGTAGCCCAAGCATCATGGCAACGTTAGACTCAAATACAACTTTAAGAGGAGGGAAGATCTGGACAACAAAATTGCTCGGTAGGGAAACACTTTCTTTTGCATTTCTCGCATAATTTGATACATCACCATTCAACGTAGACAATTTATTGTCTAATCTTGTGGAATGGGATGTAGAATACAAAAGCAAAAATTGGGAAATTACAATATGGTAAAAACATATTTTCTTTTGTATGTATATGATTGTTACACATTTTTTATAGCAATATATGATTTTTACACATACCTTTTTACTAATGAGTTTAGGAAAAAATCAAGATTCATATTTTCGTATCATAATTTATCATATAGTACTCATTAACTTGTGATAAACTAAATACAAACCAAAACAATAAGAAAATATAAATCTTGATTGTTTTTTAAACTCATTAACTACAAGGTATAATAGCGTGAGCATCATCTATTGTTTTGAAAAATGTGTGAGAATTATATACATATAAGAGAAAATATATTTTTTACCGTATCACAATTTCCTGATTTGTGCTTTCTATATTCTACATCCCATCCCTCAAGATTAGACAATAAGTTGTCTATATTTTCGAATGGTGAAGTATCAAATTTTGTGAAAAATGCAAAAGACAGTGTTTCCCTGCTGAGCAATTTTGTAGTCCAGCTCTTTCCACCACTTGAAGTTGTATTTGAGCCTAATGTTGCCATGATGCTTGGGCGATGTGATGTAAATATGTGTTTTGGAACCTTCTCATCTTGTGAGTTGGTTTTTGAGATCGAGATCTAAGTCCACTTAACATGGTAATGGAGATGGATTTTGTAGGCATGTTGTTGGAATTCATCTGAGGCCAACACTAGTTGTGAGGGTGAGATTCAGGTCAATTTAACATTATATTCATCTTTTTGAAATAATATTCAGAATAATTCATCTAAATTTTGCGATTTCTTATGTTGACGATGCAATGTCCAGCTATGATGTTACCTCTGTGAGGTTCTACTATAGATTTGATTCAACTTTCTGTCATATATGGAAGAAGCATTGTCATTCACATTACAGTTTATAGTCAACTTATCTATCTCTACTTCAACCTTGTACGTTTCTTAGTTATTTATTGATCGAGCGGATAAGTCAACTTCAAACTTCAAAGTGGGTTTGTAGCGCAAAGACTGCCTTATGACATGTGGTCGTCTGTCTGGTCTGGTGTGAAATTGTCACTCTGCATTCATTAGCTCTCAAACCAGTGAATGTGAATAACAGGTGAATAGTAAGCAAGCGAACAGACCGTAGCATAGTTGGCGAGATGCTGGTCAGCAGGAATAGCCTAATTCATTGTAAATATTCTTTCTATAATTACCATTCACATTGTCAAGGTTTTTAGACTGTGCAATTATGAAAGAATCATTGGTTGATTTGACATACAAATTGTCTGATCTCAAAATCAATGGAAACCTGAAAGGAATCAGTTGAATCTGTCCAAATAAAGTGAAAACCAGTAGTTATAATAATATCCTTTAGTGTATGCAGAAATTCAAAACCTACAAGTATCTTCATAATATTATAAAAAAAAGTGTATGTGAAATGTCGATGAATAAATTATAGTTGTGTTTTAAAGCACTTAATATGTGTATGTATGTGTGCATGCAGTACAATTATAATTATAAGAAGTAATGTTGATATAAATAAACTGTTTACCGTGTCTACTTACATCAAATCAAACTATACACTTGTCTCTAAATCAAATTCTCTATCTTCAGCTGGAAGAACGAAATACATAAGATGATACTAAGCACAATCCTATTCCATTTGTTGAATGAGATTATGATATCTTGAGTGGCTTATGGAGCTGATACCGAACCCTTTTAGCTCCACCTTACGTGTTTTTGTATTGAAAGATCTTAGGAGTTCTGTCCTTGCTGTAACTTTGATTTTAAACCTTGTCTGATTTTTTGCTATGCTGGTTAGGTAGTTAGAAAATGGTTGGTCGTAAATCATGCACACATGATTTGATTCAACAGATAAACATGACCTGTTCATGTAGATAACGACACCATCCTTTTCATCATCACCGTCAGCATCAATTGTAGTTATTTTCAATTCAATTCGATAACAAAATTGATAGTCACGCACAAGGATGAAGCAAAAAACAAAGCCCAATAAAGGGGAGAGATGAGGTGGAGAGAGATCAACAATCATGTCATCCTTTGTTGTCTTGTACTCAAACCAGTCTGGAACACTACTTCCAGGATACACATACAATGCTTGATAAGAAGCAAAGTTATCTTTGTAATCAACATAACTACTTTCAACATAATCATGTTCTTGTGTCGATAAATGTTGATATGTAAACTTCATCAAATTGATTTGCATATTCATCCCAATATTTATGAGAGAATGTTCATCCAGGTTCAAGCAATTCCAGAACTCAATCCTTTTCTTGTTTTCCTTGATTTGTTCAGCAGCCGTTGAAGGGAACAATACAGTCTTGAGTGATTTACATTCAACAAGTAGAGTTTCAAGTGATGAAGGAAGCTCGGGTAGAGCTAGAAGCTTATGGCAATGTTGTATGTCTAGTTTTCTTAGTCTTGTAAGATTCTTGATGCTTGAAGGTATGCTCTCAATTTCACTGAGTTTTAAAACCAGGGTTTCTAGCTTGGTGTGAAATCCAAAAGATGATGGCAATGCATTGATGGAAATGGCCGTTAGATCTAATTCAACTATATTCTCCAAAGTTGCCGAGAATATACTAAGATTTGTGCAAAATCCAAGGTTGACATAATGGAGGGAGCTTAAATAAGAGTTGCTTGTAAATGTTGCAAGGGAAAAGCAAAAACTTAGGTCCAATTGCACAAGCTTTTCAAGAGAGAAAATTGACGGATGGACTCTTTCCAACCGAGGACAATGTTTCATAAGCAATATATTAAGACTTTTAGCTTTTGAAAAATCTGGTAATTCCTTCAGTAATACCGAATTAGAAAGTCGAACTTCTTTTAGATTAACTAGATCCTGCCACAAAAGAAAACATAACCTTAAGAGAAATTTCTATTTCCTTGAATTAAGAGAAATTTAATCTGGAAGACGCATACCTGCACTCCAGACCAAAGCTTTTCCACTAGGCAACGCGACAAGTCCAATATAACAAGATTCTCTGCAGAAAAATTCTCTGGGAATGATTTTAGAGGGCAATTTATCCAATGAAGATATCTTAGACCAGTTGGAAAAGATTGAAGCCCTTCAAGATCGAAACAGTCTTCATCGCACCTACCTTTAAAATCCAGAAATTTCAGGTTGGTCATCTTAGCAAATACATGGGAGCTTAACTTCAGCTTCCTAATTACTGACAAGTCTGCACTTATGCTTCTAATAGCTGTCAGTGCATCAGTACCCTACCATGAATGTAAAAGAAAAAAATTAATATCATTGAAAGCCACATTTTAACCAAAATGACAAATGTTATGTAAAAAGAGTTTCATGCTTGGTGTAAATGGTTTTACACCGTCATATAATAAGAACCGCTTTTTTAAAATAACTTCCAAATTCTCAATTCTTATTGGACATCACTGTAAAACTATTTCACACTGATAACACATATCCCCTTTCTCATCTAAAAGTGCCATATATTTATTTACCTTGACATTTTTAAATACATCGCAAATTTCATCAGGATCCCATAAATGACTGTGTTTTCTAGGGTCTTCACTGGATTCTTGGCGAACAACCTCCCGACCCATTTCTTGTATAATGTCATGCATAGATATTACATTATCTTTAGAAATAGTTATGAGAGCTTTATCTTTCAACCTTTCTAAACCAACAACCACTGTATTGTCACTTTCACAATCTTTCAGTAAAAGTTTCATGTAATCCACTTTCAAACTCAACCTATTGAAGAAACATGCAATATCTAAAAAAAACTTTTGTTCTAAACGATCAAGATCATCATAACTGAGTCTCATTATGTCATGTACTTTCTTACTTGGCAGTCTTTTAAGTTTATCTAGCTGACTTTCCCATACTTCCTTATCTTTTCCGCGAAGTAGATGAGCCAAAACTTTAAGAACTAATGGAATTCCTTTCGCATAATTGACCACCCTTTTTGATAGCTCGTTGTAATCCATTTCAAGTTGACTTTGTTTAAAGGCATTCAAATTAAAAAGCTCAAGTGCTTCACTAGAATTCAGTACTCCAACTTCGAATATATCGTCCACTTCATTAGCAATAAGTACTTGCTTATCTCTAGTTGTTACAATTATTCTACTATCGGATCGAAACCAATCAAGAGTTCCAAATAACATCTCTAGTTGACCTTCTTCCTTAACATCGTCAAGAACAATAAGAACCTTCATACGGCCAATCCTTCTCTCAATGTAATCTGACAGCCAATTTGGTGAATTGATTTTCACATCTTCTGCTAATAGTGTAGAAAAAAGCTTTTCTTTTAAAAATGTTATTCCATGCCGTCCTAATTCTTCACCTAACTTTGCCAAAAAACAATAACCTTCATATTCAGAGCAATTTTGGTTAAAATACAATTCTGCAATAGTTGTCTTGCCAATACCTCCCATACCCCAAATTCCAACGACACGAACCTTTTCTGACTCTTGACGTAACAATGATTCTAAATGCGCAATTGGTTTACCAATTCCAACAAGTCCTTTTGTGATAATAGAGTGGTTACTCAACATCTTCAACACAAGATTGATTATTTCTTCAAGTAGCTCAGCATCATTCCTATACAGCAAAAGAGAAATATGAATGAATATTAATGGCCTATGAGGCACACACAGACATAAAAAATGATAGACATATAGACACTAATAATAATTTAAGAAAATATAAGTGATTAAATGTAACTATATGTGTCGGTGTCGTGTAGATGCCAGACACTGACATATTTGAACAACAGACACATCTTTAATAGAAAATATCGATACTACGTAGTTAATGGCACTACTATAATATTATTTGGTTGGAAGTTTATAATGATAGGTTCAACACTCATGATGGAACATTCCATTTCTTTCCCTTAACCATCCTCCATAAAAGAATCAAGGGTTAACAATGTGGTATGCCCTACATGTTTCGTCTATAAAAGCTTCCAACAAACAATTATAATAGACCACATTGGCCCAACTTAAAACCACGATAATCCCTCAAAGTACTGAGATTCATATTAATCCTATAGCTCAAACAAGTTGTAGCATTAACTACTATTAAAGGAAGTAAAAATATAGTGATTAATAAGCATGCACTCTAGTAACCTATAACCTATGTATAAAACAAGTAAATATATAGCTACTAGAAAATTTAAGGGGAGGAAAGAACTAACCGAAAATCTATGGACTTAATTCCTGACAAATTAGCAGATTTGTTCAAAGCATGTCTCCATATCTGCACCTTGGACAAATTATACCTTTTTTCAAGTTCAGAGAATGCATTTTCATAACTCTTCGTTTGATGTCGTACATCTGTAGGATCTACCCCGTAGAAAACAGGTATTACAATCTGTCCATATTTCTCTTTGCACTCAATTATTTTCACAAGTTCTTCTAAACACCAACGTGAAGAAGCATAGTTTTCTGAGAATATGATCAATGAAATGAATGATCCTTCAATTGCTTCAAAAAGTGAATATGATATATCATCTCCCCTCTTAAGTTTGTCATCAACAAAAGCATTTATTTGCTTTGCAGAAAAAGCCTTAATCAAATGGCCAAGAAAGCCGTGGCGGATGTCCTCGCCCCTAAAGCTTACAAAAACATCATACTTTGTTTTGAGAGCATTGTTTGACTTTAGTTTTTCTTCTACACCCTTCAACATATTAACAAAACAAATTGTTAAACTCTTCATGAAAGCATACGAGTGATCCCTATATAACATAAACAAAACAAAAAACATGGACATTATAGTGAATTAGTGATCACAGAGTGATAGCTATTTGGTGTTTTTCATTCATAGCTAAGAAAAGTGTTCCTAACATAAAAAAAAATTATGTTCTATTTAGTATTTACTCATGAATTTTGGGTATCTTTGTGAATAGAACTTTTAAACATGACCAATATAAAGTGTAAAAACTTCTCTTCTAAATGGCATACACACCATTACAAACAAAGAAATATTAACTACAAAGCATTGATGTATTGATAGTAGATAAATGGTTTCTCCAAGCAAAAAACTCTAATCAGTCTATAAAACCTCATGTTGAAGTTATGGTATCAGAAATTTGATCAGCAGATATAATATGAGCTTTATATCAGAGTCAAATTGTATGAGTGAATCAACAATCACCTTCGCGACAATTTTACTGACCACTTCTTTCTTCTTAGCTCCTGCAATAGTCCACGAGTTCAACTGGTGCATTGAAATTCTCTGAAGAAACAGGAATTGCAAAAACATGTTAACAAGAATTGAAGATTAATGTTATAAACTTATAAGAATCTTCACTGGATTTCTATACTATAAATGAATGAGTAGGAGTAGATATATCACATACATGATTTAAACGAGAGTACAATAGCGGCCTCATTTCCAAGTTCGATGTTCTACTAGTAACAATTCCATTACTTCCAGAATACATGTATTGTCTCTGAGTAATTGTAAATTAACTGAAGAAGAATCAGAGGCAATTCTAAGCTGTCAAAACTCATAAAAGTTTATTGGTAATTTTAATATAGTCCTAATTCTTGACTTTGAAGTTTGAACTCCAAGGCAAAATATACCACAACAACATTGATCTAAATATGATTTACGCAAGTAAACAATCATTTTGGTCCCTAGATGTGTAAGATGTTGTTACAATAGTTTTGAATGTATAGAAATTACAAAAATATGTTTAAGTGTGTCTACTGTTAGTAATTTTATTGATAAACAAGTTTTTTATCATTAATTTGTAACGCGGATTCAAAACTAATAAGGAGAGAGTAATTACAGCATATATTATTTGAGAAGCTCCGGAAGACAAATATGCCATTGAAAAATCTTTCTTAGTCTCTGTAACAATAAGGGAAATATATGATTATTAACAGAAAAAAAAGAGAAAAAAAAGAGAAAACAAATGAAAAGATCACAGTAATTAAAACTAAAGAAATTACTGACCTTCAATGCTTTGGCTGCTAGAGATTTGATTTAACTTTCACTCATATATGAAAGAGCATTAGATTTGTATACTTAAGAAATATTAATGTAACCAATATTTAAATATTAAATAGTTGAACCATTGCATGACAGTGAGAAACGTTGACCTGCTAAAGAGAATATATGTTGGAGTTATCTGCATGAACTATGTGACATGAACTTTCCTTTAAATTTAAATATATTTAAATATTAATAACTATTTTTCTAATAATGGTGATTGAATGACTTTGATTCCTCTATATTAAACTCTCTTATGTTCTCTCAGTATTCTCTATTTTCTAATCAATTTTCCGCTATTCGTTAAAAGAATGATAGAGAAGATCAAAATAGAGAGTATGATTGAATCAAAATTTGGAGGAAAAAGGCGAGGATATATTATATTCTTAAGTAATAATACTACTACTATTCTCATATGTCTTATTTAAACTATATTTACAACTGAAGATAAAATGACTTAAAACAAATTATCAAAAAAATAAAAATAAAAAACTTAAAACAAACTCGCAACAGCGCAACACGCGGGTCTAATTCTAGTTTGTTAATATAATCAAAAATTTCCATTTGTTGGACGAAGTTTTGATATGTTGAGTGGTTTATGGGGCTGATGCCAAACCCTTTTAACTCCACTTCTGGTCTTTTTCTAAGTACATCGGATTCTGTCTTTGCTGTAACCTTGATTCTAAACCTTGTCTGATTTTTTGCTATGCTAGTCAGGTACTGAGAACATGGTTGGTCGTAAATCATGCACACATGATCATATGCAATATAGAAAAATGTTCTATCCATGTAGATATCGACACCATCACCCTCAGCATCAATTGTAGTAATGTTAAATTCAATTCGTTCGCAATATTGGAAGTCCTCAGCAAGGACAAAGCAAAAAACAAAGCCCAACAAAGGGGAGAGATGAGGTGGAGAGAGATCAACAACCATGTCATCTTTTGTTGTCTTGTACTCAAACAAGTTTGGAACACTACTTCCAGGATACACATACACTGCTTGATAAGAAGAAAAGTTATCTTTGTAATCAACATAACTACTTTCAACATGATCATGTTCATGTGTCGATAAATGTTCATATGTAAACTTCATCAAATTGATTTGCATATTGATCCCAATATTCATGAGAGAATGTGCATCCAGGTTCAAGCAATTCCAGAACTCAACCTTTTTCTTGTTTTCGTTGAATTGTTCAGCAACAGTTGAAGGGAACAATACAGTCTTCAGTGACTTAGATTCAACAAGTATAGTTTCAAGTGATGAAGGAAACTCAGGTAGAGTCAAAAGTGATGAGCAAAATCGCATATCTAGTTTTCTTAGTCTTGTGAGATTCTTGATGCTTGAAGGTATGCTCTCAATTTTGCTGCCTCCTAAACCAAGGATTTCTAGCTTGTGTTGACAGCCAAAAGATGATGGAAGTGCATTGATACCGATGGCAGATAGATTTAGTTCTACTAAATTATTTGTTGTCACTGAGAATGTCCTTAGGCTTTTGCAATATCCAAGGTTGAGATAATGAAGGGAGCTTAAATGGGAATTGCTTGTAAATGTTGTAAGGGAAAAGCAAAGACTTAGGTCCAAATGCACAAGCTTGTCGAGAGAGAAAACAGATGGATGGACAGTTTTCAACTTAGGACAATGTGTGAGAGTCAATACCTTAAGATTTGTAGCTTTTGTAAAGTCTGGCAACTCCGTCAGGAATTCTGAATTAGAGAGCCTAACTTCTTTTAGATTAACTAGATCCAGCTACGGAAAAACAAACGGTGACATCAAATATAAGCTTAAGTAATTAATTTTTAATATCTTGAATTAAGATAAATTTAATCTGGAAGATACATATGACAGGTCCAGCATCAATTACCTGCACTCCACACCAAAGCTTTTCTACTCGGCTATACGACAGGTCCAACATAACAAGATTCTCCGTAGAAAAATCATCTGGGAATGATTTTAGAGGGTAATGTATCCAATGAAGATATCTTATATCAGTTGGAAAAGATTGAAGCCCTTGAGGAAGAAGATCCAAACAGTCTTGATCGTAGTTTTTACCACGAAAATCTAAAAATTGCAGGTTAGTCATCTTAGCAAATACATGAGGACTTAACTTCAGCTTCCTAATTGCTGACAAGTCTACACTTATACTTCTAATAGCATCAGTACCCTGCCATAAATGTAAAAGGAAATTTCAAAATCATGGAAAGCCACATTTTAACCAAAATGACAAATGTTATCGAAAAATGACATATATGGTTTACCTTGTCATATTTCAATATATCACAAATATCAACAGGATCCCATAATCGACTGCATTTTTTAGGGTCTTCACTAGATTCTTGACGAACAATCTCCCGACCCATTTCTTGTAGAATGTCATGCATAGATATAGCATTATCTTCAGAAATAGTTATAAGAGCTTTATCTTTCAACCTTTCTAATCCAACAGCAACCGAATTGTCACTTTCACAATCTTTCAATAAAAGTTTCATGTAATCCACTTTCAAACTTAACCCATTGAAGAAACATGCAATATCTAAAAAATATTTTTGCTCTAAACGATCAAGATCATCATAACTTAGCCTCATTACATCATGAACTTTTTTATTTGGAAGTTTCTTAAGTTTGTCTAGCTGACTCTCCCATACTTCTTTATCTTTTCCACGAAGCATATGAGCCAAAACTTTAAGAACTAATGGAACTCCTTTGGCATAATTAACCACCCGCAGTGATAGCTCACAGTACTCCATTTCAAGATGACTTTGTTTAAATGCATTCAAATTGAAAAGCTCAAGTGCTTCACTAGAATCCAATACCCCAACTTCATATATATCATCAACTTCATTAGTAATAAGTACTTGCATGTCTCTAGTTGTTACAATTATTCTACTATCGGATCGAAACCAATCAAGAGTTCCAAATAACATCTCTAGCTGACCTTCTTCCTTAACATCATCAAGAACAACAAGGACCTTCATACGGCCGATCCTTCTCTCAATATAAGACGACCCATTTGGTGAACCAATTTTCACACTTTCTGTTAATAGTGTAGAAAAAAGCTTTTCTTTTAAAAGTTCTATTCCATATCTTCCTAACTCTTCACTTACCTTTGCCAAAAAGCAACAACCTTCATATTCAGAGCAATTTTGGTTAAAAATTTCTTCTGCAATAGTTGTCTTGCCAATACCTCCCATACCCCAAATACCAATGACACGGACCTTTTCTGACTCTTGGCGTAACAATGATTCTAAATGTGCAATTGATTTGTTAATTCCAATGAGTCCTTTGGTGTTAATAGGGTGGTTACTCAGTGTCTTCAACACAAGACTGATGATTTCTTCAAGCAGATCAGCATCATTCCTATACAGAAAAAGATAAAGATATATGAATATTAATGGCCTATGAAGCACACACATACATTGAACATGACACATAGACACTAATGATAATTTAAGAAGATAGAAGTGATTAAATGTAATTATATAGTTAATGGCACTACTATAAACATATTTGGTTGTAACTTGTAAGTTTGTAATGAGAGGTTCAACACCAATGATGTAATATTCCATTTCCTTTTCCTTCCTCCCTAGTAATATCAAGGGTTAAGATAGTGGTATAGCCTACATGTTTCGTATATAAAAAGGAAACTGCCAACAAACCATTATATAGACCAAAACATTGGCCATATTAGTTTCAGTGAATCCAAGATATGTCCGATCGAGAATTAAAGACTAATTCCACGAAGTACTGAGATACATATTAATCCCAGCACTAACAAGTTGCAGCATTAGCTACTATTTAAGGAAGTAACTAATAAAAATATAATTAAGAAGCATGCAGTCTAGTAATACAGAGAAAATAAAGCAAATGAGTTTATGTTGGCATGCATACCTGTTACATATATAGTAGTATAAATAATTAAATATATAGCTACTAGAAAAAAATTGGGACGAAGGAACTAACCGAAAATCTAATGACTTAATTCCTGACAAATTAGCAGATTTGTTCAATGCCTGTCTCCATATCTGCACCTTGGATGAGTTATACCTTTTTTCAAGTTCAGAAAATGCATTTTCATAACTCTTCTTCTGATGTCGTACATCTGTAGGATCTACCCCGCAGAAAATAGGTATTACAATCTGTCCATATTTCTCTTGGCACTCAATTATTTTCACAAGTTCTTCTAAACACCAACGTGAAGAAGCATAGTTTTCTGAGAATATGATCAATGAAATGAATGATCCTTCAATTGCTCCAACAAGTGAATGTGATATGTCATTGCCCCTCTTAAGTTTGTCGTCAACAAAGGCATTTATTTTCTTTCGAGAAAAAGCCTTAGCCAAATGGCCAAGAAAGCCGTGGCGGATGTCCTCGCCCCTAAAGCTTACAAAAACATCATACTTTGTCTGGGGAGCATTGTTTGACATTGGTTTTTCTTCTACACCCTTCAACTTATTAACAAAATAAATTGTTAGACTCTTAATAAAACCATCATGATTAAAAATAAAACAAAATAAAATCTCTGAAGATGTAATATCATAATATGTGCTTTATATCAGAGTCAAATTGTATAAGTGAAGCAACAATCACCTTTGCAACAATTGTATTGACCATTTCTTTCTTCTTAACTCCTGCAGTAGTCCACAAGCTCAACTGGTTCTTTGAAATTCTCTGAGGAGGATTGAATTATAAAGTAAATTAGCAACATTTTATTAAGTGAAGGATTGAAGGTAAAGATTAATATTATAAGAATCTTCACTTAATATGTATACTATAAATAGATGAGTGGCAGCACATATATCACATACATGACTTAAACCAGAGTACCATGATGGCCTCATTTCCAAGTTTGAAGTTCTAGTAGCAACAATTCCATAATCTTGCAATGCCTTACATCCAGAACGCCTGTATTGTCTCTGAATAATACAAATTAACAGAAGCAGAAGCAGAATCAGAAGGAATTTTAAGCTGTTAAAACTCATAAGAGTTTAAAACATATACCACAACAATATCTAAATATGATTTATGCAAGTAAGCAGTCACTTTGGTCCTTAAATGCATAAGGCATTGTTACAATAGTCCTGCATGTATAAAAATTACAAAAATGCGTCGTAGCTATGTGTCTTCTGTTAGAAGTTTGGTAGACCAACTTAGGTACAATTTTGCAATTTTGATACACTAATAGACTATCATGACAACACCTCACACATTTAAATACCAAAATGAATGTTGGAAGAAGGTCACAAAAAAAATTAGTCTTGCTTTAAAGTTCATACAGTATCATCTACCAATATAGAATTAAAAACCAAGATTACATACTATAGCTCATTCTCATCTATCAAAATGATTCATAATGACTTAGTTATATTCATCAATTATAAATTAAAAACATGTATAGCAAATTAGCAATAAATATTTTTGTCAGCATTCATTCGTAACATGAATTCAAAATTAATAAGCAGAGAGTAATTACAGCATATATAATTTGAGAAGCTCCGGAAGACAGATACGCCATTGAATTGGAACAAATGCACTCTGAACAATCTTTCTTAGTCTCTGTAACTAACAATAAGGGAAATATATGGTTATTCACAGAAACAAAGATAAAACAAATGAAAAGATCACAAGAAATTAAAATTAATAGTCATAAGGAGGATGATATCATATAAGCAAGCAATTACTGACCTTTAATGCTTTTGATGCGGCTGCTAGATATTTGATTTAACTTCCTCTCAAATCTGGAAGAGCATTAGATTAGATTTGTATACTCCAGAAATATTAATGTCACCAATATTTAAATATTAAATAGTTGATCCATTACATGGCAGGGGAAACCGTTGACTTGACAAACAGTATTTATATATATTAGAATTATTATCTGTATGAACTATGAACCATGTGACATGCACTTGCCTTTAAATTTAAATATATTAAAACTTTTTTTAATAATAATAATGTTATGTTGGCATAGAAACAGGGTTCATATTTTGCTTTTTCATTCTCCTTTTGTCTTTGAGAAGTTTAATTTATCATTTTATCATATATCTGTTATACTAAAGATCATACAACTTTTAGCTATTACATGTTCAAAACTACTTTCAATAAGTATCATCCAAACAAAATACATTTTCTTAGCTGTGCTTGGGAGGGGATTGATGACAGAACTCGCTCCGAATCGGATTAGTAGGCCCAGTGGGCTGGATACTGGTGGTGAAAACAAAACAAAAAATTACATTTCCTTAGATATAACTGCCACTAGCAAGTCTCTTTCAAATTATCATTTTGTTAATCATTCATCAATCAAGGAACATGTTGGGCAAGAGATTGAATCCTGGAGTATTTCAGTCCCTTACTACAAACCAACCACATGTCGGCGTCTCCTTAAAAAATCTTATTTTTGTTATTTAACTGAATTTACACTTTCATGTGCTACAAAGAAAAATCAATTATAGAAGTTCTCAGTTAAAAATGAAAAGTAGAGATAATGTACAACTTCCAATTACATCTGAAGTCCTAGCTTTATTTTCAACCTAGAAAGTAAAATCAAGAAACATTGTTTTGTTATAACATGGTTAACTTCAATTCACTTACAAATTACATTGTTGTCTTGCCAAAAAAAAACAGGTGAATGTTGTTATGTTGGCAAATTACATTTAGACCATTTTGGATAAACAAATGATAAAATAAATTCATATTATTTTCGTATAAACTATAAGATATTTTCATAAACTATTTTGGCGAGTTTATCAGCATACCATAAACCAACTCCAACCGTCTGACAAGTGTTTATACCAATAGATAAACTCAAATAAGTCAATTAAAATATTCTTTTAAAATTATACTTTTCAATAGTTAAATGAACTTTTACTATGTCTGACTCTGATGTAGTCTTTCTTAGCCAAATCAAATTTGGCTTCAAACTTTTGCCACAAACCAACCGCATGTTGGTGTCTCCATGAAATAATCTACATAATTTTCATTCACTTGCAATCATTTCGTATACAGAACACTCAATGAGCTGAGTTTCTACCTGTACTTCTGTAATCTCCTTTAAGCTATGCTTCTTTACCTGCCACAGATATTGGAAATGCCGCAACCATCAAACTGCAGAACAAAAAACAAAGATATCTAATAAAATATCAACCCAAGTCTGATCTTAAAACGAATGGAAATCTGTAAATTGCCAGTTGAATCTGCCCAAAAAAAGTGAAAAAACAAAATGTTAATAATACCTTTTTGAGTATGCAAAAATTTGAAACCTACTTTAGAAATTTGAAATTTTCTAAAGTGTATGTGAAATGTCAATGAATTACATATAGTTGTGTTTTAAAGAACTTAATATTACAATAATAATTTTGAGTATAAGAAGTAATGTTGATAACTCAACAGTTAACTGTGTCTAAATCAACTTCTTCATCTTCAGCTGGAGGAAGGAAATACATAGGATGATACTGAGTACAGTCCTATTCCATTTGTTAATATAATCAAACAATTCCATTTGGTGAATGAGTTTGTGATATGTTGAGGGGTTTATGGCGCTGATGCCAAACCCTTTTAGCTCCACGTCTGGTCTTTCTCTATGTGCATTGGTTTCTGTCCGTGCGGTAACCTTGATTTTTAACCTTCTCTGATTTTTTGCTATGCTAGTTAGGTACTGAGAACATGGTTGGTCGTAAATCAGGCACACGTGATCTGATTTGATATAGGAATGTGTCCTATTCATGTATATAATGACACCATCCTTTTCACCATCACCCTCAGCGTCTATTGTAGTGATTTTCAATTCAATTCGGTAACAATATTGGAATGGGACTGTAGCTAGAATGAAGCAAAAAACAAAGCCTGAAAAAGGGGAGAGATGAAGTGGGGAGAGATCAACAATCATGTCATCCTTCGTTGTCGTGTGCTCCAACCACTTTGGAACACTACTTCCAGGATACACATACACTGCTTGATATGAATCAAAGTTATCTTTGTAGTCGACATAGCTTTCAACATAACCATGTCCTAGTCTCGATAAATGTTGATACATAAACTTCATCAAATTGATTTGCACATTCAACCCAATATTTATGAGAGATCGTTCATCCAAGTTCAAGCAATTCCAGAACTCAATCCTTTTCTTGTTTTCCTTGACTTGTTCAGCACCCGTTGAAGGGAACAATACAGTCTTGAGTGATTTACATTCAACAAGTAGAGTTTCAAGTGAAGAAGGAAGCTCGGGTAGAGCCAGAAGCTTTGAGCAAAATTGTATGTCTAGTTTTCTTAGTCTTGTTAGATTCTTGATGCTTGAAGGTATGCTCTCAATTTCACTGGCTCCTAAAAAAAGGATTTCTAGCTTTCTTTGAAATCCTAAAGATGATGGAAGTGCATTGATGGGAATGCCTTGTAGATTTAGTTCTATTATATTCTCCAAAGTCGCCGAGAATTTAATAAGATTTGTGCAATATCCAAGGTTGAGATAACGGAGGGAGCTTAAATGGGAATTGCTTGTAAATGTTGTAAGGGAATGGCAAAGACTCAAGTCCAATTGCACAAGCTTGCCAAGAGAGAAAACAGATGGATGGACAATTTTCAACCGAGGACAATGTGTGATATCCAATACCTTAAGATTTGTGGCTTTTGTAAGGTCTGGCAACTCCTTCAAGAATTCTGAATTGGAGAGCCTAAATTCTTTTAAATTATCAAGATCCTGCGACAGAAAAACAAACGGTGACATCAAATATAAGTCTAATTAATCAATTTTTAATATCCTTAATTAAGAGAAACTTAATCTGGAAGATACATATTCAAACCTGCAGTCCACACCAAAGCTTTTCTACTCGGCTATACGACAAGTCCAACATAACAAGATTCTCTGTAGAAAACTTATCTGGGAATGCTTTTAGAGGGTAATGTATCCAATGAAGATATCTTATATCAGTTGGAAAAGATTGAAGCCCTTGAGGAAGAAGATCCAAACAGTCTTGATCGTAGTTTTTACCACGAAAATCCAAAAATTGCAGGTTAGTCATCTTAGCAAATACATGAGGACTTAACTTCAGCTTGCTAATTGCTGATAAGTCTACACTTATACTTCTAATAGCATCAGTACCCTGCCATAAATGTAAAAGGAAATTTTAAATTCAGAAAGCCACATTTTAACCGAAATGACTAATGTTATCGAAAAATGACATATACGGTTTACCTTGTCATACTTCAATATATCACAAATATCAACAGGATCCCATAATCGACTGCGTTTTTTAGGGTCTTCACTAGATTCTTGGCGAACAATTTGCCGACCCATTTCTTGTAGAATTTCATGCATAGATATAACATTATCTTCAGAAATAGTTATAAGAGCTTTATCTTTCAACCTTTCTAATCCAACAGCAACCGAATTGTCACTTTCACAATCTTTCAATAAGAGTTTCATGTAATCCACTTTCAAATTTAACCCATTGAAGAAACATGCAATATCTAAAAAATACTTTTGCTCTAAACAATCAAGATCATCATAACTTAGCCTCATTACATCATGAACTTTTTTATTTGGAAGTTTCTTAAGTTTGTCTAGCTGACTCTCCCATACTTCTTTATCTTTTCCACGAAGCATATGGGCCAAAACTTTAAGAACTAATGGAATTCCTTTGGCGTAATTGACCACCCTCTTTGATAGCTCATAGTACTCCATTTCAAGATGACTTTGTTTAAAGGCATTCAAATTGAAAAGCTCAAGTGCTTCACTAGAATTCAGTACTCCAACTTCGAATATATCGTCCACTTCATTAGAAATAAGTACTTGCTTATCTCTAGTTGTTACAATTATTCTACTATCGGATCGAAACCAATCAAGAGTTCCAAATAACATCTCTAGCTGATCTTCCTCCTTAACATCATCAAGAACAATAAGAACCTTCATACGGCCAATCCTCCTCTGAATATAATTAGACAACCCACTTGGTGAATCAATTTTCACATCTTCTGCTAACAGTGTAGAAAAAAGTTTCTCTTTTAAAAATGAAATTCCATGCCTTCCTAATTCTTCACTTACCTTTGCCAGAAAACAACAACCTTCATATTCAGAGCAATTTTGGTAAAAGAACATTTCTGCAATAGTTGTCTTGCCAATACCTCCCATACCCCAAATTCCAATGACACGAACCTTTTGACACGGACCTTTTGTCTGCAATAATTGGGTTGTAAATGCCTCCCATACCCCAAATTCCATTGACTCTTGACATAACAATGACTTTAAATGTGCAATTGGTTTACTAGTTCCAATTAGTCCTTTTGTGATAATAGAGTGGTTACTCAACGTCTTCAACACAAGATTGACGATTTCTTCAAGTAGCTTGGCATCATTCCTGTGCAACAAAAGAGAAAGATGTATGAATTTTAATGGCCTTTGAAGCACACACAGAGATTGACAAATAGACACTAATAATAATTTAAGAAAATAGAGTTATTAAACAGACATGTCAGAGGCTGACACGTTTTGAACAACAGGCATGTCTTTAATATGAAATGTTGATACTTCATTGTAAATGGCATTACTATAAACTTATTTGGTTGGAAGTTTATAACGAGAGGTTCGACACTCATGATGGAACGTTCCATTTCCTTTACCTTCCTCCTTAGTAGGTCAAGGCTTAAAAATGTGGTGTCGCCTACATGTTTCGTCTATAGAAGCTTCCAGCAAATCATTACAAATCACAATCAAGCCATTTTTGTTTTGGTGAACCCAAGGCTTCTTCGATCGGGAATCAGAGACTAATGCCTCGGAGTACTGAGATTCATATTTGTAAAGAGTCCCACATTGGGTGAACGATGGCCTGAAAATATGTTTATAAGTAGGAGCAATTCTCACCTTACAAACTGGTTTTATATGGCTGAGTTAGGTCCAACCCAAATTCAAAGAATATTAATCCCAACACAAACAAGTGGTAGCAATTACTACCATTTAAGGAAGTAGGTAATACAGAGAAAATTATATATATTTAGTAGAAAATTTATGGGGAGGAAAGAACTAACCGAAAATCCAATGACTTAATTCCTGCCAAATTAGCAGATCTGTTCAAAGCCTGTCTCCATATCTGCACCTTGGATGAGTTATACCTTTTTTCAAGTTCAGAAAATGCATTTTCATAACTCTTTTTCTGATGTCGTACATCTGTAGGATCTACCCCGTAGAAAATAGGTATTACAATCTGTCCATATTTCTCTTGGCACTCAATAATTTTCACAAGTTCTTCTAAACACCAACGTGAAGAAGCATAGTTTTCTGAGAATATGATCAATGAAATGAATGATCCTTCAATTGCTTCAACAAGTGAATGTGATATGTCATCTCCCCTCTTAAGTTTGTCATCAACAAAGGCATTTATTTGCTTTCGAGAAAAAGCCTTAGCCAAATGGCCAAGAAAGCCGTGGCGGATGTCCTCACCCCTAAAGCTTACAAAAACATCATACTTTGTCTGGGGAGCATTGTTTGACATTGGTTTTTCTTCTACACCCTTCAACTTATTAACAAAATAAATTTTTAGACTCTTCATAAAAGCTTACGAGTGATATCTCTATACAACCATCATAATTAAAAATAAAACAAAATAAAATCTCCGAAGATGTAATATCATAATATGTGCTTTATATCAGAGTCAAATTGTATAAGTGAAGCAACAATCACCTTTGCAACAATTGTATTGACCATTTCTTTCTTCTTAACTCCTGCAGTAGTCCACAAGTTCAACTGGTTCTTTGAAATTCTCTGAGGAGGATTGAATTGTAAAGTACATTAGCAACAGTGAAGGATTGAAGGTAAAAATTAATATTACAAGAATTTTCACTTAATATATATACTATAAATAGATGAGTAGCAGCACATATCTCACATACATGACTTAAACCAGAGTACCATAATGGCCTCATTTCCACGTTCGAAGTTCTAGTAGCAACAATTCCATCTGGCAAGGATTTACTTCCAAAATGCCTGTATTGTCTCTGAAAAATTACCAATTAACAGAAGCAGAAGTAGAATCAGAAGAAATTTTAAGCTGTTAAAACTCATAAAAGTTTAAAACATATACCACAACAAAATCTAAATATGATTTATGCAAGTAAGCAGTCACTTTGGTCCTTAAATGCATAAGGCATTGTTACAAATTACGATAGTCCCGAATGTATAAAAATTACAAAAATGTGTCGTAGCTATGTGTCTTCTGTTAGAAGTTTGGTAAACCAAATTAGGTACGATTTTGCAATTTTGATACACTAATAGACTATCATGACAACACTTCACACATTTAAATACCAAAATGAATGTTGGAAGAAGGTCACAAAAAAAAATAGTCTTGCTTTAAAGCTCATACAATATCTACCAATATAGAACTAAAAACCAAAATTACATACTATAGCTCATTCTCATCTATCAAAATGATTCACATTGACTTAATTATCGGCATTCATTCGTAACACGAATTCAAAATTAAAAAGGAGAGAGTAATTACAGCATATATAATTTGAGAAGCTCCGGAAGACAGATATGCCATTGAATTGGAACAAATACACACTTCTTAGACTCTGTAACAATAAGAGAAAAGAAATGATAAGATCACAAGAAAGTAAAATTAATGGTATCATCATATCATATAAGCAAGCAATTACTGACCTTTAGTGCTTTTGCTGCAGCTGCTAGATATTTGATTCAACTTCCTCTCAAATCTGGAAGAGCATTAGATTAGATTTGTATACTACAGAAATATTAATGTCACCAATATTTATATATTAAATAGTTGATCCATTACATGCACTATATATAATAGAATTATCTGTATGAACCATGTGACATGCACTGTCCTATAAATTTAAATATATTAAAATATTAATAAATTTTTTTAATAATAATGGTGGTTGAATGAAGAATTTGATTCCTCAATATTAAAGTCTCCTAAGTTCTCTCAATCTTCTCTGTCTCTATCTCAACCTTGTTTGTCTCTTATAGTAAGTTATTAATTTTCTAATCATTTTTCCACTATTCATTAAGAGAAATGTTAGAGAATATCAAAAGTGAGAGTATGATTGAATGAAAATAAGAGATAAATTAAAATAGTTTGTGAACATATCATAAAAACTGACTCCATAAGCTTCCTCCAACTGTCCAACAAGTGTTTATATCAATAGATAAATTCAAATAAGTCAATTGAAACATTTCTTTAAAATTATACTATTCAATAGTTAAATGAACTTTTACTGTATGTCTTATGTAGTCTTTCTTATAGACAAATTTGGCTTCAAAATTTTGCCACAAACCAACCACATGTTGGTGTCTCCATGAAATAATCTACTTATGAAGAATTCAACAAATCTTATTTTTGTTATAAACTTAGACTTTCATATGTTACACAGAGAAATCAGTTATATTTCACCAAACAAGACTTTGCTATATTTCACCAAACAAGATTAAAATTAGGGTAGAATGTTTCAACAAATTAAAATGAAGGTAGAATGAAATGAGACAAAGATAATTACAGCTCTCCAAAATTTACACAACTTACAAAACACAAATGGCTAAATTAATCCAAAGATAGAAAGAAAAGATTTGCATTTTGCAGCCCAAATATATATGCCTAGCACAAAATCTTCTGACTGTTAACTACCACAAAAATGCTGTTGAGATTGAAGCTTCTTTTCTTTTGTATCAAGAAAGGCCCTACTGCATCTTTGAATTGACGTGCGTTTGACAAACATCCGAGTTTGAATATGTAATGATTTTGAATATGGTATACTGTGATTCTGCCAAACATAAACTTAATTAGAGCAAGCACACGTTCAATTCAGATACTACCTTCCAATTTTTTCAAGATTTTCCGAGACAGTTTTCATTCTAGGCCTGACCTCAGGATCGCCTTCGGTACAAGCAAGTGCAACATGAAACACAGCCAACACCTCTTTCTTAGCACGAACTTCTTGTAACAATGAAGGATCAACCATTTCAGATAATGGACTTTCTTGATCAAAACCATTTCTAACCCACCTTACCAAATCGGAAACTTCAACAGAAGCCGATGATGATGCTGATGTGGGAGAAGATTCTGTAGATTTCCCCGTTAATAATTCAAGCAAAACAACACCTAACGAATATACATCCCATTTTTGTGTTGGTCTACAACCAGGTACACGAGCCTCGGGGGCTTTGTAATTGTTACCACCACGACCGTTATCTGATGGCAACCTATTATTTGTTCTGTTTTCTTTGTGTGACGATTTCATCGTGTAATAAGGTAAAGCTCCACCCATGAATCCACCGGTTGAAGGGTTGTTGCCTGTGATGCTGATTAGTCGGTTAAGACCAAAATCGGAAATGTAGGGCTGTAGGTCATTGTCAAGTAGGATGTTTGTTGGTTTTATGTCACCATGGACAAATTTTCTAGGACTAAATTCATGAAGATAGGATAAACCTCTTGCTATTCCTTTTGCAATTCTTAACCTTGTTGACCATGAAAGGTTTGATGATGGTTGGCCATTTCTACCTGTACATGTAGTCAAATAGGATCAACTAAATTGTGACTCAAATGATAAAGTTGTTTTACATAAAAAGTTTGCCTCAAAACTTAGGTAAACATGCAATTAGTAGTAGAAGGGTCATAACATCTAGGTAGGAATTAGCAGATTATGTGAATGTGTTCTAAGTTCATTTTTTTCATTGGGTTAGGTTTATATCCCATATTTTTTGTTTTTCTTTTATTTCTTGAAAAAATTTCTAAGTTATAAAAAAATCAAAATTTCTTTTGCTATATGATTGAAAGTGAGACATAGGTGGAGTGGAAGTAAAGGGAAACAGTATGAAAACAATTATAGTGTGGTACAGGTCAATATAAAAGGTGTAGATGCTTATCAAGACTCAATGCTTCTTATTGAAGAAAGTATAGTATAGCATATAATAAGATGAAATAAAACATGAAATTAAAGCACCCTTTTTCACTAAGAAACTCAGTATTTTGTCTGAACGAAAGGCACAAAAGTGGCACAACATGCATAGTTTAAAGGAAGCTAGTTTTTAAACATACTATTATATGGTGTGTGAAATGAAAATTCAAGAGTACTCAAGACTCAAGAGTCTTTGCAAGGAAGAAAACAAAGGTTTGAAAATCAAACAACATTGTACTTTGAGAAGAGAAATGACTTGGGAGAGTGAAATTGTGACTTTATTTGCATCTAAAGTCGTTTTCTAAAATAAGAACAATTTTGTTTGTAAAATTCATAAGAAAATTAGAGTGATCACCTACCCCCACTCTTTTGATTAGGTAGACAAGGTTATAGCAATCGCGGTACAGTTGCGAATTTCGATAATACAAAATTTTGGTCAGATACAATTTATGTGGTCACAATTGCAATCTAAAAGTAATGGCGAAGATATGAAAAACTTTAATGTTGCCTTATCTATACATATTATACTGGTGAGTATAATTACGATCACATAATTGCATAAACTGCATATGACTGCAATATTTCCAAGCGGAAAACAAGTTAATAAAACCCAAATCTAATTCGAAGACAACAAAAAAACCTAATGAAAGCGATAAATTAAAATCATGAAACCTAAAGAACTTACCTCGAAGTGCATTGCCCAAATTGCCATTGGAGATAAAATCACTTATTAGAAGTTTTTCATCATGAGCCCAGTAATAAGCTCTCAACCTAACAATATTAGGATGCTTCACCTTCCCAATGGCTTGCGCCTCAGCTACAAACTCCTTATACCTTTCTTCTCCACCCTCCCCTAATCTCCTCACAGCCACTGGCATACCATTCCCAAGCACCACCTTATACACAATCCCTAATGCACTCTTTCCTAACACATATGCTGATGCCTTCAAAAGTTCATCAAGCTCAATCCTAAAGCCTTTATCAATTGTCACCAATTCACCTTCTCCTTTCCCACCTACATCTACCTCCACTTCACCCTCATCACCATCTTCCTCATTCTTCAAACCATTTATACATGGAAGCAAAGTACAAGCATTCTCTTTCTCATTCTCAATATTATCATCAACAAATCTTCTCTTCCTTATACAACTACATACATTGTCATCATCTTTCTTCTTCCAATAAACATACACAATTACAAGTCCAACAAGTGCGACCCCAGCAACATCGGCTGCTGAGATCAAAATAATTAAACCAGGGCTCAACCCTTTCGAGCTGTTACCCAGTTCGTCTTCACGAGAAGACGAACCGGAGCCTGACCCTCGGTCTGAACCTGTGCAAGATTTTCTAAGTGGAAGTCCGCACAGGTTTTTGTTACCGAGGAAAGCAGTTGGGCCCTGGTTTGAAAACGTTCCTGTTTGGGGAATCTCGCCGATTAAGTCGTTGTTTCGGAGATCAAAGTTCACGGTGGCCGGCAATTTCCCGAGTGAATTCGGAATCCTACCGGAGAGGTGGTTGAACGATAGGTTCAGTGTACCAGATAGGGTATGAAGTTCACCGATGTCATCTGGGATTGGACCTTTCAAATCATTGGCGGAGAGATCGAGTTGGATGAGATTATCAAGTTCCGACCAAACTCCGGTCGGAAGCTCGCCGGAGAATTTGTTCCTTGCTAGAATAAGCCGCTGAAGCTGCTTACATTTCACGATATCATCCGGAATGTCACCGGAGAAGGAATTGTCGGAGAGGTCAATATTCTGAAGACGTGGAACAGTGCACACTGAAACCGGAAACGGACCGGAGAGATTATTCCGGTGAAGAAAAATACTATGTAATGCAGTAGCATTAAAAAGCTGAACAGGAACTACACCATAGAATTCATTATCATGAAGATTAAGACGACGAAGGTAACGAAGCGTACCAAGCTCCGACGGAATATAACCACGGAGAGATTTTCCGGCAAGTGCAATTCCAACAACACGTGGCTCCGGTACACCGGAGATATTAGCACATGAGATTCCCGACCAGCCGCAGGGGTAAGAATCTCCGCCGTTCCAATCAGAGAAAACACCGTCGCCAGATTGATCAACGGCGGATTTTAGAGAGAGAAGTGCAAGACCGTCGGATGAGAGAGAAAATGTGAAACTGAAACTGAAGAAAAAATGAAAACAAAGAAGAGATAACTTCATTGAAGAATTTTTCTTTTATATAAAAAAATAAATAAAAGCTTGTGTGTTTTTTGTTACAACGGTGGTGGTTAATACGGTACCGTTTTGGAGGATAGAAGAAGAGAATAATGGTTTATGTGAAATTGCAGAGTGAGTGAATGAAAATCAGAGGAATGGGAAGGTGTTGTATTTATGAGAAAGATAACTTGTTTTTAATATGGTGGGGTCCACTTCCCGCCAAAAAGTACAGTGAGACTATCTAACTAACCGAAAGAATGAAAAAGACAAAGAGTGAAGTATAATGTAAGAAAATATAAAACATTTAGAAAATAGTTTCTCCACTTGGTTTATACGTTTACAATTTCAAATTGTTACATCATTATATTATATTGTTTTGGGTTGTTATTATGGATATATTGCTGGTTATGAGATGGTTTACATTTGTTTAAACTCACACATATGTAGTAGTCGAGTTCTTTAGTATGTATGGACATCGGCTAAATTCATATTTCTTTTGTTTATAGTTGGATGTTGATTGTATCTCTTTGAGGTCATTTCTTGCACACCTTGTGCTAGAAATGATTCTCAATTATTGTTAATATAATTGTTTTTTTTGTTCAAAAAAATTATATTAGTTATGTTAATGTACTGGCGTATATGAAAGAATTTTTTAATTAAAGTTTAAAGTTTAGGCTAAAAGGCTAAATACAAGATGAATACTAGATTTGAGTTGGTGTTGGGTAAAGACTTTACAAGATGAATACTTCGAAAACTCAATTAGCACTTGAAAGAACATAGTTACACAATCGTGTTAAATGAGAGAGCAAAAGTATAAATAAGCTATAAGTTTTTCTAAGGAGAACATCTCCATCATAAGTGCTATTAAGCCATAAGTTTATATATCTAAAGGGAAGTTCTCAACCGTATTCGTGACATTTTTTAAGTTCAAATTTCATAATACCAAAGCCAGATATACTGCCCTCACCAAAAAAAAAAGCCAGATATATATACTGCCAAAGGTTTAAAAAAAAATTGTTGGTAGAACGCACTTATGACATTATAATCTCTTTCTGTTATCATGGGATCTTGTTGTATTGACCTAGTGCAAATTGTTCAATCTTTTTCTACAACCAACCACCACTTACTCACTCACAGTAAAACTAATAGGGCTACGCCATCATAAACACTTCTTTTATACCGTACGTTTTACTGCAATTAAAGCCATTTGTTCCTTCACGTGATTGGGTAATGGTGATAGAAACCATCCTTTGCTATAATTGTTCAATCGTTGAGTGGAAACATAGTATAATTAATAATTGGATACGTCTCAATCATTCAGAGCAAACTTACAAGCTAATTAACAAAACCACAATAAATATTGCATAATAGCACAAGTTTTTCAAATGTTATGTGCAAACAGTTTACAGCATACAAGAACTTCAATATGTCCACGGTACCTTCCCCGTGTTTCTAAAGTAGACACATTAAATCTATCCAGCCAAAAATTAGATACAACTCTGACAGAAAATAAATTCAAATAGTAACAAGTCTCTATGAAATAAAAGGTACTACAATTGATTGGTGTCACAATAGTCTTCTTTAAATATTTACAAAGCTAAAATGAAGATTTTGACACAACGTTTTTAAAATCAGATTTCTAATTACGGTGTCCACCACTAACTTAAACGGTTGAACCAACCACTAACTTAAACGGTTGAACCAACCACAACTTGACCTGGTTTTCAAAACATTGATTCTGAGTAGTTGATCATCAAAGTAAACCATTACATTCCACAATTAAAATCAGGAAAGAAATGAAAATGAAACTATATACCATAGCTAATGTACTAGCCCGGTAAAGAGTGACACAGAAAAAACGCCTAATTTTTTATCACACTGCAAAAAGTGACACTACATACCATAGTGGAATTTGAGCAAATCACTAGCTATGATCCGTGATATGGCCATCGCCCATCAGCATCGTCATATAACAGTGCTATAACATAGCAGAATTGAACAAATCGCTATTTTCTACAATTGGTGGTTGACTACACTAATTGGGAATTTGGGATCTCTCCCTATGTAGTTAATCTCGGATAGCAGCACGTAGCGCCGACCCTCAAAAATGTTATAGCAGTATACTTGTGAACACTTAAAAACCATGTACAAATTAAACATAAACTTCAATAACATACATAAATACTAAAAAATAGAAAAATACTCAAAATCAAAGGGACATTCATACTTAATATTCACAATAAACTTTGTCATTTCTCTCAAAATAGGTTTTTAATAAAGACTAAATAGCATTCCGTGATTTCCAGTTGATTTAGAGAAGAAGCAAGATAGAAATTGTGTTTCAGTGTGTGTGATATCACGTGATATTCACAAGTTAGGGCAACCAAGGGGTGCGAAAAAGACCTAAATATTCCTAACAAAAAGTTAGGACCCCCTCTCTGCCACGGCGCCGCTATTTCACTGCTTTTCGTAGCTGCTATTCCCGCTTCTCTAAATAGCGGTTTGCGGCTTTATGGCGTGGCGAAGAGGGGGTCTCTGCTACGCTATACCGCGCTATTGACTACATAGATCTCTCCCCTAGACCCAGACCCTTACTCCCTATTATCAATGAATGATATACATGATCTGCTTATAACCATTTCAACCTTTCCTCTCATGTTATAAATCTCCAATCCTACATGAACCTTTCCTACTAAACTTGAAAGTTAAGGCTTTTTTGTAGAGAAACTGGAAGAAAATGCAATACAGATAATGCCTGTAAATATCTTATCAATTATTATGAAAACCAAAAATCTGCAAACATACAAAACCTTTTGGTGATCATCGTAGACTGTCATTCATTTGCACAGCTGGCAATAAAAATTACAGTATAGCATCTTGACATCAAATAAGACCTCAAGTGAAATTGCAGAAGACTGATTCTAACCCATCAACAAACAAGCGAACTGATTCTAACACATCAATAAATAAGCTAATCAACCGAACAAGCCACGTTAAAGTTCCTCCTGCCATGAAAATTACATTCCCATTAAATTCATTTATTTCACCAACACATTCAAGAAGCAAAAAGCATTCAAGTTTATAATTAGAAGTCACTACAAAAAACAAAGTATCATATACCATATACTGTCAATTATATGCACTAGACAACTACATCGGACCTCCTGCCACATTAGACCATAAAAAGTTGGCAAAACTAACTAACTAACTCACTCAAACCTAAACTTCATTTCCAATTCCACATCCATACACCAACAGCTAAAAACTGTATAAATCTCACAGCAAAGATAAACTTGTTAATACCTTGAGCCAATTATTCATGATGTAGATGTAGGTCCTACAGAGCTTGAGCTCGCATTCTCAGACACCGGTGCAGAGGGAGGAACATATATGCGTGCTTTCTTGAGAATTTCAGCAACCACCCAATGTTTACGCTTGCTCAAAGGCCTAGAAGAATCCAATCGAACCTGAAATCACAACCACAAAAGCATATGCTCGTTTATTTATTATCTTGCAAAACCAAAAACAGATCACACCCAAAATTGTACAAAACAGTGTTGTCAATCGCAGATCGCAAAATAGCAGTTTGTTCAAATTCCACTATGCAACAATGCCATAGCCATAGCACCGCTATCTCAATTTATTCAAACTTTGCTATGCTATAGCACTGCTGTTTAACAACACTGTTACAAGATAGCTAAACTATTCATTATTCACAGGATACTCACTCGATCACCGATGTTACAATGATTGTTCTCGTCATGAGCCATAAACTTGGAAGTGCGCTTAACATATCGGTTGTATGTTTTGTTGTGGAATAATCTATCAACTGCTACAACAACAGATTTCTGCATCTTATTAGAAACAACCATTCCCACCACTTGCTTCATCTTTTCACCTCTTTCAATTCCAACAAACCCTAATTCATATTCAATTCAAATGTATTATTAATTTACTACAACAATAATAACAAGAACATAATAGCTATTTTATGAATCGATCCGCTTTATTACGGAAAATGAGAAAAGTGAAAGGGAAAATGAAAACCTGGACGATTTATCACTGTTTCCGGCGAACGGTGAACTTCTCCGGCGAGATGAGTTCAGTGCGAAGTGTTTCTGATTAGAGCGGTAGCGGCTGCGTTTGTTTTTCTGATTTCATAGAGATACTGATTTCAGTGATTTGATTTTATGGGCTCTTCAAAACAAAAAAAAATGAATTGGGCTTGCGAAATGTTGTTACTTTTTTTTTGTTTTGTTATGTAGTAGCGATTAAAAACTCATACACAAATGGTCGGAATTTGCACCGTTGTCAAGAATGTATGGCTTAACAATTTTAAAAAATTTTAACTAAAGTATCTGGATCTATTATTATTTTATTGACTAAAAAATGAAATTCATTTAAATTTATAGAATACATCGAACATTGTTATAAATTCAAAATTATTAAAAATTAAAAAATAATGAATCTGCAAACAAATTCATAGCATTCACGTTAATAGTATACAACAGCAATATACCTACAAATGTGACAAAATCTATGTATATGATGAAATTGAAGTGTACGAAATATCTAAGCATCCAGATCTATAACATTGAGATGTCAAAATCATTGTACGAATATGCACTAGATCAAAACTATCTATAATTTTATATAAGCTGCAAGTCTACCCCGGTTCCTTTGAGGGTAGACTAGGTCTAAATACTTCATCTGCCCTTAATGAGTAGAACAAAACTATTCATAATTTTATATAAGCTGCAAGTCTACTCTGCTCTCTGGTTCCTTTTTTTTTTATAGACAATATTAGTTGTTAGTAATTAATATATTACAATCTTCTTTGCCAGGATTCGAACCTTGGACCTCCTGCAGCTCCTTAACCCTTAGCTCAACTGATCAGTTTAACCAATTGAGCTACCCATCCCCCCTGGTTCCTTTGATTTCATGTGAAAAAACACAACCTATCTTTTCCTCCGCTTATAAAGATGTCTAGTTATGTGAGGTTGTTCAAATCAGTGCTACGTCTTTTTTTTTGTTTTGAAAGATCGGTATCCGGCCTAAAGACCGACTAATCCGAGAGGATCAATCCTACCGCCCACTTGCGGGGACCCCATTTAATGTCAGAGTTTTTGCTCTGTATGAACTCGCCCACTGAAATTGGCACCAATGGGAATCGAACCTGAGACCTTGTGAGGAGCACACTCCAAGGACCCAAGCCAACATCACTAGACCAACCCAAGTGGGGTATCAGTGCTACGTCTAATTTCTTGTTCAACCAAACTAGACTTAATTCTTTAAAAAATAATTTTTTATTTGATAACCGCCTAAAATTATTTTATACCGTCAATGCAAAAAAATTAAACTATACAAATATTGTCCAAGAAAGAAAATGTTGAAAACGTGGTTGGGCCATTAAAAAAATATGGTTGGGCCATTATAAAGAAGCATGCAAAGGTAACAAAACAGAGACAGCCGCGGCAACGCTTTGTTCGTTCCCTTGTCTGCGTTCTGTTCCCTCATCTTTGTAGTTTGTATCATCATCATATCAATATCAATATAAGAAAAATCATCATTTATTTTCTTTTCATCTCACTGCAATTCTACCTTGATTGAAGGAAGGAATCAATGGAACTCACTAAAAAAGAGGTTAGCAATTTCATACCACATGATATTTCGTTTGATATTCTCTATAAATTGCCTTTGAAATCTTTGAAGCGATTTACATGTGTATGTAAATTTTGGGCTGATTTATTTGAAAAACCTCAATTCATGAACATGTTCCGCAATCATTATCTATCAAGGTCTAAATATAATGACGATGATCATCATCATCATCATAATTTGCGCCTCCTCCTCTTTAAGCAGACTCCTCCTCTCTACGATGATGATGATAATCTCTTTTTGCTTTCGGACGAGACTACTTTTGAGAATAGCGTCAAGTTAGATTGGCCACCTCCATTTCCGAATCACGAAGGCATTACTATCATTGGTTCAGTTGTTAATGGTATACTTTGTCTCGTTCAAGCAGAAACTGTTGGTAATATGATTCCGCTAAAAGTAGTATTGTGGAGTCCATTTACCGAGGAATTCAAGGATATTCCTAGTGCTAGGGAGACTTATGAGAATATAATTCTCAAAGCATTTCCACATAGACAAAGCATTGTTCTTTGTGAGTTGTATGTTGGTGTTATTCATGGGTTCGGTTATGACCCCGTGACTAATGACTACAAATTGATTCGACATTTTTCTCTCCATGATTCAAACGGTATTATTGTTCCAAATTATGATACTTTATGGCAGATATATAGCCTAAAAAGTAATTGTTGGAGGGATCTTGAAGTTAAAATGCCAAGTAATGCAAGGGACACTACTGGTTTTGCAGTGTACTTTAATGGGATGTGCCATTGGTTGGGCAATGAAGATTATCATGGGGAATATGTGTTGGTATCATTTAATTTAAGTGATGAGGACTTCATTAAAACACCCTTGGGTCCTGATCATGATTTATTTTATAGTCACTTAGTGGTGTTTAAAGACTCCCTTGCTATAATAGAGAATGATGAGTTTTTTTGTTGTTTCATATCAATTTTAGGTGAATTTGGTATGGCGGAGTCATGGACGAGACTTTTTAAAATCGGATTCCTACCTGGCATTGAGCAACCTATTGGGATTGGCAAGAATAACGATATATTCTACATAACTAAAAATGAAGAAATTGCAAGGGTTAATTTAAATACTGGGATGATTGAAGAGATTGGTGTAAAAGGGAGGTGGGGACATTGTCAAACGGTTATTTATACCGGAAGTCTTCTTCCTGTTGGAGGAATACTTAGCTAGTTAATTGTTTTTCTAGTCTAAGCTCAGTGGTTTCACCCTATGCATCAGGTTGAAGAGTTTGGTTATTAGGAACTATTACATAGATATAGAGTGATTATTATGAAACTTTAGATGATTTTAAGAGTGAAGAGTCACTTCTTGAACTTAATTATATTCTGTTTTTTAGAAGGATTAATATATGATGTTTTTTTTTCAAAATTCATTAGTTATTTCTGATTCAATCAAACATATAAATAGATTCTTTAAAGCTTCTGTTTTTTATTATGGGAAAATTAAGAAAAGAGCTGAGTTGGATGATTATTAGATGGTCTAATTACAATTTTCTCAAACTACTGTGTGATGTAGTTACTGTACCAAATTCTGTTCTGGAGTTGTCATTAGATTTTCTTTCATAGTTCAATCACCGACAACAATAATAATTTGAACTCCATTTGAGAAAGAAGATGCATGATATTCTGCCATATGTTGTGAAGAGTTTAAGGAATAATGTGAGGTTGCTTGAAAACTAAAGTAACAAGCTGCGAATCAGTTTATAGTCAAAGATGATGTAACCCTTTTCAAAAGCAAAAGAAACTAGAGACACCAATATTAGAAGTATAACAACCTAAAAAATTAGTTTGACAGTCTTTGAAAACACCACCACAAGCTGCATTGTCAGGTGCACCATGAGCAGCTCCATCTAAGTTATATTTAATCCATGATATTAAAGGAGGATGCTAAAAGATCTCTTTGATTCTATGAGCATTAGGAGGATGAATCTTCACACTAAAAGCTTTAAGTATCACAATCTCTACAATGTTAAAAGCACCGTTAATGTTAGTGTAATTTTCACTAAGAGAAACATTAGAAATAATAAAATTGATAGCAGTTCTCCAATCTATTTTCTTATCCATAAATTTGTAATTATTCCTGCAAAACCAACTAATGTTAAATATATTAATAATAGCACTTTGGATGACAAGATTACATTGGCTAGACCAAAATTTATCCTAGGAGTTGAGGATGTGTTGAACATAACTAGTGTCAATATGTATGCCTACTTTTTAACCAACTAAAGATTTGATTCACAAAAGGACAAAGGCAAAAAAGATGTAAAGAAGATTCAAGACTAGTACTATAAAGATCACATTTAGAAACAATAGCACAATTTCTAGAACGTAGATTATCATCTGTACATAACTTGTTATCATCGGTAGACTTTATTCTTTAAAAAATAATTTTTATTTGATGATTGTGTAAAACTATTTCATACCATCAGTGCATGAATATGAAACTATAAAACTATTGTCCAAGAAAAGAAAATGTTGAAAAGTGGTTGGGCCATCTTTATCTATATATATATAATAAGCTATGACGATTTATCTTTCTCTCTCCTCACGGTGTTCTCTTTCAGATTTTCTCTCCTCATAGTACTCTCCTATCAACATCTCTCTTCTCTCATTCATTTGACATTAAATGATATTATTCAAAATTATTCTTCTATAATTCATTATTATCTCTCATTCAACCTTTTAAAAGTCATGACTAATAACAAATTGAGTACTAACCAACTTATATTATAACGTAAAACCATATTAGTATAATTTTTTATGCATTTTTAATAAAAATAATACAAAATTTTAATTTATCATAATATTAATTAATTATTTATTTATATATTTTTTCTTATAAAAAATTTATATAAATGATTTGTATAGTAGCAACACTAAATATGTGACGAGAACTGATTTGTATAGAGAAGCGCCGGTGGCCGGAGATGTGGACGTAGAAGAGAAATCGATACAAGGAAGAGGGTGGTTGGATCTTAAACAAAATGAAGAAAACGAAGAAAAAAATGGGTGAGGAAGAGGGTATTCATGTGTTTTTTTTTTTGAGATGCAAGTTCTGTGTTTGTGTTTGAATGGGAGAGAAGAGAGAAAAAAGAGAAAAATTAAAACTGAATTAAAAAAGAGAACTCAGCTGCATTTCACCATACTCTATGGCTGAATGGTGGTCCCACTGCCTGCCAAAAATACTGCCATTTCTGCCAAAAGAGGGTTTATTTCGCCAAAGCAGGTGGCGAAATGGTACAAATTTTTAAAACAGAAACAGACATGTATTATTTTTTTAAATAGGGGTAGATTGGCATTTTTGAATTCAAATAGAGATATTTGGGTGAAAAATCTCTATATTTACCGACTACAGTGCAGTCAACATACGTCATATTTATTTTTATTTTTTTTTAGTGAGGTAGCATAGCGGCTTGAAATTCACCTTTTAAAGGTGAATAAATGGGCATACCGGGTTCGAACCCCGGTCCCTGCACAAATGTGCAATGTTCTTTACCAATTGAGCTAAGCTCACGATGACATATCTATTTTTTAATATTATCAAATATTTATAAAAATGTATATAAACAAAGAAGCATGCATAGGTAACAAAACAAATTAACCTTAGGGATGTGGTTGAGCGGGCTCATCCTCTCTTAACCAAGTGTCGGGAGAACTTTAAATTCTTGGACCGCGTGGTGGATACCCCGCTCTCGACAAAAAAAATAGGTAACAAAACAAAGACAGCCGCGGCAACGCTTTCTTCTATCATCATATAAATAGAAGAAAAATCATTATTTCTTTTCATCTCAATTTTTTATCTACAAAGCTTTCTTCAATTCTACCTCGATTGGTTACTCTGTGTATGCAATTGAAGGAAGGAATCAATGGAAATCTCTAAAACAGAGGTTAGCAATTTCATACCTCATGATATTTCATTTGATATTCTGTATAAATTGCCTTTGAAATCTTTGAAGCGATTTACATGTGTATGTAAATTTTGGGCTGATTTATTTGAAAAACCTCAATTCATGAACATGTTCCGCAATCATTATCTATCAAGGTCTAAATATAATGACGATGATCATCATCATCATCATAATTTGCGCCTCCTCCTCTTTAAGCAGACTCCTCCTCTCTACGATGATGATGATAATCTCTTTTTGCTTTCGGACGAGACTACTTTTGAGAATAGCGTCAAGTTAGATTGGCCACCTCCATTTCAGAATCACGAAGCCATTTCTATCATTGGTTCAGTTGTTAATGGCATACTTTGTCTCGTTCAAGCAGACAGCGTTGATAATAAGATTCCGCAAAAAGTAGTATTGTGGAGACCATTTACCGAGGAATTCAAGGATATTCCCAGTACTAGGGACACTTTTGAGAATATAATTCTCAAAGCATTTCCACAGAGACAAAGCATTGTTATTCGAGAGCCGTATGTTGGTGAAATTCATGGATTCGGTTATGACCCGATGACTGATGACTACAAATTGATTCGACATTTTCCTTTCGATGACTCAAACCGTATTGGTCCAAATTATGATACCTTATGGCAGATATATAGCCTAAAAAGTAATTGTTGGAGGGATCTTCAAATTAAAATGCCAAGTAATGCAAGTAAAGACGCTACTGGTTATGCGGTGAACTTTAATGGGATGTGCCATTGGTGGGGCTATGAAGATTATTATGGGGAAGTTGTGTTGGTATCATTTAATTTAAGTGATGAGGACTTCATCAAAACACCCTTGCTTCCCAGTAGTTATGGTGAAACTTGTAGTCATTTAGTGGTGTTTAAAGACTCCCTTGCTATGATAGAGGATGATAGTTCTTTTTGTTGTTTCATATCAATTTTGGGTGAACTTGGTATGGCAGAGTCATGGACGAGGCTTTTTACAATCGGAATCCTACCTGGCTTTCAGGAACCTATTGGGATTGGCAAGAATGACGATATATTCTACATAACTAAAAATGAAGAAATTGCAAGGGTTAATTTAAATACTGGGATGGTTGAAGAGATTGGTGTAAAAGGGAGGTGGGGATGTTGTCAAATGGTTGTTGTTTATACCGGAAGCCTTCTTCCTGTTGGAGGAATACTTAGCTAGTTAATTGTTTTTCTAGTCTAAGCTTAGTGGTTTCACCTTATGCATGAGGTTGAAGAGTTTGGTTATTATTGAGTGATTATTATGAAACTTTTTGAATTATAATAAATGGATTGTGAATTACCCATGTCTTATTTTGCTAAATTCCTGTCATTTATTGAATAAATAGGTCAAGAAACTTTTGATGATTTTAAGAGTGAAGAGTCACTTCTTGAACTTAATTATATTCTGTTTCTTAGAAGGATGAATATATCATGTTTTTTTTTGTTCAAAATGCATTAGTTATTTCTGATTCAATCAAACATATAAATAGATTCTTTAAATCTTCTGTTTTTTTATTTCTGATTATTAGATGGTCTATCTTGTTACAACTTCCTCAAACTACTGTGTGATTTAGTAATTGCACCAAATTCTGTTCTGGGGTTGTCATTAGATGTTCTTTCACAGCTCAATTTTATGGATGGAACACTGACAACAATAATAATTTGAAAAAATAAAAGTGATTGAACATAACCAACCACATGTACCAGTGTCGCATTGGTGTCGTTCTACACTTATATGTGATTACTGAACACACATGCCTTCAATCTAAAGTGTTAATTCTATATATTTTACTATATATCTAGTCACCTTTATTAGCTCAAGAGGATCATTACTAACCATGTATATGTTGTAGGAAATTATGTTATAAAGCTAGTGTGGCTTACTCTGTATCCACTACATGAGTGACTAGTTTCTAAAATTTTGGTAAGTTATTCATTTCAATGATTAGTTTTTTAATTAATTAACATACTTACAGCATGATTAAATTGCAAATGATGATGTATTCTTTTGGTACTTTCTCATCCTTTGATTGCAGAAACATGTTTAATGTAGTGCTTTTGGCATGAAGTAGTAGTAACAATTGATGAAACATGTTTACTGTAGTGCTATCTCTTATACACATGCATGCATGTTCTTAATTACATACTTTTTTGTTGAATGAATTAGGTTAGGTAGGTGTATGCATAGATATATTTAGAATGAATTTGTTTGTTGATATACCTTAATTCTCTTCTAAGTCGTCTGATTTTTTAACATACATATATAATTTTTTATTTAATTTGGAGCAGTTGATATATATATATATAATCAAAAACTAACTAGGAGTAATAAACTTGAACACACTTAATCAAATTAAAGCACTCAACGCGTATGAAGGTGACATTCATTTGAATAATGGTATAGAAGGATGATCATATCATATAATAATACATATTCATTCTTAGTACGTCTGTAAAACACTCAAGACAATAATTTTATTTATGTCACCGGAATCAAACCACCACGTTTACAGCGGTAATAGTAGAAATTGATTTGTCAAACAATTTTGAACAAGAATATCAGGAGTTTGGAGTGTAGGAGTAGGACAGTTCATGAAATTAAGTCCTGTAGCGTCTAGGCATAACACGACTTCGAGTAAATACACCAATTGACGTCCAGGCGGTCCATGAGTAATGCCACGAAGCTCTGGCTTTTTCTTAGTAACGTCTATTATGGCATCCCAAACTTGAGTATGATTATAGGTATTGGTTGCACTTGGTTGAATATTATGGTTAATAAGTGCATTTAGAATATGCACCTTATCCTTGGTATCCAGTGCAAGAGTGAAATACTTTAGCACATTAAACTTAGTTTGAGAACAAGTGCCATGTTTTTTCCATTCATGAGCCCAAAAGCCATCTTCTGCCCCTTTTAGATTTGGCCATGAATTATTTATTCGAGGAAATAAACTTTGGACCTAGCTAGGAAAAACAATCAATATGTTATATGTACTGTTTGATCAATAAGTTAAAGTTATATTCCAACAAATTAATAACTTAAGGTCAATAATTGAAGAGAAAAGTAAATAAATAAACAACAGATAAGGACTCTTTACTCACCATAGTACTTTTAAATGGGGGTAAGAGTGGAGAGCACTGTTTTGGAGATATGCCAGTATAGTTAGACGGCCACACTCCATGCAAAGTAAAATTTTTTGGTCTTTTAATGCATGGGGCCAAACAGACCGTAGGAGGCCACTGTTCTACATGCTTGAAGAAATCATACTGACCTATTGTTGGATGGTTAACTAAAATCAAAACAAAGCATATCATCATTACAATTTTCATGGTGGATCAATTGATATAGTATTAATACTACTACAGTATGAATATGAAGAAACTGTGTGAGTGAGAATATATAATGCAAATGCTTCCAATTTATAGAACAATTTTTTTTGGTGCATTAATTATCACACCTTGTCCAATTGTCATTCTTTCTTCTAGGGGGGGTCGTTTCTAAAAATTAGTAAGTAGTAGGAAGCTAGTATAATTGTGAATGTGAAATTGCTTCTTATTTTTAATTATGTAATGTAATTATATCTCAACTACTATATACTACTATAAAAGTATATTGATAGATGAGAAAATAATTTAAATTATCCCGAAAGACAATATTCCTTTCAATTTGGGAAATAGAATTAATTAGGTGTGTATATATAGATCTATTTTTAATGAATTCACACTTAGTATTTTGTTTCTTGCTACCTTAATTCTCTTCTAAGTCTGCTTTTTCAACATACATATTTTTTTAATTAATTCGGAGCAGTTGATAATCAAAAACTACTACCAATTAAGTAGCTAGCTAGGATATATGTAACCAAAAAAAAGTAGCTACCATATATAAACTTTCAATTGAAGTAAGCATTGAGAAATCAAAGACGTCTTCTCTCATATTTGGACATAATTATTAAGTGTATAATGTTCAACTTTTAAAGTGACCAAAATTGTGTATCCAAAAAAAATTTGACTAAAATTTATTTTAGAGATGTAAAATTGATTTTGAAATGTTCTTTTTTTTAAAATAAAATTGATTCTACTTGAGTCTAGAAATTGTAGCTCTTAATTATAAAATTATTTTTACACACAATGTTTTTGAACAAATCATCCAAACATAAATTATTTTATCTTCACTAATTTAGGGTGCGTTTGTTTGAGATTAAAAAAAAGTGATTTTTTTTTGTATTTTTAAAAATTATTTTTATGATAACTTAATTAAAAATAATAAAAGTTATTTCAAATTAAATTTTATATACATTAAAAGAGTGATTTTGACATTCAATAACTTAAATATATACGTACTGTCAAAAAAAAAACTTAAATATATACGTTATAGATGTTAATAAAAAACACAATTTTTTTAAAAAGCTATCTCTATATAGAGATTTTTAAGAAATCTATGATCCAAAAAAATTGGTAACAAAATAATGAATTTTTTTTTTTTGTCGAGACCGGGATATCCACCGCTGAACGCAGTGACTAATCCCTCGCTAGATTGGAGACACCTCGATGGGTGGGATAGCTGGCCCAAAGATTTAAAGCTACTCCATACCCAAGATGAGGATCGAACTCTCGACCCTTGGTTAAGAGAGGATGAGCCCCAACTGCTCAACCATACCACTTGAGTTAAATAATGAAATACTTAAAATGACATTTTAAAATAAGTTATTTAAATAGAATTTTCATTTGAAGCTTTATAAAAAAAATATTTATTAAATTTTTTTTAACACAAAAATCAATACACTATAAAAATCCTTTTTAAAAAAACCAAAACAATACAATGTGAAATTGATTTTTACTAGTCTTTCAAATTTAGCACGTAGGATGGAAAAAAATGAAATTAACCTAAAAAATATTTTAATATTTTAAATTGATTCTTATTAGGCTCACGAGGTCAGTTTTCTAATTGCTTAAAAGAGATGGAAATATCACATGTTTGTCCATTTTGTGTGCTTTTCAACATGGCATATCCCTCCTTTTCTCTCACAATTGTATCTAATTAATGTTTATGTTTATGTTTATTTCAAAAGAAAAGGTGTTCAAAATTGACAAGAGAAAGTTACTACAATTTGTATAGTGACAGCAACAAGTTGCTCTGCTAGGATTAGCCGCACATGGCTAGCTGTTTGTGAGGAACAACACCTCCCCATCCCCACATTCCTAACTTAGCTTTTTGCTCAGACAATTATCACTAGTGCAGGAAGGAAAGATTTCACATTAGGTTAAATGACATTTTATATCGGAGCATATCCGATGTGAACGCATGTAATATTGTATGTTCAACACTTTTCATATTAGATATGTCTCCGATGGTATAATTGTATAAGGCTATTTTTCCCACGGTTTATTTTGCCACCAATGTGATATCCCTTTTTGTAATTTCAAACTCAAAACAAGTATTTGACATCGGTTTTTTTCTTCCACAATGTGAAATATACAATATTACACAACTTTTATATTTTGCATACCCAAACTGATATCAATATGTCGAGAACAATGAGGAGACCTTATAGTAGATATAATAAGTATAACCTAAAAAGTAATTATTGGAGGGATTCAAGTTGAAATGCTGAGTAAAGGTGGCAAAACACTGATTATGATGCACTACTCCGACATGAAAACAACCTTGCTTGCGTTGATCTTTCCGCATCCGCATTGGATCACCCTCCTCTTATGCTCCTATTCACACTATGAAAAACTAAAATAGTAGTTAATAAAATAGTCAAAATCCTCAAATGTCAAATAATTTTATTTGATTGAAACTAGGCAAAATAACAAATGACAAAGATGCATGCATGTGTATAAGAGCTAGCACTACATTAAACATGTTTCTGCAATCAAAAGGATGAGAAAGTACCCATAGAATACATCTTTAATCATGCTGTAAGTATGATAAGAAACTAATAATTGGAAATGAATAACTTGTTGTGGACACAGAGTAAGCCACACTAGCTCTTTATCCATGACAGAGCTTTATTACATAATTTCCTACAACATATGCATGCATTGAGTCATGTAGAAAAATGCAGGGTTAGTAATGATACTAAGGAGCTAATAAATGAGTATAATGAGGCCAATCGGCCAAAAAATGCGCAAGCTGCTGTACTTCCTTCTGTTGTGCATGCTCCTAGTACTTCGACTTCTTTCAATATTTTTGTGGATGCTAGTTGTTCTGTGAAAGGATCCACAGGATGGGGTTTGATTATTCACAACCAGCTTGGTGAAACTACCTTCAGCGCGTGCAAAAAAGAGAACATTTCTGTGGAGCCTGCAATGGCTGAAGCGTTGGGTATTCGATGGGCCTTGCAAACTGCTATAGAACATGATTTACCCTCATTTTCGGTCTACTCTGATGCAGCCAACGTTGTCAGCTGTATAACAAAGAAGACTACTTATGCGTCAATTGAAATCATAGCCCAAGATTGTAGAGAATTGATGTATGGCTTGTCAAATGCAAGTGTTTTATTTGTTAGGAGAGAACAAAATGTTGAAGCTCATAATTTAGCCTCTATGGCAAAGCATGTGGGTAATGGGTCATGGTTAGGGGTTGCTCCGTCTTAATTTAATTTCTTCTGTTGTTGCAGCTATGCCTGCTGTCATTTGTAATCAAAATGGCTGTGTTTCAGCTCTTCTTTAATGAAACATGTTTAACTTCAAAAAAAAAAAAAAAAGGAGCTAATAAAATACACTCTACTTTAGATTGAAGGTGTGTTCATTATCTGACATATAAGAGTAGAATGACACCAATGTGACACTAATACATATGATTATGTTCAATAACTTTCATTTTTCAAATTATTACCGCGTGTTTCATAATCCAAAACTAAAACTTTTAAAGAATTTATTTATATGTTTGATTGAGTCAGAAATAACTGATGCATTTTAATCAAAAACATCATATATTCATCATTATTCTACAAAACAGAATATAATATAATTAAGTTCAAGAAGTGATTTTTCACTCTTAAAATCATCTACAGTTTCTTAACCATGAGCTATTTATTCAATAAATGACCAGGCATTTAGCAAAATAAGACATGGGTAATTCACAATCCATTTATTATAATTCAAAAAGTTTCATAATAATCACTCAATAATAACCAAACTCTTCAACCTCATGCATAAGGTGAAACCACTAAGCTTAGACTAGAAAAACAATTAACTAGCTAAGTATTCCTCCAACAGGAAGAAGGCTTCCGGTATAAACAACAACCATTTGACAACATCCCCACCTCCCTTTTACACCAATCTCTTCAACCATCCCAGTATTTAAATTAACCCTTGCAATTTCTTCATTTTTAGTTATGTAGAATATATCGTCATTCTTGCCAATCCCAATAGGTTCCTGAAAGCCAGGTAGGAGTCCGATTGTAAAAAGCCTCGTCCATGACTCTGCCATACCAAGTTCACCCAATATTGATATGAAACAGCAAAAAGAACCATCATCCTCTATGATAGCAAGGGAGTCTTTAAACACCACTAAGTGACTACAAGTTTCACCATAATTACTAGGAAGCAAGGGTGTTTTAATGAAGTCCTCGTCACTTAAATTAAATGATACCAACACAACTTCCCCATAATAATCTTCATAGCCCCACCAATGGCACATCCCATCAAAGTTTACCGCATAACCAGTAGCGTCTTTACTTGCATTACTTGGCATTTTAATTTGAAGATCCCTCCAACAATTACTTTTTAGGCTATATATCTGCCATAAGGTATCATAATTTGGACCAATACCGTTTGAGTGATTGATAGAAAAATGTCGAACCAATTTGTAGTCATCAGTCACCGGGTCATAACCGAATCCATGAATTTCACCAACATACCACTCTTGAAAATCAATGCTTTGTCCCTGTGGAAATTCTTTGAGAATTATATTCTCAAAAGTGTCCATAGCACTGGGAATATCTTTGAATTCCTTGGTAAATGGACTCCACAATACTACTTTTTGCGGAATCTTATCAAGGGTGTCTGCTTGAACGAGACAAAGCATGCCATTAACAACTGAACCAATGATAGAAATGGTTTCGTGATTCTGAAATGGAGGTGGCCAATCTAACTTGACGCTATTCTCAAAAGTAGTCTCATCCGAAAGCAAAAACAGATTATCATCATCATCCTCGTACTGAGGAGGAGTCTGCTTAAGGAGGGAGCGGGAATTATGATGATGATCATCGTCATTATATTTAGACCTTGATAGATAATGATTGCGGAACATGTTCATGAATTGAGGTTTTTCAAATAAATCAGCCCAAAATTTACATACACATGTAAATCGCTTCAAAGATTTCAAAGGCAATTTATAGAGAATATCAAACGAAATATCATGTGGTATGAAATTGCTAACCTCTTTTTTAGTGAGTTCCATTGATTCCTTCCTTCAATCAAGGTAGAATTGCAGTGAGATGAAAAGAAAATAAATGATGATTTTTCTTCTATTTATATGAGAACCGAACGCAGACAAGACAACGAACAAAGCGTTGCCGCGGCTGACTGTTTTACTCGTTTGTTTGGATGAATAGATAGTACAGTACTCTTTATTTATTTTTTTATTTATTTACTTAATGTTATTTTTTACGATCTGATTCGGAATGACTTTTAATATTAAGTAGTTTTAGCTCTCTCTAGAATGTTATTGCGGGATTTAATTTTTTTTTTTACCACCAGTTTAATCTGGTTCGGGGTCAGATTTGTTATTGAATGGTTTCAGCTCTCTCTCGATCGCAATTGCAGGGGATCGAACCGTGGTCTTCTCTATCAAATTCAATGTCAATCAACATTGAACCAAGTTAATACTCATGCCTACAAATATTGTAATAAAACTAAAGTAACCGAAATATCTATGCCCTCGGATTTGCATCATTGACGAACTAAATTATTCTCTGAATCAGTAATTGGCCGAAGTTGATCTGCCAATCCAATCAAACGAACACCGCACGAAGACGGGAAAACCAACACCGCACGAAGACGGGAAATCAAACAACGTCGCACTAAAATGACGAAATCAAAAGACTAAACTTTGTGAAAGTCACTTATTTAAGCTAAAACAAATGAGAAAAGATGTAAAGGGGTGATTGTGAGTCAAAAATTGACTCGAAATCACCCCTTATTAGATGAAAATAGATGAAGAAAACTTAGAGAGGAGAAGAAAAATAGGGCCGGCTTTACTTAGATGAAAAAAAAATAAAAATAAAAATTATGGGTCATATTATTCATTCATGGATCATAAACTATGTTTTCACTTAACATAATCTCAAACAAGGTTCAAAATTTGTGCTTGATTATTTCACATAACATAAATGAGAACTTTATGGGAAAGAATTGAACTCATTGTCTCATGCCTAATTGAACTTGTGTGCAACAATGTCGTTGTGAAGCTATACGCGCAGCCAAAAGTTATCGCATGGAAGATTAAGTCATTCGATTCCCTATTGGATTGAATGATCAATTTTTTTAATTCTTGAGAGTTAAGTTTTGTCAATAGACCCACTTTCAAAATTTCAGTTTCAATTAATCATGCATTCACCTATGGATTTTTCTACTTCAGGTATACATAGTGTGGCTATCTGACTCAGGTCCAAGTGATTGTGTATGTTCATCCATTCATTGTTTTGGCTCATTTTTATAAAATTAAACCATTCAATGTTAATCATGCTGAAAATGTTTCCTTTTCGTCCGAATTATATCTTACTAATGTGTTGTATTCATCTAGTTTCAAATTGAACTTAGATTTAGTCTCAAAATAATGCAATTCTTTGACCTTTATAACTCAATTTTCTACTAGAAAATGTCTTATCCAAGATTTGGCATCCAAGACCATGATTGGTATGGTTGATCAAATGGATGGTCTATACAGGTTAATGGTGAATGTTACAACTCCTAATAAGTATTTAATCTCTCCAACTCATAACACAAACAAATTATTAAGTCGATTCCACTAATAAATCTATATCACTAAGTCGTGGACCTTCGAAAACATGAAGAAAGTGAAGGTAATTTTCATTGTCACACTTCTCTAAAGATTTCGTTTAATGTGTATTGCATCATGTAAAAAATTGATTTTCACCATTAAATCAATAAGTCTCATCATATCTTACTTGATTGAAATTGATGAAATTTATTGATTCAATTGTAAAATTAAATTTGTGTATGATACAAAAGCTTATTTCACTTACACGCCATGCAAATTAACTTTCTCTACAAGCACCCAAATTTTTCATTTCACAATAGGAATTTCTATTCAACTTGGTGTGCATATTAGACAAAACCTAAAAGTAAAGATACATTTCACTTTTGCACTGCATTTTTTTTTTCATACATTTTAGTACTTTTTAGGGAATGGGCCTTCTAAATCTTGTGAGAATTTAATTCAGTGAACATTGACTACAATTAATGAGGCTTTTATTTCACCACATGAACCCATCAATTACAGAAGATTGGGCCCACTTACTCACGAATCTTTCGTTTTTGTGGTACGGCACCATCAAGACCTTGGGTCCATGGTTAGTATTTATTTTAGATTTTAGATATTATAATAATGGAATTCAAGATATATTTATATCTGTCTTCGTGAGTCTATCTCAATTGATAAAAAATATTGTACATTTGTGTATGGATCGGGGTTCGAACTCAGTATGTCATTTATTCACTTTTAAGAGGCGGTGAATTTATAGTCGTTATTAGGCTACCTAACAAATAAAAAGATATATCTATTCCTTGCAAAATAATTCACTATTTCAATTTGGTTTGAATTTAGAAAGTAGCTTTGTATAACCAAGAGAAGTGATTTCTTGTGACAATGAAATGAAGAAATTTTGGTTTGTTGGTATCAAAAATAATATTTTGAATAAAACGCTGATCAATTATTGTATTATTTGAAAAGAAAATATTATATAAATTTGTGATTATATTCACATAATACAAAATGTGAAGAAGTGCAGAATTTTGAGTTAAAAATTAAAATGCGGAAATTTGTAACAAGAAAAAGAGAGTTATTATTTATGTCAAAATAAAAAGAGGAAGTTATATATTGTCTTTGATTAAGAAAGTGTAAATTTAATGTAATCATGGTTGAAACTTTTACTCTATATATCTTAAGTTTATAACTTAAATAATTCTTAATCACGTGCATTTTATTTATCTCGCGTTCAAATTTTGAATTATAAGCTCCATTCTTTTAAGAACTTAATTGATTTTAGGAGTCAATTATTTTTTTGTCTTAATTATATACACATAAAATGGAGGGATTAAAACTTGATGTCAGAACTGACCCTCGAATCAGATTAAAATGGTGGTAAAAAGTGGAGGGATCAGAGTTTGAATCTTAAACCCTAATTTTACGCACATAAAGTGGAGAAATCAAAATTCGAACCTTAATTAAAAACGTCTGACATAATAATTTCGATATTTCTATCAATTTAATTAAGACTTTTAGATATTTATATTCTATTTTATTTTATTTTTTGGTACAAACATACATATTCTACTTTAAAAGGCACTAGATTTAAATGGAAAACTATATAACATAATTAAGGGGAGTGGGGGCAGCATATTGAATTGCACAAACCATAGCTTCAACGTTGGGCAACTTAAATCATGGGAATTTGGACTTAGACCGTTACTTACACGAAGTTGGGAGTAGTCAACATCTCTTTTAGTCCATCATCCCATGTGACACTACCTAGCTAAATTCACACCATAGGTTAAATATATTTTTAGTTTCATAAATATGCAAAATTTTGTTTGTAGTTCCTATAAAAAAAATTCAGTAAATTTTGGTCTCTTAAATATTTTTTATTATTATTTATTTTATTTTTTTGGAAAAAATTCTATCATTATTTTTAGTCCCTATTTGTCATTCAACTCAGATATATTATTCGAAATTTTAAAATTTATTTTGCAGACATATTTAGTACATTATAGAGATCTCTTTTGCAAAATTTGAAATTTTTTTAACAATTAATAAATTAAATATGAATTTTTTTAGTTTTTTGCGCTTGAAAATTCATAAGTAATTCATCTTATGTTAAGAAATTCCAAATTTTTGTGGGAGAGATTTTTATAATATTATAAATATAAATACAAAAAACAATTAAAAAAATGTAATAGTATACATGAGTCGAATAAAAAGCAGAGACTAAAAATAATGATAGAAAATATTAAAGAGGGACCAAAACTTGATGAAAATTTTTATAAGAACTAAAAATTAAATTTGATATATTTATAGGGACTAAAAATATATTTAATCCTACAATCTATATTATATTCTGATCTTGAATTTTATCTTGTATGAGATGAGATATTTTCTATTATCCACCAAACCAATGATTAGATCACTTGAGATAATATATATCTCTTCTAGTTTAATTATAGTTATGAGTTAACATTGTTAGGGTGTTAGTCAAAAAAAAAAACATTGTTAGGGTGAATTTATCACTCTTTATGTTTCATAATGTTCAAAAAATTAATTTTGACAATTACTCACAGAAGAAATCTTCCTCTTATTTTTGCCCTTTTTAAGGATGTTGAGTTGGTGAAGTGCAACATGAAATGGAAAAACTTCACTTCTGGTCTCAAAATAAGCATTTGAAATACATTTTTTTATTAATTGATTACTAAAGATATTCAAAATATTACATTTAAGTCACGCATTGTCAAAGTTTCTACACTCTACATTGTGTGTATGTGCGCTTGACATCTTCATCCTTAAAGTTTTTAAGTGAGAATTGAGATTTAATTTCATTAAACAAAAAGAACAAGACATAAATTTTATTTAACATAGAAACATTCATAACTTTTTATATTAAAGGGTAAATAGGTTAATATCCCTTGAAAAATATGTGATTTTTGCAAAACCCCATGTAAAAATTTTTTTTGGAGCATACACCCTGTAATCTTTGAATTTTTGCTATACATCCGTGGACTCAATCAACCATAATATTTTGCGGTAGTTTTTTTTTGCGGTGGTTTAAACCCCTCGCTAAAATTATATTTTGCGGCGGTTTAAAATCCCCACTAAAATTATATTTTGCGGTGGTTTTTTTACGGGGTTCTGTTTTGCGGAAGTTGTGTTATAGTTGACTGAGTTTAGGGGTATTACAAAAAATCAAACATTACAGAAAGATTCTCAAAAAAAAAAAAAAATTACAGAGTATCGCAAAAATTATGTATTTTAGAGAGTATTGACCTATTTACCCTATCTTAAATTAAATAGTACGGTTGAAGGAGAAAAAGAAAACTTTTGTAGAATATCATCAATTAATTATGTAAATTATTATTATGAACTAGAAAAATGCCGGCCCTATAAACAAATTAAAGAATTAATTAATGGTTCACAAAGATAATCATATAATCGTCTACTTTTACTTGAACATTGCAACATAAATGTTGCTAAACACCATGTACCAATTATTTAAAATACAGTGAAAAGGTGGAATCGTTTGAAGTCAATCAAAAGAGAGAAATAGTATAGGAACTTGCAATAAACTTCATAACCATTGGCTTGTTACATTCTATATCTTCCACTTTCTTCGTGTTGGTTGATGTTTCAACTGATTGTGAGTTAGACAAAATCACATTAATTAACACATGATATTGTTCAAGTTTTAAAGTGTAGTTTTAATCAAAATTATAGTGAAATACTATAATTGCATCAAACACACCGTAAAACTAAGCATACATTTGGTCTCTTAAAAAAAAGAAAAAATATTAGTCAATAAAATTACCATAAATAAAAACTACACAAGCAGAACAATAGAGTTAAAACAAGCTTGTATAGTGCATGTTGATCAAAAGCATATATCACCCACAGAATCAAAGAAGTGCTCTCAATCGATTCATCCTTAGTATGTCCTTAGTATGTCTGGACCTGATAAAATTTTCCGTGTTAATTGAGTCAAATTAAGTCGTAGGCTCCATTTTTTGATACTGTCATTCCTTTAAATTTCAACCATTGAAATTTGGGCTTTGATTCAACAACATTAGCCAAAAATCTAAAAGGGTATTTTTCATCATCTACTAAAGTAGTGGTGAGCTTAAAATAATCACAATTGTAACTTAATTTTATTGACATTTCAAATGTAATTTTTGTCAACTACAATTGAAACATGCATCACTATCATAAAAAAGGCAATGAAAAAAAATGTTATTCAATAAAATTACCATAAATAAAATCAAAAGAAACTGAATATCAAACGTATATTAATGAAACAACCTTGTATAGTGCTTGATGATGAAGAGTGAAGATCATACAAATTGTAATTTGAGCATAGATTCAACCAAATAGCCAAAAATCTCAAACAGGATATTTCTGATTTTGATAGATGATGAAGCAAGAGATTGAAGAGAGTATGAAGAAGCCATGAAACTCAGGATGGATAGCGCCAGAGAAATTCGATCAAACTGAACAAAAGAAGAGAAATCGAAAGATTTTCTATGGCGCTATCCCTCCTGAGCTTAACAGATTCTTTCACACAAAAATAATATAAGAGAGGTATAGCAAAATAAATCACTAGTATTGAAATGAAATGAAGCTTATAATAAACCTCTCTTTAAATAAATTATTGAAAATGCTTGATAGCTAGGTAGCTACCATTATTATGAAACATTTAATGCTTCTGATACATGGTGGGGAGGGACGTAACAGAGGTATTTATAGAAGCAGAGAAGGGGAAGTACGTGGGCACATTCAGAAAACTGAAACACAAATTGAAAATAAAAATATAATACTACTAAGAGTATAACTCCAAATTGGTACTTAAGAAAAAAACAGTGACCTATTAAATGTGTGGTGAACTAATTAATTTTAGTTTCTAAACTCAAATCAACTAGGTAGATTATTTACAGTTTTGTTTTCTATATTTTTTACTTATAGAATTGGTCTTATTATTTCAATATCATCTAGTTTTGGTCATCTCACTCTTCGGATTTTTGAACTAATAAAATGATGGTATATCATATCTAAATTGAAGTATTTAAGGAATTTTTTTATAATTTTATAGGTATCGATCATTTCATATCATGAATATGTATGACACGTCATTTAAAATAGGATAAATATTATAGAAATTTTTTTGTCCAAAAATCTGAAGAAAGAGCAAAAACTGAGTGATTTTAAAAATTGAGGGACCGATTTTGTGAGTGTGTAAAATTAAGAGAACCAAAATCATAATTAAGTCATTATTTAAAAATGATTTGGTGAAGGTGTGCAATGTGAGTCGATCAATCTCAAATCATTATGAAATCGGTTAATATTATGTGAATTTGTTAATACAAAGAATATATCTAAATCTCGCACCCCATTTGAAATATAATATATATCTTATTTCATCTTTAGAACACCAATAACGTAATTATCTTTTTTTCACGGATCTATTCTTATTTATTATATTTCAAGTCAAATTATTGTTCTATTGACAATGTCAACTTGTAGTTACATGTAAATGGAGATCCATGTTAGGGCTACTCCATTTGGAGTTCCACGGATTGGGAGTTTTTCTCCCATGGAGATGGGAATGAGGAAGAAGTCGATCTCCCCGAAATTAGTTAGGTGATGTAGATCATATTCTTTTGTCACTAATTAATTTAGTAAAATAATTTAAATATATTCTTCAAATATTTTATATGTTATATTTATTTTGTCTTTTCACACATATACGTATAAATTTATTTTATATGTGATAACTTTTGTTGTCACAAAATTTATAACAGGTCTTATATTTTAATTTGTTTAATCGTTAAATTATTTTACTCTCAATTTTATTGTAAATAATAGAAATTTTAAATGAAAATATTGTTAGGATCTCTGCAGAGACTATAGAAGTTCTTGAGAATGATGATCATTTTAATTGAAGAATAGAGAATAAACAAATAAATTATACCATACTTCTTGTCAAAAAAAAAAAAAAAGTAATACCATACTTTACACTTAGACTTAAAAATAAGTTTATAATAAACTACTACAAATTTAGGTCTAATCGTTTAAACCTTAATTTTCTTGACCAAATCAAACTTAGACTTTGCAAAAGCAAACCAATTTAGTCTTAATAGTCTTAATAAGAAATATAAACAAATAGACTTGGGTGCCTCCTATGAAGCCATATGTAAAAAAGTTAGCTTCACTATTTTCACTAGTATTAAAACACACAAAGTACACTGATTTGAGAATTTTTTGTCATGTTTGGTTGCTTTGTTTACATAAAAGGGTAGTGGAACTTGATAGTTTTTCCAATTTTACTATGTCTTGCTTTTTGTCCTTTGAATGCCCTTGCCGACTACCATAGAGTCCATATACTTTTCCTTTCTATTGAAAAAAAATACGTACACTACTTTTGAACAAAGAATTAAATTTATATTTATGAACTGGTTTCAACTCAGAATTAATTATCTCATTATGAGGATTGATTGTATCTCTGATTTTGGGTGTACAACATGATTTCATCCACCATGGTTGGTCTAGGAACCACTATTCAACATGGACTTAGGAACAAACTTTTGTTAGATCTTAAGTTTTTGTATTTAGTTTTCGTACACTCATGGAACAATTGTTTTTGGTAGAAAGAGACATGCGAGTTTCATGGAAAATTTCTCTTTCCACCCCCAACACTCACTTTTCCCCTCCAATATTTTCTCATACAATTTTTTTTTAACTCTCACACAAAAATCATTTTGGGGGGAAAAAAGAATTTTAGGGGGTGGAATGAAAAAATTTCAGTTTCATGGCCTGTCTAATACTAAATAATTTTCTCTTGTAAATTTTAACATTTTATAGCTTAGTCAACACTAAGATTCACTCTCGCTCCTCTCAAGTTGAACCATGACTCTAATAGTAGCACTTAATTAGTAGTAGTATATTTTATGTGGAGATGTGGCGTATCTCTCTCTTGAGATTTTAAAGTATTTAAGTTTTGAATTTTTGTTTCTTCCAACTCCCCAACATATAGAAGATACTACAAAAAAAAGGCAAAAAAATGAAAGTAAGAAGAAAAATGAAACATTAATTGGTTGTAGCATACACTTTGTATAGTGATCCAAAGAAAACTAATTAAGACGTTGTTTACTTTTATAAAAACATTTTATATTTTTATTTTCTAAAAATTTTCATACAAAAAAGCTAAGAAACAAAAGGATTCTTAGAGAATTAATATAATTATTCTTTCACTTCATGATTACTTGTAGACCACTTTTTTAACACTAATCCTTGGTCTAATGATGTTTTTTAGGATCCTTGATTTAATGATTAAGATGGTTCAGTCTATTTATATATATATATATATTCTTTTTTAATAAATAACGGTAAGAATCACACATTATATAACTGGAAACAAAAATGAGAATCACATATTCAAAAGTTATTATAATGGTCAAATGTTCAATTTTTAACTTTTTTAATATATTTTTTTTTGCTTATAATAATAACTGAAAGTAATATTATTGTAACTAATATTGTGTTTTATAATTTGCATTATTTAGCTGCTAGAGCATTCTTCAACTATTCATAGAAGAAATAGAGAGAGTGGTTTCTAATTATACATTTTTTATCCTACGAAGTTTCAACTGATATTAGTGATGATTAATATTTGTTGAAAATCTCTGAAAAATCAAGAAAAGTTAAAAATTGAACATTTGACCAAAATACTTCAAAAGCACAAAAATCTTGTTACTTAGATCTATATATTATTCATTGCTTTTATTATTACTGTTATTATTATTATTATTATTATTATTATTATTATTATTTATTATTATTATTATTATTATTATTATTAAAAGTACTAATGGTGTTTAGCTAAATGGTTTGAATAAAATGATTTAATTTACTATCAGTGTTTCCTTACAGCAGAGCAATAACTGCAGTTAACTGTCTCCCACTATAGCCCCGTCCATGTTTACGGTATGCCTAAAGAAGATCCCAGAAAAATAACTATAGATTTATTCCATAACCACATTTGGTATTACTGTAGAATGGTAAGATCAATCAATTGAATAAAAATATAAGTATTTCTATGGGGCCTTAAATTATTGCTTTTTACATATCCCACTTAAAAAAAGAGAGTGAGAGAGCTTTCAAGAATAAAGTATATATATATATATATATATATATATAACTCAGAAAGTGTGATTGAGCGATTGTGTTCATTTTCTTTTAATTAATGGTCGAAGGTTTGATCTTCGCCTTCGACATGAAGCAATTTTAAATCTTTGGATTAACTATCCCACTATTTGAGGTGCCTCCATTCTAACGAGGGAAATAGTCACTATGTTCGACTGTGGATCCCTGATCTCGACCAAAATATATATGTATATAGTAATTTTATAGTAAATATATGAAATGATATATATTTATTATTAAAAATTTAAACGAAGAAATTTTATTTTTTAAATTGTATATTGAAATTCTTGAAAGTTAAAATATTAATTTTTATTTTAAAATTTTACTATTTTTGATTTATTAATATGTTTTTTTAAGACACATGATACATATATTAACACGAATTTTTTATTAATATATAAAGAGAAATATTAGCTTATAAAATTTTGTTTGATTTATTTTGATATAAGTATTTTTTTTTTTTTGAAACAGCCAAATAATATATATTGAAAAAGTTATAGGTAAGTACAAGATGTACTCCCTAAAGCAAAAAAGTTATTTTTTATATATGTCCAGCTCCTCTTTCAGTTTCTTTATTTGCGGATTCCATAAAAATTACTTTTCTTAGAGTGTAATTTGCCTCTTTTTATTTTTTGTCTTGTTTAGTTTTTTTTATAAAAAAATATTTTTTTATATATTATTACTTCCTCCGTTTCTTTTTATTCTTAAATATACATGCGTTAATTTAAATGTAGGGATAAAAAATGTCAAAAAAAATTTGAGAGATTAAAATTTAACATTTCAAACAAATATTTATATAGATTAAAAATATTTTTAACCTTAAAATTTTTTATAATTTTTAGCTATAAATAATTATAAATATTAACAAACAAATATAAATTAATTAACTGTGTCAATTATTTTGTAACGGATAAAGTAATATTTATCACTGATTTGGAGGGTTACCTCGGAAATGTGGAGTGAGAGTGACTTTAGATCTGAGCATTTGTAGGCTTCCCTGCGGTACATGTTCTCTGAAGCCCACACTCATCTCTCTTTACTCAAAGCACATTCTTCAATATCTCTTCATGAAGGACCCACCAATCGAACTTTATCATATGTTGATATTTCAAGATTAAAATTTTAAACTAAATTATAATTTGAAAAAGAAAATTATTATATATATTCACAAAAAAATATTATAAAAAAATTAGATAACATTAATTATTATTTTTAACTAGTTTATATATTTCCCGTTAAAACTAATGGAGTATATACTTTAGGATCACAAAAGTTGAAGTTCACCCTTCTTTAACTAATAATCAATGTTTAATTCTTATTTTAAGTATAGAATAACTTTAAATCTTTAGATCAGTTATTTCACATTTTAAAGTGTCTTTAATCTAGCGATAGATTAATCACTGCATTCGACAGTGGATACATCAATCTCAACGAAAAAAAAATAATACATATACTTGAAGATGAGTATTTTCACATAAAGTATTGTTTTTTAAGTCTTGATATTCCATTAATTCAAAGGTATCAATTATACTACCTCCGTACCAAAATATATGTCGTTTTGACCAAATCACACAAATTAAGAAATGTAATCATTGTTGTATGGAAAAAATAAATTATGGGTTAGTTTACAAGATTATCCCTCATTAATGGTATGTGAGAGATAAATTATAGAATTGAAAGAAGAAAGAGAAATAATTAATTAAAGGTATAAGAGGAAAAAAAGTATTAAATACTTCATTGGTAATGTAAAACGACATATATTGTGGTACAAATTTTTTTCTCAAAACGACATATATTATTTTGGTACGGAGGGAGTATTCTTTATAAATGAGATGAAGACTTGAATCTAAAATCCGAAGTGTTTTCTTGACACATTTAAATTTAAAATATTAAAATAAACACATTTTAATTTATTTTTAAAAAAAAGTTAAATTAATCTACATAAATATAATTGACATTGATGATAATCAAACATGAGACATGAAAAAGTACACTTTTAAATCTCAAATCAATATTATCGGATCAACTCAAGTAGATTAAACACATTTTAAAGTCTAAAATTTTCACTACTAGACTAACTCATCATGTGAGTTTATTTATACACATGAATGATCAAGCATGTCAAAAAAAAATCTGTATATACCCCAATGAATGAAGTTAGATGCGATCATGCAAAGGGTATTATCGTCCTATCAATTAAAATTCATTCAGCTTGAATGAATTTAAGACACGACCTATGTTTTTTTTTTTTGATAAACAAGACATGACCTATGTTGTATGATGTTAGGTGACTTACTTTTTAAAAGGCAACAGTGATAGTGAGTTCCTATCCGTCCGATACAAGTGGAGAGTTGATCTAACGATCAAAAGGCCTCTAAAGCTTCTTAAAGGGTTTACCGTCATTGACTATTACTAAATTTGGATCATAAAGATACTAACAAAGTAACATGAATGGACATTTATGACTTTGCAATTTAGGTAATGGAAATGAAATCTAACGATAGGATATTGTCTTTGTACCTTTCATTTTTTCCACTCAATGTTGTTTAGTTGTCCAATGAGTTTTATGCTATTATCTTTTCATGAATAATTAGGATCAATATTAGCATTAAACTTCATTAGTTCATTGACTCGTGATATAAAGTCACTTTTTCTTTTTTGGGTGAAATTCATTGGTCATAGAGTCTATAATTGAGTTAGTTTGATTCCTAAAAGTGTAAAAATGGGACATAAGATTTTATGAATCCATTTAATTGTGAGTATTCAATTACTAGTATACAAGAGAAAAAAAATCATAAAATATTTTTAACTTATTTTCACAAGCTCTCCAAGATAACTTATAAAATAACTTATAACTTAATTACACAAAAGTAATTTTCTTTTTTTTTTTGTTATAAAATGCTACTAGTATATTCATATGTGCTTGTTATGATAATTGTTTTTACTGTAAGATACAAATTGAATTGTTTATCCAAATAGGATGATTGACCATGTTACTCTTGAATAATTCAGTGAGTGGTTATGGTGCATAAGTTTTTTCCTTATGCACCGTGCATAAGTAATGAAAATTGTTTATTGTATCCATAAATTGCTTAGTACACCTCTCAGATTACTTAGAACACCCCTCAAATTTCTAGTATACCTCCTAAAAATTTCTAAAAAATTGAGGGGTGCGCTAAACAATTTGGGGGTGCGCTAGAAATTTGGGAGGTGCGCTAGATATTTGAGGGGTGCACTAAGCAATCTAAGGTATTTATGCACGGTGCATAAACATATAGCTTATGCACCATAATTTGTGCCATCCAGTTGTGTATGGGAAAAGGATCATCCTATCATCTCATTGTTTTGCGATGTGATGGAAAAAAAAATTAGTAGTTGTTAAGATATTATATATACTAGAGATTAACCCGCGCGTTGCGCGGTTTCGATTAAATTATATAATTAAATATTTTTATAAAAGAAAATTAATAATTGTACCTTTGAAAACAAAATAAAACAGATGTGTTAAAATTAATAACTCTTTATAGGTGGTACACTGGTTTGCCATTTGCACACTTTTTGCTTTAAAATAAATAAATAAAAATAAATTTGAATATTTTTTGTTGCCAATTTAAGTTTTGACGATGATTTTCATATATTTGAATTTAAGTTTAATTATTTGGCTCAGGTATAAAGATATATAGTTTCTTAATTTAGAAGAATTTAACCTTTTTTTGGTAAGATGAAGAATTTAACATGTCATCTTACTATTTACTTAAAAAATTATCATCTTTTTTAACAAATGTCTCACTATTTTATTTTGAGAGTCGTAACTTAAACATTATTTTAGCACTTTAGAATATGTATTTATTTTGAATTTTTTAGTAAATTTTAATTGCGTGTAAATATGTATAAATATATGTATGATTATATTTGATAAATATATGTAAATATGTTTTAATATCTATAGGTTCTATAATTTTTAAATTTTATTTTGGCGTATGAGCACCAACAAATTCTGTAATTGATGATTTTATTTTTTCATCCTTTCATCTTATTGTTGGAAAATTATGCACCCATGTATTTTTTTACTCTACTCCTCCATACAATTTAAGGTGTTTCGTATTTATAAAAAAGACGATTCTTGTTTTGATAATAAATTGATTTTTTTTTTTTGTTATTTCTCAAACATTTGCTTAATACAATTGTATCTCATATTTTATTTGTCAGAATATTTTTATCTTCTTTTTATTATGCTTAATTCTCTCTCTCTCTCTTAATCTTTTTTTTTGTTGAGGTTTTGTCCCCTCATGTTTTTGTCTTTTTTTTTTAATAAATTTTACTTAAAAAAATATCACCTAATTTTTACAAATATCTTACTTTATTTTGAGTCGTAACTTAAACATTATTTTAACACTTTAGAATATTATTTATTTTTAAAAGAAGAATATAATACTCTTCTTTTTTTTATAGTATAGAGGAATACTTTTATATCATAGATTATAATGTCAAAACATATTAGCTTTTTTATTATAGTTATTGAAAGGAATTTCAACAATCATGAGTTATATAGTAAGAAGTTATACTACTTTTTCAATGTTTTAATAGAGATTGGATTTATTTTTATAGTGTGTCAGTTACATCATCATAATGTTTGCCTATGAACTACTATAACATCTCTTTATAATATATAATAATAATAATAATAATAATAATAATAATAATATATAACTATAATTATTTGTGTGCTAACTTTATAAGTAAAGATTAGTGGTTTAAAGGTGGTGTGACAAATTTATTTTTTAAAAATATTAGTACAAAAGTAACCAATTATTAAAAAAATGTACTTAATCGATTCATTCATAATTTTTTTTTATAATTTATAACTTATTTTATTTCTATATTTGTCATGTACATATTTATAATATATTAGAGAGAAGTTTAATTTTTAATTATCCATATATTTTTATTTAGTTTTATTTATGAATATCATGTATACTAAAATGTTATTATTGTAAAAAAAAAATACTAACATCTTATAAGATATAGAAGTAAGTTTCATTTTCAATTATTTGTATGTTAATTTTTTAAATAAATATCACATATACCAACCTCTTGATTTATATGCTTAAAAAAACTCTTGATTTAATTACTTTTAATTCATATTTGTATAATAATGCATTAAATTAATTTATTAATTAGAGAAGATATAGAGTTTTTACAAAGTAAAATGAAAGCCTAAGAACAATTATATGGAACTCATTTAGATATGCCACATAGGTAAAATGAAAGCATATGAGCTTTGGTAGCTTCCCTTTATATATATAAGATTGGGTAGTAAGAACTAAGAATTTCAACTTTGACGATCTTTCTCTAACTTCTTCAACCACTTAAACTATGCTATGAGATTCAGCTCATTAATTGTGAATTGTGATATATTTTAGTAATCTTATCTTCCCTTCATAAAAGGTGAAGAAAGTTCACTTTTAATTGTGTGGCTAGCTAGTTATTTTTTTTGGTACATCAAAAATTATAAAATGTTCTCGCTAAGAATCGAACCCTAGACCTCCCCCTACTTAACCTATATGTCCTCTCAGTCCTTAACACTTGAGCTATCCTACGGGGATATGTGGCTAGCTAGTTAGATTGCATTGAATAAAATTTCTCTTTATTATCCAAAAAAAAATTCTAATTAATATATATAATCGAGTGTTCTTTTTTGTACCAAAAAATATCGAGTGTTTTTTCTTTTCAAAAAAATGTACAACCTCTTCACACAAATGATAGCAATTAGCATTATGAGAAATAGATTTGGTGTTGTAAACAAATACATATCACAAATATTAGATTAAATTATACTAGTATGAACGCCCGTGCGATGCACGGGAAAAAATGCGACTATAAAAATAAAATAAAAATGGCTCATCTTAACATATATTTTCTCCGGTCTTAAATATAAACAAAATTTTTTTTTTAAGTTCATTGAATCTTTTATGTATTTGGTCTAAAATGTGAAACAAATACATAAATGATTCAATGAACTTTAAAAAAAATTGCTTATATTTGAGACCGAAGAGAGTACTCTAATTACACATGTAAAATGAAAATGAACCCTTTTAACATGTATCCTAAATTCACATGATAGATTTAAAATTAAAAAATAAATTCTTAATCGATGGTTCACTTTTTAATTTAATTTATCAATGATCATAAAGTATAAAGTATAGTATCATATTTATTTTTAAACTTTTAATAACTTAGATTTTTACTGTAAAATAAAATTTATATAGGTGCCAATTGTTCCATAAAAAAAATGTAGGTTCCAATTGTTTTTTTTCTTTTTGATTAAAAATAAAGATATTCATTCATTATTTAAATTGATAGGAAACATACCGCACAAAGACAGGAAAACAATACACAGTACCAAGACGGGAAAACTAAAAAACCAAAATCGTACTAAGACGACGAAATCAAATGAAAAAGATAGAGAAAGAGAAAGACTAAATATAGGGTGATTTAAACAAAAAGAGATGAAAAAAATAATTGGATAGGTGACAATTTTTGGGTCAAAGTATTGACCCTAAATCACGCCTCTATAGTAGATGAAGAAGAAAAAAGAAGAAGGAAGTGTATGTGACAATTGTTATTAGTATATACTTCCTCCGTCGCGAAATATAAGGGAAAAAAACCATTTTTTTTGTCCCAAAATATAAGGGAAAAAATCAATTTCAAGAATTTTTTCCTTATTCTCATGAAATTAAATGTAAATTGCATTTATTTTCTCTCTCTCCACTTTTCTCTATAAGCAACAACCAATCAAAATTGATTTTACATCTTTCCATGCACTTATTCTAAGAAAAATCCCACAAAATCATATTTCTAATTCTCATGTTTATGTTTTCTTAATAAGTGTGTTTTTTTTTTATTTTTCCCTTATATTTTGGGACGGAGGGAGTATATTTTAGGTAATCATATTCAAAATGTATTAGATATTAAATTAAATATAGTATATTTATGTAGGAGTCCAAACTTAAATTCGATTAAAAAATATGATCAATAATAGTATATTTTAAAATTAAATTGAAGATTTATTTGTGTTAATATAAATATCTTATAAAAATCACATGATAAAATTATAGTTTTTTTATAATAAAATTATAGTATTTTAAACCATAATCTCGTAGGAGCCCGTGGAATGCATATGTAAAAATTCGACTAAAAAAATAATCATTTGAAGAATTGAATTGTTTCAATAAAACTTAGAAATATATATATATATATATATATATATATATATATATGTGTGTGTGTGTGTGTGTGTGTGTGTGTGTGTGTTCATTATAGTAATCATCTTCCTAGCTATCTTGACATTTCATTTCATGTGTCCCTAAATAATACTATCCCCGTCCCAATATATAAGACTCATTTTGACTAAATGACACAATTCATATATATTGTTTTGACCGTATTTTTTTTCATAATTTGTAGATGTAAATATTAACATATAAGATCTTGTTTGATTCGTTTTGATGAGTATTTTCAAAATATCAAATTTTTATAATTTTTACTAATGCACAATTAAGGAAGTGTATGTGATAATTGTTATTAGTATATTATATTTTAGGTAATCATATTCAAAATGTATTAGATATTAAATTAAATATAGTATATTTATGTAGGAGTCCAAACTTAAATTTGATTAAAAAATATGATCAATAATAGTATATTTTAAATTAAATTGAATATTTATTTGTGTTAATATAAATATCTTATAAAAATCACATGATAAAATTATAGTTTTTTTTATAATAAAATTATAGTATTTTAAACCATAATCTCGTAGGAGCCCGTGGAATGCATATGTAAAAATTCGACTAAAAAAATAATCATTCGAAGAATTGAATTGTTTCAATAAAACTTAAATATATATATATATATATATATATATATATATATATATATATATATATGTGTGTGTGTGTGTGTGTGTTCATTATAGTAATCATCTTCTTAGCTATCTTGACATTTTGTTTCATGTGTCCCTAAATAATACTATTCCCGTCCCAATATATAAGACTCATTTTGACTAAATGACACAATTCATATATCTTGTTTTGACCGTATTTTTTTTCATAATTTGTAGATGTAAATATTAACATAAAAGATCTTGTTTGATTCGTTTTGATGAGTATTTTCAAAATATCAAATTTTTATAATTTTTACTAATGCACAATTAAAGATATTATTGATCAAAGTGGTGCATTGGCGAACATGCATTGGTCAAAATGGGTCTTATATTTTAGGACGGAGGTAGTATTGTTTACATTATAGTCATCTTCTTAGTATCTTCACCATATTGTATAAAGCTCTCAATTATAAAAAAATGATAATCTTTATTATAAAAAAAAATATATGATAATCTTTTACGCACCAAACTATAAAATATATAGTGTAATATTTTGTACTCTAAAATTGATAATTGTCATTGAACCATGCATCTTTATTTGTGCCATTGTATCGAAGGTTTCTTATGATATAAAAAAATCCCTTTCTCTTTCTTTGGATATTTGCCTTGAAAGTTTCTTTGCAAATTTCGCTAATAGACCAAACAAAAGAAATAAAATAAAAAAATAAGAAGAAAGAATCCATAACAAAAATAAAAGATAGAAATTGAGCAAGAACAACATAAATTTGTAGAGGCAATATTAATAGAAAATAAATACACATATATATTGTCCACGGATAAAAAAATAACAAAAAATATACATGATTTTTATGGACACATTGAAAAAGTACAATAATAAAAAATTAGAAAATTGTGAAAATCAATGATGAGTTACCCCTAGAATATTGGCAGTGTTATGGTGAAAGTGTTCAACAACTCTTGAAAAAAAAAAAAGATAAATAAGAAATTAGAATTAGAAGAAAGAAAAGAAAATAAAGAAGAAGGAGATAAAATCATTGTCATTGTAGGTATAGAAATTAATTAAGGACAAAGAAATATAGTAGCTAGGATGAAGGCAGTGGTTTGTCCCTTTTATGAAATATAAAATAATGATGATAATTTAAAGAATATTACATTTGTGCAGGGACCGGGGTTCGAACTCGGTATGTCCACTTTCACTATTAATAGGTGAGTTTCTAACCGCTAGATTATCTGACCAAAAAAAAATAATGATAATTTATTGTATTTAACATATTAATTAATATGATTGATTTTTCTATTAAATGATTTGTGATACAATTTTTTTAGGTTTATTATGAAAATACTGTTTTAAAATATAAGTTACTAATTCACTTGGAGTGAAATACCAAAAGTCCCCCTGAAATTTCAACTTTCGTCAAATACACCCTTGAAATTTGGAAATAGACAAATACCCCCCCTGAAATTGAAAAACGTTAGCAAATACCCCCCTCGTCCGTTAACTCCATCAATGACAATTTTAATAGTCAAATACCCCCTTGAAATTTACAACTTATTGTCAAGTACCCCCCTGAAATTTATAACTTCGATGCAAAATCTCCCCTAAAATTCGAAAAAAAAGAAGAAGCCAAAATGCCCTTTCTAAAGCGCATAATTTTCCCTTATAATAGAATCAAAACATTATCTATACTTAAACACAACGTAGTAATGTAAGTGTTCTTCAATCGTTACTAAAGCGCATAATTTGTAGATATGAATAGTTGTAGCATGTACTTAAACCAAATGAAACTAATAAATTCATTTTCATGAACATAAGTGACCATTCAAGTTTACGTTTTGTATATCTCACATGAAGTTTCAACCATATTGTGGGTAATCACCTAAGTCTTAATACAACAATGTTAAAAAAAATTCCAATTGACTTTGTTTTCAACATCCACAATTGCATATATTATAGTTATGACGGTTGAAAAACACTTATATTTCTACGTTGTGTTTAAGTATAGATGATGCTTTGATTCCATTATAAGTGAAAATTATACACTTCAGAAAGGGCATTTTGGCTTATTTTTTCGAATTTAAGGGGGATTTTGCATTGAAGTTATAAATTTCTGGGGGTATTTGACAATAAGTTGTAAATTTCAAGGGGGTATTTGACTACTAAAATTGTCATTGACGGAGTTAACGGACCAGGGGGTATTTGCTAATGTTTTTAAATTTCAGGGGGGGTATTTGCCCATTTTTAAATTTCAAGGGTGTATTTGACGAAAGTTGAAATTTCAGGGGGGCTTTTGGTATTTTACTCAATTCACTTGCGTCAAAAAAATAAAAGTTACTAATTCACATTTTTATTCTTAAAAATAATTAATTTAGGCTACAAAGGATTGTTTTTTCAATTATAAATGAATGAAATTTGTCAAATTGTAATTAAGGTTAAATGACATTTTTCGTTCCTATATGTACGGGCATTTTTTATTTAATCCTTGTAGCTTTTAATTTGCGTAAAAAAAATAAAATTCAAAATCAATGTGCATAAAAAAAACAAATAAAATACAATATTAATGTGCGGAAAAAAATAGGCAAGAATCATGTGTTATCAAAATAATTAAATATTTTAATTTCTCAATTTATCAATAAAATAACGTTTTCCAGCTAATAGATACCTAATGTATGATAAAATTGTGTGATGTACTGTAGGTTATATATTAATGGTCATTCTTTTAGTAAAAAAAAAATAGGTCATTCATAGACAAAAATTTTTATTGGTCATTAAGACATTTCCTAAACACAAAATGATTGAGAGAATATCAATGATTTTTTTTCGCTAATATATTAATCAGTATTAATGACATTAAATGTAGAATCGGTGAAGAAATAGAACAATCGTTATGATGCCACGTATGAATGATATAATGATAATAAATGTAAAATTATTGAGAGAATAGAGTGTCTCAAATAATATATATATATATATATATATATATATATATATATATATATATATATATATTGTATAGGATGATTTTCATTTGCTATTACTTCCAATATCAAAATTTGAACTTCATATATGTCATTGGCTTCTTTTTCATTTTCTACTTCGGTCTCAAGGAAATGAGTCTTTGATATTGGTACTACTTTAACCACACGAACATTTTCATCAAAAAGTCCATGCTCACATTCCACCTATGAAAACAAAAATTGATCGAAACATTTAATTTCGAGTGAGATTGCTATTATTTGACATGCTCTGTTTGGGATACATGATTTAAGCCAAAAAATATTCTTGTTAAAATTTGATAAGGAGGTAAAATACAATAAGAAAATTCATAATATATCACCTTAGTCTGATGTTTCCTACAGTAATAATGGTCTTGATCTTTTGGGATTTATCTCTCATTCTTTAAAGGCGGCCTTCTTGTATTGCTGCGAACTTGATTGATATTTTTAACCATAGAGTTATGCTAAATCAAAGAAAAAAATCTGATTATCGATGATGATTTTTTTTTCCAAAGGTTAGCAAGCCTATAAAATGTGAAGGCTAACATTAACATATATACTAAGAAAAATATGATAAAATGGAAGAGAAAATCGAAGGAACATGTAATAGAGGCAAACCATAGAAAGAAAGATGATTAATAAAATATCAAATAATAGGAGTGTTATAAGGAAAAAGGACAATATATGAATGAAATCCAATCATAAAAAGATGGTAGAGTACTTACATTAGAATTAAGCAAGAGGAATTGTGATTGTGATAGAAAGAATAGACGTACATATTACATTTATATATAGTATTTTGATTTCAATATTTACAAAAACGGTGGAGACAAATTATGATTTTTTCTTTTTAATAATTTGCTTGATTGCTTGATTTGTTGCCTTATATTAAATTGTTACCTTTTTATGATTATTCTTATGTAAATCAAATCAATCAAATATTAAATATGAATGAATGTAATTAACATGAGAAACCATTATAAAATGCCACGTGTAGAATTCTCATCAATATGAGAAACCATTATAATGTGCCACATGTAGGATTAACATGAAAAATAGTTCTTTTTAAAAATCGGTGCCAATTAATAATAGTATAGATAACTTTCTAAACTACAACCACATACTAATATGTCTATCTCTCACCGCAATATTTTTTAGATCAAACAAATCTGAAAGAAATAACGAAGGTCAAATCAACAACAAAAAACATAGATAAAATTCTTCAAGAAAAAACATTAGATAGAATTATAGGACAATCAAATTAAATAATTTACTTGAATAAATTCATTATCTATTTTTTAAAAAATAAAATTAGTTCTCTACATCCTCTCTTCAATATCACAATGAGAACCAACATTATATAGTTAGCACAATAAAACAAAACATTAAGAATTTGAAGGGGTGATTTCGGATCAAGAATTGACCCTAAATCACCCCTCTTTAGTGGATAAAAAAAAAATAGGGTTAGTTGAGAGTGGCGGCTGGAGAAGGAGACTTAAACAGTGTAAGTTACCAAAGTAGATACTTATATCAAACTTGAAGTATCATATTTATAAAACTGCACCTAAATTTATGTATCCTAAAAAAACAAAAACCAAAATGTCAGTTGATCATGCTTTTTGATCAAATTCTAGATCAAGTGAAAAACATAAAAGATAAAGAAGAATAATCATAATTTTTGGAAGAAATATCCGAATGGTGAGAGAAATGATCAAAATTTGATGCAATATTTATAGCAAAAAAACAAAATCAAACCATATCAAATAATATTTTTTTTGACAGAACCATATCAAATAATTATTAATTGATATTCAATGCATTTATTTTTTATTAATTTTAGAATCACAAAATATTGAGAGGCCTATTCTACTCCGTTCAATTCAAAATCATGAAAACAAACATTTTTACGTGTAATTCATATTATTAATAGTATTCTACCTAAAAGATTATTATTATTAACGGGTAACTAATATTTGATAACATTATTATAAAAATAAACTTTTTTTTGTAGGTTATTAGTGCAAATATTTTGAATTTACCAAAATAAAATAAAATTTGTAATTATTGACTTTTATTATTGGTAAACTTATTGACTTTCTTAATTGCGTTCAAACTAATTATTATGAATATCGATTTAAATTTATATTTTAAGTCAAAAAAAAATTTAAATTTAAATTTTTTAAATTCAAGTAAATTGCACTATAAAAGAAAATAGACGTTTGTTAAAAAAAATATTGCATTAGTCTTTTACATTGAAAATTAAATAATTTCTGCATTAGATTTTTTTATTTAAAAAAATGAATTCAAATAAATGAAATTATAAATTAAGAATAAAAAAAATGATGATAAAAATAATTGTGTTTGTCTTGTATAGATTAAAAAAAATGATGGGCTATGATGTACGTAAAAGTATGATAATAATATCACAAAAAATTGGAATAGAAAAATTGGAATTGAATATACATTTTCAAAGGAAAAAAACGATATTTTTTTCCTATATATATAGATTGAATGTAGAATGAATAATAATAATAATAATAATAATAATAATAAAAAAATTTCTCTTTATTATCCAAAAAAAAATTCTAATTAATATATATAATCGAGTGTTCTTTTTTGTACCAAAAAATATCGAGTGTTTTTTCTTTTCAAAAAAATGTACAACCTCTTCACACAAATGATAGCAATTAGCATTATGAGAAATAGATTTGGTGTTGTAAACAAATACATATCACAAATATTAGATTAAATTATATTATAAGATGGTGATTTAACATAGTATTGAGTTGTTTTATGAGCTTAATTCAATTGACAGAATATTATATTTTATATGTAGGGAGTTGGAGTTCGATTACTGGCTATCTCACTTATCCGCTTTATGTGAAATTTTTAATCATAGACTACTTAACAAAAAAAAATCACCATATTGAGCTAGAATTATTATTGTTAAATTGTAAGTCTATTAATCTAGGTTTTGTTTGGCGGCAAACCAATAAAATTATTCATAGTCTTGCTAGAGTGCCTTTATTATAATTTAGCCCTGGTATTTTTATATATTCCTCAATTGTATCTCCTCTATCATTTTTAATGAAATGAAATAAATTACCTTTACCTCAACTAAAAAAAGATGGTGATGATTTAACACTTGTGGTTAATACCATTCAATAAAATAAAATTGAACGACAAATATTAGTAATAATAAGGTCAAGTTTCAACACAACACGAACCAAAATCTGTAAAAGAGAAACTATAAAACATATACGCTATATATAAATAGAACATCAATAAAAATACTAAAACTTATGCTATCTAAAATGTATGTTTCTAATCTCATTCCATTATTCAATAAAGATTTAAAAGCCATAATATAAAACAGTGTAAAACTGTGACATTTGTCTACTGCAACAGACCTAAATCCGCATATAAGAGATATGGCCCGAGCCAGGTGGGACATTTTCATAGACTATATGATCAAATTCTATCATGCATCAAACAAAATAAACTGTATATGCAGAAGCAAAATTCATGATCAAAGTTATAAGGTCAAATCAAGGATTTGGAATGAGACATATCTTAGGGGATATGGCTCCACATAGTACATCACATATCTTAAAGGGGATTATTCACTATGAAATTGTCATGATCTGAATAATACAACCAACGTGAGAACCGGATCAAGCACCCTCCACAAATACCAATTACATTTTTTAGTTAGTTTCATGTCCCTCCAAAATCATATCATATTCTCAATATTAATTATACCACTTTTTGAAAACATAATTCTCATAAGACATAACTAACTATTGACCTCCTTTTTGTCCTCTTTTTTCTCAATTACAAATGGAAGTTGTTCCTTTAATAAGGACTTTTTTTTGGTAATAAAAGATTTAGAACAAGGGAATGATATCCAAATTCAAGACACATAATATTTTGAGGTTTATGGATTACTTACAAGATATTTACATTTATCTTTTTTCAAAAGCATTAATGAAGTTCGAACTTACAATCTCTCAGATTCAAGACATATCTGTCATTTTACCACTAGACCAAATATTTAAAGTTAAAAAGAATGATAGTAAAGTGAACCTTACCAAACTATAAACTATGAATAACTAAGCTACTCCTAAGAAAAGACATTAAAAACTATCTAAGAAAAAAAACAAAAACATTCATTATTTCATTTCTTAGGTTAAGATGTTACAATGAGCACATATATATAATATCTTAATGGGCCTAAAGACATATAGTCCAATTAAACTATCCAAAACATAAAAACATAACTTATAATATAAATATTAATCTTACTACTACCTAATTTAATTAACTAACTACTACATAATAATTATTTAATTATTATTCACTAAATACTCTATCATTGCCGCCGGGTTCACTCGAACCTTGTCCTCAAGGTTCAGATAATAGTGGCACTTCGTTGAATTGTGTTGGAGAAAGACTTGATTTTTTTTTTTTGATCCAAACAAGAATTGTTTAAAATAACTAAACCCAATGAAAGCACCAATTGATAGGAAACTAAACCCTACCAAACTATAAACTATGAATAACTAAGCTACTCCTAAGAAAAGACATTAAAAACTATCTAATAAAATAAACAAAAACATTCATCATTTCATTTCTTAGATTAAGATGTTACAATGAGCACATATATATAATATCTTAATGGGCCTAAAAACATATAGCCCAACTAAACTATCCAAAACATAAAAACATAACTTATATAATAACTTATAATATAAATATTAATCTTACTACTACCTAATTTAATTAACTAACTACTACATAATAATTATTTAATTATTATTCACTAAATACTCTATCAAAGAACCAAACAAAATAACTAGATCCATCGATAGAAATAAACAAGATTGTCCCCTATAAGTCCTACATATATCTAAGAATACAAATTATGCGATCCATTCATAAAATAAGCAAGGAGCCCTAGACTTTTTCGCCAATAGCCACAGTCAAAATAAATTTTCGATATATTCCCACGACGTAAATAACTTACATATGCGTACTTAGAGTTAGAGGCAAATATCTGTTTTTGAATCATCTTGGAAAAGTTATGATTAGAAAGAAAAAATTCAATTTTTTTTCTTCCGTTTTTTTATTTGTTTCTAAATCATTTGTTTTTGATAACTATTATCTTTTTGTTTCAATTTTATTATTGCCTTTTATTCTATGTTTGTGTTTGTTTGTAAAGTTCCACGTTCTACTTATCCATGTGTGATTATTATGTCTTCTTAGTGTGCATGTAATAGACTTTCTTAATTAACAAAGGTTAAAATAATTTAACTCCATGTTTAGTGGTAAAAATATATATCTTAGATATGAAAGGTTCCGGATTCGAGCTTGCTAGTGTGGAGCATCATTCTCTCATCTTAAATTTCTATTAGCAAACGAAAGTGTTAAAGAATTGAAGAAGAGCTTGTACAAGAAAATTTTGAGCTTATTCAACCAAGAAAAAAATTAATTGAAGCAGAGATTAGATAATAAGATATATATAAATTTCTATTAACTTCCAATTTGATTATATTTCACTTCTTGTCAAAAATCAAATACTACCATAATTCACTAACTAAGCTTATACTTAATGCTATTCTCATTCAAATATAAACTTAAGCACTCGTTTATGCATATTACTTACTTCAATCATTTGATATTCAAATTTCAAAACATAGCAGGAAAAGTTGTGTTACAATCTCTTAGTTTTTGAGGAATTGGGCCATGTTGTCAAAACTTGATTTTTGAGTCTTTTCTTTCTTTGTATTGGGCCTCAATTTGAGTCTTTATATATTTTCTTTTGTTTTCTTTAATATATGTTTAAAACGAACGATATAGAATCAACAATCGATTGATCAAAATGGTAAGAGATTCAAAACTCTAAAGCAGGTTGTTACAGGTTTGAGAAAAAACATATCACCGTATCCGAGATGATATGTAACATCATTAAGTAATAAATGAATTGTAATCAAAGGGTAACTTCTCTTTCAACAGATGCAGCTCAAATCTCATAATTATGATTCGAATCCTCGACAAATGGTTAAAAAATCCAAGCAACTAACACACACACACAAGAAACCGTGTAAAAAAATGCTTGTTACATTGATTTTGTGAATCAACACTACACAAGCATTCTATTCAAAACTTCGAATACAAAAAGGCATAAAAGTGGAATAAATTACATCAAAAAGAAATCAAGCAAATGAACTATCTCAATTTCTTTTCCTTCCCTTTCCGATATCAAGCTAGACTTCAACAAGGCGCGTGACATGAGCACGAATGTCGCTTACTTTTTCAGCAGATTCTCTACACCCTAGTATCAAACAACAAAGAACAGAAGCTTTTGCTCCTCTCCAAATGAAGAAGTTGGTTGTCATAGTCGTATGATCATATTTTTGATGAACAAAATTGAATCGTGTAACGAATTTCATAAAAAGTGGAATAGTAACTCGTTCCACACATCAGGTACACCCGGTAAGCACCAATGTATGCAATCAGAGTAAGACGGAGGATTTGACAATTGTTCAGGTCGAAGAGGCTCCCAAAATTTGCGAAAAATTGAAGGATGGCCATCTTTTCGATACTCAGAAAGTTGAGTAACATTGAGGACAGAAACTTGTGAATTTAAATTGCTTAAGATCTTCTCCACGGTGCTCATTGTAGGCAAATCAGACCCACTTCCCCAATAGCCCTCAAAATCAATCGGGTCCTTCTCGTTGTAACAATTTCCTTCACTTTCTGGCTTCCACTCTCGGCTCCTAAATGAGAAAATATTCAGTTGAAAAGTTTAGATTGATCAACTTGCATTAAACAAAGGGGACGGGCATTAATACATGAGAGACTCACTCAAAATAAGTAAAAATAATAATCTAAGAAAACTGTAACAACGATATTAAATAGAGAGAATACTCATAATAGTTCTAATTATGACTATATTCAGCATCTTCAATTCGGTATAACAAATCAAACATGCACTTATCAATTTAATAAAGAACTGGCATAATCTCTAGCTTAAGTTCCACGTCCAAAAATGTGTGTGAGCAAAAGTATTTCCTCCTAACAAATAATCATAGATAATCGAGATTGGATGCTCACCAGAGATGTGTCGGGGACATGGTCACAAAAAAGACACGCTTCTTGAGTGCATCTACTTTAGAAGACACCCAATCGGCCCAGGCTCCCATGGCTAACTCCATAGCTCCTTGCCCGTCTAATTCTTCACAAGCTCCATTTTCTTCATCGGTCCATCTGCAAAAGTACAAGTCACACAGATCTAATCAGAATAGAGTAGACAAGCTTCCCTTTGTGTATCGATGAATTGATACAGACAATAGCTTAACTGGTCCTTGTCTCCACCACAAGTATGTGTTGAAAACAAGTATATCAGCATGCTGCCAAAGCGATGCATGCTTTAGAACTGAATCGGGACGAATAATCCGTTCATCTAGTCTGTGATTCACAGGATCGTCGGAATTAGATTCAACAAGAAGAGGGGCCCAGAGGAATTCAATAGTTGCATTGTAGTCCTGAAAAAGTGACATAAGAATAGCAGTGTGGAAATATCAAGAATCTCAAGCAGTGATACTAGAACATCGAATGTTTATGAATGTGAAGTGACACATTCACATAAGAGGGAGTAGAACAAAAAAATTGAGTGTAAAAATTATGTTTGATGACAAAAGCTACACATTATGCTTCAAGTTAGAATAATTTCTAAAGGCAAAAGAAATTCCAATTGACATCATCCAAACATGTCAAATCAATTTTGTGTTTGGAATCGCTTTTGTTCCTCCCTACCATGAAATCCTATGGTGACAAAAATTGATTTAGAATGAATTGATTTTATAAAAATGATTTTAGTTAAAAGTGAATTGAATGTGAAGTGGTTTATATTTGGATAGGTTCACGTAAAGTGAGTTGAACAATAAATTTGAGTGTAAATATCACGTTTGGAGTCAAAGGCTATAAATCATAATTTCAAGTTAGAATCAATTCTTAAGGCAAAAAAAATTCCCATCAACATCACCGAAACATAACAAAATCAATTTTATGTGGCCGGAACCACTTTTAGAAACCCCATACAGAAGTTTCCACAAAAGAGTTAAATTCATACCTCTGCTCTAAAAATGGTGAGATGAGCATTTGGTGACATTGATCTCTTATCAGCAGGAATTTCTGACTGTAACAAGCAAACCATAGATATCCATTGCCCTCTATTCAGTGAATCTCCAACAAACATTAGTCTTTTACCTCTCAACTTTTCCCACATTTCTTTAGCATTCCACCTGTTATAGACAAGAAATTTGTGAAGCTTAACATATTTTTTCACTAAAAATTATATAGGGCATGTTTGGTGATAGAAATAATTTTATCTTTTAGATTAAATCATTCACAATGTTTAAAAAGGATAACAACAATAAAACTTTCAATTAGGCCATTCATTCCGACTCCTATTTAGTTAAGCAACTTAAGTGTTTATAGCATAAGAACTTATTATATAAGTGCTTATGCATATAAACTATTTCTATAACAAAAAATAAAATAAAGTCAAAGTATTTTCATATAACCTATAACTTGTTTTCATAAGTTTTCCTATAGAGCTTAAGGAAATAAGCTGAAAACAACTTATGTACATGTTATAAGTGGCTTCCCAAACAGTTTCAAGTAACTTATGTTACTATTAGATAAGTCCAAACAAATTCTCATACTACCAACAAAACCAAAACCTAATTATGCTCTTAGGAAACAAACAAAAAAGCTAAAAATAGAAAGCACCTCTTCAAATTGCAATCATGAGGTTGCCATCTCCAATGTTGATACCCCAAATCATTTCTTCCATGCTTGTGACATGCCAATTGATCAGACATATAAGGACAATCTGACTCATTATACAATGGATATGAAGCATTATCAAACACCCATTTGCCTGAGAAAACATCACATTTTTCCGAACTCACTCTCCGGCGACCGGAACTCTTCAAACCACCACGCTGAGCAATTTTCCTACCACTATACCTTACAGTAGAGTTGCATCTACTGTATCTATCCAAAACCTCTAAAAACAACAAAATTCAAATCAAACCCATTTCAACAAATCACATAAAAAGAAAGTCACAAAACAAATCAAACTCAAATCACAAAGCTTAATCTATAAAGTTCCCATTTTTAAGTAATAAAGCAAGTTTTGAACTGTGAAAGAAAAACCATACATACCTTGACCTTTCTTGAGATTAGGTTTAACATAGGTAGTTGAAGAAGCTTGTTCATGGTGAATGTGATCTGGGTTTTCATGGAATTTTTGAATGGTGCTTCCATTGTGGAGAGTTGAGAATGCTATGAAAACTAATAATAAAAGCACAAGAAAAGGAAAAATTGGAACTTTCTTTTTCATCTTCTGCATAGTTTGTGTTAAAAGGTTGTTGGGGTTTTTTGATTTTGCAGAAAGAGTAGAACTTTGGTTCTTTGAATAGAAATTTGACTTAGAAATTTGAAGTTTGAAGTTTGATTCAGTGTTCCATTAAGATAGTGATTGATGCTAATTGGAGAATTATTTATGAGTTAATTGTTGTGCGACACTTGACAATGACAATAATAGCTATAGAATCTTAATCTTAATTTAAGGATTGCGATGTTATAGGTAGAATGCAGAGGATGCAGTTTGACCATTTTAAGACTTTTCCTTTAATCACATGACATTTGTTTCTTATGTTGTGACAATAAATGGGTGTGTGGTTTGTGGGGTTTGGTAGTAGGAGTAGTTGAGAGAACAAGAATCTTAAAGGAGATGTGTTTTTTGTTAGTAGATGATGGAATGGGTATATTTTTTTTCCATTCGCATCCGACTAACTAGACGGATTAATTCGGTTTTGATGACTTCTAACATCAAGTATTTTAGTCTCTTTTCAAACGTAATTATAAGAACTGAATTGTGGTTCTCTCTATTAAGTTTAATATTAATCATTATTGGACCAACTAACATTTAGTTTATCGTTTTGTATTGTTAAGAATGAATTTTTATTTTATTTTGGCTTTTAGCCTTCGGTTCCTAAGGGAATGGGATTCTAGTAGTGCATAATTCAAGACCAGTTTTAGTATCAAATAGTTTCAGTCTTTTCACAAACGTAGTTGGAGGAGATCGGACATCGGTCATCTCTACCAAATCCACCAACCGGTGTTAAGAATGAATTTGAATTCCAAGAAATATGGTTAAGTTGAAAGAGACCCTAATTATCGTATTGAATGAAGTGATCTTGGGTTAAATTTTGTTCAATTATTGGCCTATATAGATTATCAAATGATTGTATGTAATTAAGGTAAATATATCTTCTATACACTTCAACTTGCCTCACCTCATTCAACATCAAGAGAAAACAAGATAACAAAACAAACAGAAAATTGCATGTAGCTTCCAATATTAAATGTTTGTCATCTATGGAAAATATAGGCATAAAGAAGCTCATTCCATGTATCAGGCACACCAGGGAGGCACCAATGTATGCAATCTGCATAAGATTTTGGATTTGATATTTCATCTTCTGTTAGAGGCTCCCATTGCTTTCTGTAGATTGAAGGGTGACCTTCTTTTCTGGACTCTGAGAGTTGCGTGATGTTAAGCATTTGAACATTCAAACCTCTTGTTTTCAAATCTTGTAGAACATTTTCAACCACTTGCATCATTTTAGGAACAGAACCATTTCCACTATATCCTTCTTCTGTTATTTGATCTGTTTCTTTGTAACAATTTTCACCCTTAGTTCCTCCCCATTCATGAGCCCTGCAAATTTTTTATAGATGTGTTAGAAATCCAATATGTTGCTTGATTTGATCATAGTGTAATCATATAACTATAAATATCCACTTATATGAATCACTGACACAAAAACGATCACCAGACACGGTACTAACACATTGATATTGATAATAATTTGAAAAATAGAAGAAATTAAATGTAATCATATTTGTTTGTAATTTGTAAATATGTAGTGTGATTGTACAATACATGTGTAAAAACTTAATTATACAATTCATCAATTACATTTTTATTATTTAGAGTAACACATACCTTTGGTGAGTAGGTGACATAGATACAAAAAACAATTGGGTCTTGTTACGATTGATATGCATTTCCAACCAATCTGACCAAGTCCTCAAAGCCATCTCATAAACTCTCACCATTGTTACCTTTTTGTATACTCCATTAGGATCTCCAAATGATCCCCACCTGCTTGTAGTTAAAATGTCACTACTAGAATCAAGTTGCTATAGTATATCTAGTAGAGTATAGGGTTAGGAATCATTCTATATTTGGTGAAAATATTACAACACAATCATACATGGTGGGTGAAATATCGGTCACCGTAGATCAATATTTAAAAATTATCTAAAACTCTAATGATATTTAATACTCTCTCTAGTCTATTATAAGAAATCATTTGTTTTTTAAAGTCATTGAATAACTGATATATCAGATATTCAATAAATCGGATTGTCTTTAACATAATAAAAATCAGAGAAAATATTAGTAATTGGTTTAGCTTTCAAAAATAAAAATTTACTATTCTCTCTCTTGTAACATTTGTGACACTAGCCTAATTAGTGTCTATTTGACAAAAACAAAGAGAAACATATGTACATGTCTCACAACTCAACATATTTGTTTTTGTCGGACCGACAACAAACAATCAAATTATCGTCTCAGTCATGAAAACGAAGAGAAATGTAAGCTTTCTTCTGTCGTAATTAATGATTTAAGCAACTTTTTTTTTAGAACAAGATGTCTTTGATATAAGCAAGTTGATGAAAGAAAGTGATAGCTTGTTTAATTAGTTGTTGTACTTACAAAACATTCATGGCTTTTCTTCTCCACCAAAGAAAAGTGTTGAAGACTATAATGTCTGCATCAGTCCAATACTTAGCATGTTTTTCAATGGCTTGAACTCTCACAGTCCTATCTGGTACCTTATGATTCACTGGATCATCTGAATTTGATTCTACAAGTAATGGAGCCCAATAGAACTCGATGGTTGCATTGTATTCCTTGATTTTTAAATGTGTCAATTGAAAAAACTTTTAGCCATGTATTACTTCAAAAAGACTAACATACAAAAATCATAGAGTTTATAAATTAAGTAGAAGGGAGTGATCTTAAATGGACTAATTAAATTGAAAGTTTAGGTAATCAAAATTTATTTTGTTAAGTTTATATAGAGAGTTAGTGAAATATGTGGGACAGTTAGATGATAAATACTTGATAAATAGATAAACTGCCACTTTGATTCTTGAAAGTGTAACTCGTTGTCACAATGATCTATAAATAAATTGTTAAAATGACAAAAACTTTCATAATGTCTCTTTTTTTAGTAACTTTATAAATCAAATTAACCAACGATAAATATGTTAAAAGACCAAATTGACTGCTTAAAAATATATTTGAGAACTGAATTGATTAATAAAATGACACTTATGAAAGTAATTGTAATTTTGATATATTAAGAAAAAACATATGTGACGGCGAAACATACTTTCAAAGATCAAAATAGTAGTTTCTTTGTGGATAAATCTAAAACAAAGTATCTTTCTACACCTATATAGTCATATAGACTTACTCACTTTGGCCTTAAAAATGTTGAGTGAACCATTGGCAATGATTTGCATGGATTTGAGAGTTGGAGGGAGTGAAGATTCAACAAGGCAAACCATTGAAACCCATTGGCCTCTATTGAGTGAATCTCCAACAAACACAAGCCTCTTGTTCCTTAGCCTTTCAAGCAATTTTGTGGCATTAAACCTTATCCATACTCTTAAGAAATGAAGAGTTCTCAAATAGCCTTGGCTGGGTTGTTCATTGCTATTTAGAGAGCCACGTGGCTTCATATTAGTTCAGCAAGGGAGAAATAGAAGCGTGATAAAAAAGTTATTAACCTGGATTGTTTTCTTCCCTTGGCTTATCTCTATAAAAGTGATTAATTGTTTTGGATTATTTTATTCAGTTGACATTTTGCATTGATGAAGAAGAAACAAATGCATTAAATGTTTGTTGTCCTATATGTAACAGTGTTTATTTTGGCTTATATGGGAGCCTCTCCAATCTCAAAATATACACAAGACTATAAATACTAGACCATTGGCTTAAATTTTTTACACACCAAATCTTTCCTCACACACCAAATCTTTCCTCTTCCACTAACAAGTATCAACCCCATAACCGAGATTCTTTTATCCATCAGCATGAATTGATCAAAATTGCCAACTTATATGATGTTACTCTTATTATTTGCAACTTATGCTATTGATTACTTCTTCAACTAGGAGTTGGACCACCAATCTTGATTTCATTTTATGTCATTGTCTTTGTTTCACTTCATTATGAGCCTGAAAATGGAAAAAGAAGGATACATGAATATATGAAAAAAGATTGAGGCTATGAACTAATCCTCTATCCAATTTATAGTTTCTTTGTATTGTTGGCATTATGTTTGTTCTTTTTTTTTTTACAGTTGAGGCTCACTTCTTGATCTTGCTTCTATGTTTCAAAGGTAACCATATAATTTCTTTCATGAATATTGTTTTAAGTAATTCATTCTTAAATTACTATCTCACGATTTTGGTGACTTTATGTTTAGTTCTTTTTTTACAATTTTAAAAGCAAATTACATAAGAGTTTCATCACAATATAATTTGTAAGTAAAAAATCAATACCATATATATGACCATCTATCATTTCATGCCTAACTTAGTATTAATCAGCTCTTAATTTATCATTGTTATTTATCATTCTGACTGAATAAGTGTTTAATGACTTAATCTACAAAAGAAAATATCAATAATTCAATGGCAGGAAAGTATTCAATTTTCTAAAATCAAAAAGTTGCTGACAGATTTGTTTGATTTTTCTTGATGAAAGGAAACTGTTGAACTGATGAAATGAATGACTTGAACAAGGAAACTATTGAATAACTAATTGACAGTAAAAGTGACAACACATGATCCAGCATACAATTCCATAGGGAGATTTTTATGGGTGGTTATGAATCTCACTATAAGAGTGAAATATTTTAACCAGGTGGAAAAGTGAAAGATTTTATAATCTCACTACATTAGATAACTCCATTCACATCAATCTATAATCTTAACCAAGCTGAAAAGTGAAAGATTTTATAGAAAACATGTATTTTTTCGACCATTATAACATTCTCATATTATTTAATAGGAAAGTAAATTTCTACATTATGTTTTAAACAAATGACCTTTATGGAAAAAACTCTTTTCAAGTTGGAGGATAAGATGTTTACCTTGAATACTAATGTGGTAGAAATCCTTGGCATAGAGAGCTCCATAGTTACCGATGCCAATGAAGTCCAAGCTCCATAGTTATTGATTCCATCTTTACCTCACTAGCTCTTTGCACATGAACTAAACCAAAATCAAAAGCAAGGAATATAAAAACAGAATTGAAAAACAAGGCAAAACATAAAACTAAAAAAGCAAGTAATCAAAATTGTGTTTGCATGACAATTGGTATGAGTATATCTTTAGGTCTGCAATAAAGTGCAGTAACTAGCAATTTCAGTAAACAATTTATCACTTTATTAAGTCCATAAAATTGGTCTCTTTTCTCCATTTTACAATCTATGATATCAACTCTACTGAACACTATAATGTACAGAACCGTCCTTCTTCAAAAAAAAAAGTACAAAACCGTCCAATGCTTCATTTTGTATGATAATGTATTCTATAGGTGGTATCAGTTTAAGAGATGGAACCAACAAAGAGAGATGCCATGAACATAGCACTATGAATAAAATAAAACTAAGTATAAAATAAAAACATAAAATTAGAGGAGAGGTCAATAAATCTAATTACCCAACACACATGAAGAGAGTTAGAGAATCCAGACAGATAAACAAGAGTTAAACTAATCAAAAAACGATGGAAAAAAACTCATGCAATAGAAACAAATGAAAAACTATTCAATACTGAAATGAGCAAAAAAATGCAAAGAAACATGAGGAGAAAATTGAAATCAATCATATATCAAATGTGAACCAAAATTCAAATCTAAAAAACCAAAAATACAAATAGAAACATGCATATAGCAAATCTGCAAATTACAACAAAAAATAAAAGTAAAAATTTGCTCAAATCTGAAAAAAAAAATATTCAAGATGAAATAAACATATAATTTAATCTCTGCATAAAGACCCACAAAAAATATTTAAAAATTCAAGGTTACCGCACAGATCTAAAAGAAAAATAAATTCAAACGTACGTACTGGAACTATTTCCAGATCTGCCGTTGTATGGCGTTCCCGACGGCGACGGCTACTGGTTTTCTCCAACTTCATTTATCAGTATTGTCTACGGTATTCAGATCTGAGATACATGAACCGGGGATTGTGAAAGGGGATTACCTCCGATACATTGATTAGGAAAGGAGATGGAAATTTAAAGTAATGAAGCTTGAAGGATATGAAAAGAGATTGTCTAGGGTTTGGAGATTGTCACGGCTGCTATGTTTTGCCATATGCATGTTACTAGATATTTGGGTTTGAATTGGAATTGGGCCAAAGAGAGTATATTTTGTTTGGGCTGAAATGTGGGTATTTTTCTTTTGGGTAAAAAATGTTTGTGTGAAAATATATTTATATATTTGTATAAAAAATGTTTGTGTCAATTGAGTTAAAAAAAATATGTTTGTGTCAAAAAAAATCTAATATTTATATATTACTTTAGTTTTTTTTAAGCAACTGAAAAATATATTAATAAAAATAAAAGAGAACAAAAATCTATTACTTTGATTGTCAAAAAAAAAATATTACTTTGGTTTAATTATTCATGTAACATGCGTACCAAAAAAAAAATTATTCCTATAACATACAAACATATAATATAACTCTGAGTTTTATTTTATTTTTTGGTAACAACTTTTTATTTAATTTATATATATTGACACGTTCATCCAATCAAATTATATCATATAGATAGTTTATAATTCTACGTATGGGTTTACTTAGAAAGAAACCCAAGGGGTGTGGTCGATGGTTCGATCCTCACTTTGAGTATGGAGCAGCTTTAAATCATTGGGCCAGCTATCTCATCCATCGAGGTGCCTCCGATCTAACGAGAGAATAATCACTGCGTTTGGCGATAGATACCCCAATTTCGACAAAAAAAAACTTAAAAGGAGGGACTAAAAATAAAGATGAAAATTTTTTAAAGGACTAAAAATTGAAGAAAAATTTTAGAGCAACTAAAATCAAAATTTTGTATAACTCTAAAATCAACGGGTAAACTCTATAACTTTTACACTACAAATATCTTTCCAAAGATAAGCTTTTTTTTGGTAAAGTTGGAACTTATTGTTTGATTTCACTTTTGTACATTTAATGTTGCTTCTATGTAAGGTTCTCCGTGTTCTCCCTTTTTCTACTCCTATAACTTTAGATTACCTTATCCTTTTGTCACCATTCAACTATGTGTCCTTTTCAGCAGAGAACTACACTTTATTAAAAAAGTTGGATTGTCTTCAACCGTCAATTGTAACTATGTTACCATTTCTATTTCTAATTATTAAACAAATTGAACTTCATTTTTACTCTTCTCAAACTTTTGATTGAATTTGATTTTAATTATAGTCTGTAGTTCTTAATCTTCATCAAGTATTTGAGTTGGGATGGGTGACACTGTTGTTGGTGATTCACGGAGATGTGCTAAACTCAGGCGCGCACAGAGGAAGCAGAAGTTGGATTTCAAAAGAAGACGCATTAACTTTAATGTTTCCGGCTATGGTCGTGATAGAGGTGAGTTACCTGTTGTTGTATTTTAAGTTGCTGTAATATTTTTTGGCTGAGTTTTATTTGTTATTCAATGAAGGTGCGATTGAACAATCTAACGTTTTACCGGAACCTACGCTTGGCATAATCAATTCGAATGCAGAATCTTTTGTTCAAATTCATGGTATTATTTTAGATTGTTGTTCCTTTTGCTTGATTTCGTTGATTTATTTAAGTATTGTTAATTTGATGTACGGCTAAAAGGAAATTAATTTTATCTTTTGAGTTGACGTGGCTTTGAATTTGGAATCAGAGGGATATAATTTGTGCAAGAGGAGACGTTTAGAGAGGATGCAGAAAATGAAATTGAGGAGGTGGAATGCTCAATTTTCACTCCCAGGTCCTGTTGCAAGGCATAGATGTAAGTTATTTAAAATAGATTTATTTGTTTTTTTTATAGAAGTTCATATATATGAGTTTATTTGTATTATTGTTGAAGTTTAATTTTGAAGATTGAAGTTTATATATAGGACTTTCTGTCTTTCGTATATATTCCAAGTTAAACTGTAGTTGATAGAATATATTTAAAATACCTACCAAACTTTTTAAAATTTAGTTTGACTGGTACTGGTGTTACTTAATCTATGTTTCAGATCGTTCAATTCCGGCAGAATTGTGTAGCCATCAATATTCAAATGCAGTAAATATAGATTTACAATTATCAGATTCTTCCCCGTATCGTAAAGCTGAAAAAGAAGGTATTTTTATATTGAATTGCTTGAGGTTGCTGTATTGCGTACCTTTATTTTTCAACTGACCTATTACTTATAATATGCAGAATATTGTGATTTTGGGGATATGAATGTTCAGTGTGGCAAGTGCGGTGCAATGGTTTGGAGCAGAGAAACACTGAAAAAAACTACAAATTTAGTTTCAAATGAGGTTTCAATTTGTTGTATGAAGGGTCAAATCACTTTGCCATACATGATTGAGCCTCCTCCTCTAATTAGAAATTTATTTTCTGGTGTTGATCCTAGAAGTGTTAACTTTATTTCAAATCTTAGACCATATAACAACATGTTTTCATTTACTTCTATCGGTGCTAAAGTTGAAACTGGTGGAAATGATGGTAGGGGTCCACCTAATTTTATTATATCTGGTCAAAACTATCATAGATTGGGAAGTTTGATACCAAGGGATGGTGATCCACCAAAATTTGCTCAGTTGTACATATACGATACAGAAAATGAAGTTCAGAATCGTATGTCGCATTTTAGGTTTGTTTCAATTTAGCAACTTTTTTTATTCTATCTGTGCGATTATAGAGTCTATTTTACTTACTCATAGCTTATTTCTATTTTGTTTTGTACAGGGGCGAAAATGGTTTGAATCAATTAGATACTTCTTTGGTTAGAGATTTATTATATGTCATGGATGAGCACAACACATTAGTCAAGAGTTTTAGAATGGTTAGAGATTATTGTCAATTGAACCAAAATGTTCCAGTGAGGTTACGTTTATTTCGTAATCGCAACTTTGATCCCAGAACATATAATGTTCCTGATATCAGTGAGGTTTCCGCTTTAATCGTTGGTGATTTTGACAGTTCTGAAGATGGAAGAGATATAGTTGTTCGGGAAAGAGGTGGATATTTTCAAAGAATTCATGAAACTCATCCTAAGTACATGCCACTGCAATATCCTTTGTTGTTTCCATACGGAGAAGATCAATACGATGAAAAAATAAAGCGGAATGCACTTACTGCCAGTGGGTCAGTTAAAAAAAGGGTTCGTGTGACTTTACGTGAGTTTATTGCTTTTAGGTTGCAAGAGAGATTGGTCGAAGATTCGGTTATTTTTAATAGTAGGCGTCTCTTCCAACAGTTTATTGTGGATTTGTACTCAATGATTGAATCTCAACGTCTCTCATATATTAGAAACAATCAGGCGAAGATTCGAGCAGATTTTTTGGATGGTGTTGAAGAAGCTGTGGGTCGTGGCGATGTTGATAGTGCTTCTATTGGATCGCGTGTGGTGCTTCCGTCTTCTTTTACTGGTGGAAGAAGGTATATGTTTAACAACTGTCAGGACGCCATGGGTCTGTGTAAAAAGTTTGGATATCCGGATCTATTTCTCACTGTTACTTGCAACCCAAAGTGGGACGAAATCCAACGTCACTTGGAAAAATCAAGAAATTATGCTCCGTATCGGCCTGATGTTAGTTGTCGTGTTTTCCGGATGAAATTGGATGAGATGATGAACGACTTTAGAAAAGGACACTTTTTTGGAAGAGTTGTGGCAAGTAAGTTGCTCTTTATTAGTTACAATAATTTTTGTGTTGATTGTTTTTTGACATTGGAATATTTTTTGTAGGTGTCTATACTATTGAGTTCCAGAAACGTGGCTTGCCTCATGCACACATATTGTTGTGGTTGGATCAACGTGATAAGCTCGATACACCAGAATCTATTGATGCTGTTATTTCTGCCGAGTTGCCGGATGAGCGTCGTTTTCCAAAATTATATTCTGCTGTGTGTAGCTTTATGATTCACGGTCCGTGTGGTTTTGCTAGACCTTACTCTCCCTGCATGAAAGATCGCAAGTGTTCCAAATTTTATCCAAAAAAGTTTGTTTCCAAGACAACCTTCGATGAAAGAGGATATCCAGTGTATCGAAGACGAGATTTGGGAGTTACTGTGCAGAAGAAAGATGTGGTTTTAGATAATAGGAATGTAGTTCCGTACAATCCATCTTTAATTATGAAATATCAAGCACACGTAAACATTGAGTTTTGCAACAAATCAAATTGTATCAAGTATTTGTTCAAGTACATCACAAAGGGTCCTGATAGAGTCACAACTTCATTTGAGACTGATACTGAAACAGTAGTAGATGAAATTAAGCAATTCTATGACTGTAGATATTTATCTCCGTCAGAGTCTGTGTGGAGGATATTTGGTTTTGACATTCATTGCAGATATCCAGCTGTTCAACGTTTAACTTTTCATCTTCGTGGTCAACAACGCTTACTCTTTAGAGATAATTCAAATCTTCAAACGGTACTGGCTCGAAATCGAAGACGAAAGACAATGTTTCTAGCTTGGATGGAAGCAAATGAAAATTATCCTCAGGGGCGTACTCTAACTTATGCCCAGTTTCCAACCATGTTTGTTTATGACTCGGATGATCGAAGTTGGCGTCCTCGGAAAAGGGGTCAGTCTGTTGGAAGATTAAGCTTTATTCCAGTTACAACCCGTGAGTTGTATTACTTGAGATTGTTGTTGAATTATCAAGTTGGTTGTACCAGTTTTGAAGATATTCGGACAGTAGGAAATGTCGTGTATGGCTCAAATCGTGAGGCTTGCAGCGCATTAGGTTTGCTTGCGGACGATTGAGAATTTTTGGATGCTTTGGATGAACTCTCTACTATTGGTTCTGGTCGATATCTAAGAAGAGTATTTGGCATTTTATTGCTTGGTGCCTCAATGAGTGATCCTTTAAAAGTATGGGAAAGCAAGTGGGAGTTGTTGGCGGATGGTATTTTGTATGAAAAACGTAGGGCTCTACGCAATCCAGGTTAGCTCTTCTTTATATTGTTTTATTATGTTATGTTGAATGTTAAATTATTTAAAGTTTTTTTAGTGATCATAAACTGTTTTGGATTATGTTATATGTAGATTTTATTATCTCTCCACAAGACTTGAAGAATTTGTGTTTAATTGATATAGATAGTTTTCTTAGGAAAAATGGAAGATGTTTGAAACAATTTGAGTGTATGCCTGATGTAACTATCGAAGAGGTTGATATGTTTGATAACCTTTTGGTTACAAATGAGTTGGATTATGATTGTCAAGAAATGTACTTAAAGCATAATCAACTATTTAATAGTCTAAATGAGGAACAGATGTCGGCATATATAGAAATTGTTCATGCTGTTTCCAATGATTTGGGTCGCATGTTTTTTGTTGATGGATTTGGAGGATCTGGAAAGACTTATTTGTGGAGTGCTCTTTCTTGTCGGTTTAGATCTGAAGGAAAAATTGTGTTGAATGTTGCTTCGAGTGGTATTGCATCCCTTCTTCTTCCGGGGGGACGAACTGCTCATTCACAATTTGGGTTACCTTTGAATTTGACTGAGGAGTCTATGTGTAGGTTTGACAAGGAAGGAAAGAAGGTTCAACTTTTACAAATGGCAAGTTTAATTATTTGGGATGAGGCCCCTATGATCAATAGACTTGCTTTTGAATGCTTTGACAGATCCATGCGAGATGTAATGAGTAAAATTGTAGAAGGGGCTTCTTTGCTTCCATTTGGTGGGAAAACGGTTGTCTTGGGTGGTGATTTTAGACAAATCCTCCCTGTTGTACCCAAAGGTGGGAGGGCTGATATTGTTCATGTTACCATTAACTCTTCGCCTTTGTGGCGAAGATGTTCTGTGCTGAAGTTAACCAAGAACATGAGATTGCAGTTTTCCGATGATATTGAAAAAAATAAATCTTTGAGTGAATTTGCTAGGTGGATTATTGATATTGGTGATGGTAAATTAGGTGAATCAGTTGATGGTGAGGCTGTTATTGAAATACCAGAAGATCTTCGCGTCGAAGGTTCTGGGAATCCAGTTGGAGATATTATTAATGCAACATATCCTAATTTACTAGAAAAGATGGGTGATTATAATTTTTTCCAAGATCGCGCTATATTGGCACCAACTCTAGAGGTGGTGGAACAAGTGAATGACTATGTTATGTCTTTGTTGCCAACCGATGAAAAAGAATATCTTAGTTGTGATAGAGTTTGTAAAATTGATGAAGATATAGGTGTTGATCAGAGATGGATAACAACAGAATTTTTAAATGATATCAAGTGTTCAGGTATGCCTAATCATAAATTGAAATTTAAGGTGGGTGTCCCTGTGATGTTGCTTAGAAATATTGATGTTTCATCCGGTTTGTGTAATGGCACTAGACTGATTGTTACCGAACTTGGGAAAAATATTATTGGTGCTGAAGTTGTGAATGGACCTCATCATGGAGAAAAGGTATATATTCCTCGAATGAATTTGATACCGTCGGAGGTGAACGTATCTATTAGCTTTCAAAGACGTCAATTTCCTCTTTGTTTATGTTTTGCAATGACCATAAATAAAAGTCAGGGACAAACTTTATCAAATGTTGGGCTTTATTTGCCTAGACCAGTGTTTACTCATGGGCAGTTATATGTTGCTATTTCACGTGTCAAAACTAGAGAAGGTTTGAAGATTTTAGCTCTTGATGATGCTGGAGATTATTCGACCACAACAACTAACATTGTGTATCAAGAAGTATTTCAAAGGATTTGAGTGTTAAAATTTCAAGTCTTATGCCAAACTTTCAGGTACGCTCATTTTTATATACTCTACTTCTAATTTGAATAGTTATTTTTTTGAATACTTTTAAATATGTCATATTTTGAATACTTAGTTTTTGTGTAAAATTCTTTAAATACTCTACTCATTCTGATTTCAAGAGTTAGTTTTTTATACATGACAAATAATTTTATTGATGATGTAATTGTTGGTGTTTATTATATTTTTTCTATGAAGATACGTGTTTATTTTTGTGTTAACGTTAACTCCCCTTTAGTATAGTCAAATTTGTGAATAATGATATCAGCTTTATACAGGTGCATATTTGAGGTGGAGTATATGAACACTCACATGTATTGAAATAGTTGATCTTCATTGTATTACAATTTGTCTTGGAATGACCTTTGAACTGAAACTTGACTTGATAGATTGGAGACTTATTTACTTTTCTTTATCCTCTTTGAAAGTATACTCTTTTTCCAAAATAACTCTTACAGGAATGGGTTAATTTATATATTGTTACATTAAAGGTTAATTGTACTTTGGCTTATATACCACTGACTATTTCTTCTTTTTGTTGGAGGGTATATGTAACTTCAACCAAAATGTTAATGCATATATAGGCTTTGGGGAGTATCTTTAAGAGTTTAAATATGCCATATTTTGTCTAAATATTTTGGGTATTCTCTTTAATAGACTTTATATGCTATATCTCTCATATATTAGTCATTTCCATACACCATCAATATGTATAGTGAATATCTTTACCTCTTTCCAATGTCTTCCTTCACAACTGTATATCTAAAAAATCGGGTAGTGTTATTTCTTTCATTGTTTTCAAAAATTGGTATTGTGTGTTAATTAAATGTTCGAATCTGTTAATGAATGATTATCATATAGATCTTAATTTTTTTTCTAATGTCTTCATTTTGTTGTAAACTTTGTCATTTATGTACTCAGTTTTTTGGTGAGGTTGATCCAACTTTTGTTGGGAATTTGGTGGAGAGTTGTTTGAGACTTGGAAGTTGTTCGATTTTGGAGAGAAATGAAAGACATATCTGGGTTTGCTGAAAATCAAGAATTTGATTTCATTTACTATGGAAACTCTACTTTTGGATTGATGTGCAGCAAGCCTATGGAATGTAGTTGCCAAGTTCCTTGGTATCACAGTCGTTTTATAAGAGCTGGTTCTACAATGGAATTCTACCTTGAACTAACACTGGATAAAGTAAACAGTTCATTCTTGGTAAGTTACTACTTTATAAAGTGGTGTGTCAATATATAGATAAGGTAATTAGATTTTATTAGAGTTTGTACTGATTTTTGTTTTCTCTATGTAGAATGTTTTTGGAGCTTTTGAAGATTATCTTAGGTGTTATGAGATCCAATTTATTGTAGCTTCATCTGATATCGGATTGGTTACTGCATTCGATGTTGCTATAATTGACAGTCCTTTCCTCATTACTTCAATTGGATTAGGGTTGGATACTTTCTGTATATCAAATCATTTTGTTGTATTTCAAGTTTAGTCTCTTAAATCTTGGTAACTTTGTGTGTGTTACAAGATAAATGACTGACCTGGCAATAGCTTTTAAGAACCTTGTCATTGTGTTTTAAGAACCTTGATGTTTTTTTGTATGGGATATAACAGTTTTTAGCTTAATGGTTCAATAGTTTTTTCCTTGATTTTTTTTATATACTATTGTTGTTGGGATCTTCTTATTTATGTATTATAGTGCTTTTGTGGTATCATGCTTGTGGTGCCAATGATTTTCCAAAAAATTTATTGTTTGGTTGTTGGGAGGAAAATGAAAGCCACGTGCATGCGCACGGGCTGAACACTAGTTAACATACAAAGGAAACAAATTACATAAAAGCTCAAAATCTTATGATATTTAAAATTTTGACTGAGAATATAATGAACCATGGGATTTTTAAGTTATGATTCAATTAGTTCAATCCATTTAATTACACTTAAATATGATTAAAAATAAATATAGGTTGAACCAGCCTAATAAAATCTAATTCATCTAGACAGTGTAATCAGAATCAAACAAACACGCAAATTGATCAATTCGTAATTCAACTTATTGAACTATCTATTTGGCTAATTTTTAAAATATTATTTCCCGCCGTAAGAAAAAGTACATAGTCACACAATCAAAAGATCTCGACAGTGGGAATAAAGACCATATAACGACACTAATTTTGATTTCATCACATAAATTAAATTTTAAAATACAAGTTATCCGATCAACATTGACGTGACTTATATAGAATTCAAATTACCTTGGTAGGTCACATTGATGAGGTTTCCACCTCCAATTCTGATAATTAAGATCCTTCCTACCAAACTTCTCACAAGCCAATTGATCTGACATGAACTTGCATTGTTGTTCTTTGTAAAGTGGATAAGATTCATTGTCAAAAACCCACTTACCATCAAATAAGTTACATTTTAACAATGATTCAGAAGAAATAATATTTTCAAGAGACCATTGTCCTCCTTCTTGTGTAAAATATATGGCCGTGACAACTAGAATAGTTGTTAAAATTGCTACAAGAGAGTGAAAAGTGATTTTGATCCCAAAATTGCTTCCTAGCACTATTATTTGGTGTCCCTTAATTGCCATTTACTTTTAGCTTTATTTTTTCTCTTCTCATTTTGTAACTCTTCCTCCCTTATTAAGCTTCTCTAGCAACTAGTTGGTGAGAAATTCTATGTCATCATGCATATAGTGAATTTTGTTGATGGTGTGTTTTCTAAGTTATAAAAATAATTAAACTTATATCACCCACTCTTGACTTGACTTGAGTTAAAGTAAACATTAACTTTGAAAATTAAAAAAAAAAAATCTAAAACTTAACACTCTAGTTTTGCACTAGCTTTGATTTAGTTAAAAATAAAAACAGAAGGAACTTTGAGCAAAACTCGATATCTTTAAGTGTTTGGGCGCCTTATGAGACTTTGGACACGGTCCAAGATATTCCTTATTTGGACACTATTTTTTGTATTTTTGGCACTCAACATTTTTTTAAAATCATATACACATATATCTTGTGTATTGAAATATGTTTATCTAAAAGAGTAAAAGTATATTATGGGCAAAAAAAACTTACATATAATAACATGTGTATTAAAATATGTTTATCTAAATGACATTGCATGATACTAAAAATTAGATATAAATGTCTCATGAGCTTAGCTCAATTGGTTGGACATTATGCACATTTGTGCAGGGACCAGGGTTCGAACCCGGTATCCCCATTTATTCACCTTTAAAAGGTGATTTTCAAGCCGCTAGGCTACCTGACAAAAAAAAAAAAAATTACATATAAATATACTATAAAATTTAATAGACTAGACTAATTAATAAATTCAAAACTTAAAGGACTCTATAGAATAATTAATCTAACAATATTTACTTAGAGTAGGACATAGATGATCGTTTATATATACTCGCTCTGTCCCGAAATATAAGGCGGAAAAACACTTTTTTTGTCCCAAAATATAAGTGAAAAACCGTTTTTAAGAATGTGTTTTTCTTTATTCTCATAAAATTAAATGCAATTTGCATTTAATTTTCTTTCTCTCTCATTTTCTCAATAAACAATAACTTATAAAAACTGATTTTACACATTTTTATACAACTTATTTCAAGAAAAATTCTACAAAATCATATTTCAAATTCTCATAATTATATTTTCTTAATAAATGAATTTTTCTTTCCTTTATATTTGAGACGCAGGGATTCTTACCTTCAGACTTGAAAGATATTTAAAGAAAAATACAGTAGCTTTCAATATCAATCAATATATAGTATTCAATTCAATGTTCAAAATATTGAATTCAAAACCCCAAAAGTGGACAAACTAAAAGGTTGTGGTGCTTTCATCAAGTGGATAATTGATTAATTAAAAGCACATGTTCTCTCTACACACTTCTTATCTCGTGTTATGTTTCTTTTCTCCCACTTGCTCATCAACTTGCACAAACCGACGATCGTCATTCACACTCAAAAATAACAAACAAATATGCAACTAACTCTTTTTTTTTTTTTTTTCTTCTACTTAATTAGCAATTGCTTCATTGCTTCGTTTTGATTCCATTTCTTTCTCTTTCCCCGTTTGTCACGCATAAATTGAATTAAAAAAATACAACAAGTTGACATTAAATATAGCTTGAGTGTGCCCAAAACTATATATTACTACATGCAACTTGCATATTTTGATTGTTAGATACTTCTATTTGCACATTTAATAATATTTTGATGGACCACCCTTGTTTGCAAATTGCAACTTGGAATATACTATGTAATATGTATTAGAGAGCGAGTCTATAATTTTTAGTAAGTTTTACATAAAATCCATCAATAACTAATTAAAAATTGTGTAAAAATTAAATGTATCATCATTGTTTTTAGTTAATAAATTGAAATCGCCATTACATATGCTACATTATTTTGTAATGTGCTCATATATGTTAGGGAGAAAGGGATAAAAGAACCATAATACAGCAAAATTGCATCGACTATGTCATGTTCCCCTTAACTTATGTTTGTAATTAGGTAATTCATGACATATATATATACTAGTTTTATCATAGTGGGCACAAGGATAAGGCCACCAAAATACAAAATTTACTTAATAAAAACATCTCATTATTTCTACTGTTTTTAAAACTAAGCTTAAATTTTTTTTAATTTATTGCAAATTAAAATATAAAAAAAAACACAAACATCATTTAATTTATCAATGCCCCATTATATTATTTAGTGCAATAATAATTATCTTCCTGCTACCACCATCTCCACTAGCTTAATACTTAACAAAATAACATTCATAAGATAATATTCGAATTTAGATTCTCTATATTCTTGTTGCACTGTGTCTGTAATTTCTAGAACGGTTATATAGGTTCCAACACGTACGGTGCAACAAACACATTTACAAAGGGTAAAAATGTTATGAAAATTTTGATTTTTAGGAAAGAGGATGAAGATATACATAATAATACATAAAATTATACAAACGATACGATAAATCAACTAGGAAAACTTGGTCACGCAAATTAACCAACTCATACATTAATCTAGTAATAATAATAATCACAATATGCACAATACATACTTAATGAACAATATTATAAATGTGAAAAACTAAAATAGAAGAAGAAAAATTAAGAACAAGACTTATGATGATCGTTGTGGTTTTGTTGCGTAATGTTCTCTGCATTTTGTGCAAGTGACTGAAGATTACACCTAACAATTGTATCAACAAACACACGTGTGTCCTCTTTAGTATTTCCTGGCGGAATATCCACCACGTACGACTCAACAACCACCGTGCCAGAACTATCACCATCGGCGGAGGGATGAAGTGTTGTCACGGAACGGTAGTTAGCAAGCCTATGGTCCCCACCAACGACGCTAAAACTGATGACATGGCGCTCCTCGTCGAGGATCTCAAGGCGTTCGGTGCTGCGAGCAGCAGGGAGACCAGATATAAGGTTGACCTCCCTGAGTGTGCCCACATCACCGTTGCCACCGACTAGGCTACAACTCTTGATGAAGTTTTTGTAGGCTTGTGGTTTGTCGAAGCGGCGAACGACGGACCAAACGGCGGAGATAGGGGCGGTTGTTTCTTGAATGACCACTGAGCATAATTGGTTGGATGATACCGGATGTGTGTGGTAGTGTGCTATGGTATTAGGGATGGTGGTGACCGCCGGGTTGACGAAGAGGGTGTTGTTTTCGCCGTGGAGGTCGTGGTGGTTGGTGACAGCTGTAGTGGTGGTGTGGTTGATCCTGTGGAGGAGGAGAGAAGACTTTGGTGGATTTGGAGGCATTTCAATTTTTATTGACAATAAAAATAGAAATGAACAAGAAAAATGAAAAGAAAATAAGTGAAAATAGAATTTGATGGATCTTGTTTAGTTTATGTGGTGGTGTTTATTAGAGAGAGTTTTGAAGAAAAATGAAGATGAAGAAGGAGGGTTTTTTTTGGGAGGGGTTTGGATTTGTGAAGTGATTAGGGCTATATAGTATAGTAACTTCAAGTTGGACGTATTCTTTATGACTTTGAAAGAGAGAGACATTAAATTAAATTCATGTGGGGGTGGTATACATTAAAATAAAGACCAAGTTGGCTTTGGATCTATGCCAATAAAAATTGAATTGGATTAGATGTAGTTGATCATATGCAGTTGGTATCGTTAATAGCTCAAAATTATCAGATTTTGATTGGACGACTCACGTTTTAAGATAATTTTTTGTTATGTTTAGTATAAATTTGAACATGAAAATATGGATCATATATATGATAAATATCAGACAACTAAAAACTTACTGCTTTACCAAAAAAAAATTAGACAACTAAAAACTTACTAGTTATATTAACTATTTACTCTCTCCATCTTAAAATAGAAAACAAAAATGATCAATAAAAATTGATATATTTGATTAAAAATTTGGTCTAAATATATTAATTTTATTTAATCAACTTTCTCTTATATTTTGTTGACGGGGTAGTACATCATAGTCACCAAATGCTAGCTTGTGCCCAGTACAAAATCCTTAATCTAATCAATATTGATTATTTTATTTTTTGGTACATTGGAATTGTAAGAAATTGATCTCTAAACCTCTCCCCAACTCAATTCGTATGTCCTTCAACTCATATCACTCGAGTTATCTTACGAAGACAATCAATATTGATTAAGTTCATAAGAAAATTAACTTATATTTTAAATGTGAGTTTAATTGTTGTTGTCCATGTGAGAACCTCTTTAATAAATAATGAATCTCGATGAGTGCTCTCAGGACACTCTTTAAATATCCGTTTAAAAAAAAAATTATTTAAAAATTAAACATTACAATTTACGATACATTAACTTTATAAAAATTTACTGTTTAAAATTTTAAAAAGTGTCAAGGAAACATTCGTTAATATTTGCCATAAATAATTTATAAATACAACTATTGTATATTTTAGTAGTCTTAAGACGTGATTTAATCTTGATGAGTCTCTATAATACCTAATTGACTAACTCATATAATTTTCTTCTATAATAAAAGAACCAAGTTGGCCGACATCTATTTACCAAATTGGGGTTTTGTTTATCTAAAATTATGTGTTGTATTCTTTTGTAAAGAAGTCATCTTGCGTGTGGAATCAAATTAAAGAACCTATCTTCCAAGTACTAAAATTGTCCCCGTGTTTATTTCAACTTCTAGTCCGATAATGAAATTTGTATTATTATTGATCTAAGCTGGTATTATTGATCTTTTTTCAGTTTTAATTAGGTAAGGGTGTTTGTGACCCCAAAAAAGAAGTGTTTTCATTGATCTAAAATTAAACTGACAAATTGATGTAGAAATAATTGAAATATCTCAAAAATTCGGATTTTATTGAGTATATGTGTGCGTGTGTGTGAAAATTAATTGAATCAATCATTTTTTTTTATTATTTTAAAATTTATTCATTTTATTATTAGTATTAGATTTTTGTTTTTCACTTTTTAAAAAGAATATAAACTAAATAACATTTAATCTCCGTGAATATAACTCAAGATACACATTTTACAAATTTGTTAGCTCACTATCTATTTGGAACCCTCAAAGAATAAACTAAGATATTATATCTACAATTTTGTCTTTTGAAGAGACTATGAGACTATAATTTTCCAATTTGGTTGATTGAGCAATATTTTTCTTTCAATGAATGAGACCATATATTAGTCATAGTTCGAATTGTTTATCAATTCAACTTACATTGAATGGTAAAGAATTAAATTGGTAAAAAATCATGTGTAAAAAATAGTGTTGATTCAATCATGATGGATTTGTTCAATCGCATTATTCAATTACATAACAATGTAGTCAAAATAAAACTAAACAACACAATGACGATTTGAGTTGAGTTTTCAAAACATTTTATTTATTTAATTTGAGCCGAGAGTCGAACCCGTAATATGACCGATGTGGACATATAACACCTCTAAAACAATTACGCATCTGGTCTTAAATATAAGCAAATATTCATTTTCAAAGTTTATTGAATCATTTATGTATTTGGTCCGCATTTTAGACTAAATACATCAAAGATTCAATAAATCTAAAAAAAAATCTTTACTTATATTCAAGACCAAAAAGAATACATTTTATTTCCTTAATCATTGTATCGGATGCCAAGTCTAACATAACTCTAATTCAAAAAAAAAAAAAAGTTTAGCATAACTCATCCCCGCTTTCCCTCTTCATTTTTGTGCATGTGACATGAGATTCATACAAACATATGTGTGTTCCCTTTGAATCTATGCGACTGGCCACAGCTATGATTAGTTGGTACATCCACAAAACTTGCCGACATATGACGTCTAGGAAAACATGAATAGATCTATAGATAGATATCTTTTACATGATTGGTAGGTTTCATTTATACATAAATTAAATAGAGCATACTGTATATGAAAAATACTTCCATGGTCATAAGTCATAACTATAAATAAAGAAAATGGACACGCATAAAACTACTATTAATTATTTTAAAATATTTGGTTGAAAAATGAGAATTCACCTTATGTGTCGCAGATTCTTTAACAAAGATTAATCATTGTTAATGTGATAAAAACTTCATAGCTCTAACACAAACAAAAATTGTTTTGGGTTATGCCCAAGCAAGTGTTCCTAATTATAGGGGAAGAAAAAATTACTAATAATAGTTTTATAATGACTAGCTATTTTAATATACAAATCTTCAAAATAAAAGTTAGTTTATCTAAATAAATATAATATACATGTGTTATACTGTTATTTATTACATATAAATCTTCATCCAGTTATTTGATTGCAAGTCTTTTTTAAGTTAAATTATTAACATTGAACGTATGGATCTTCCAAATGGATCACTAGTTTATGATAATTTATATATCTTGTGGTGTCAAGTCTCTTAATAGAAGTAGAAGTCATGTGTGTATGTACAAAGCACCATTTTCTTCCTATCTGTAAGTTTAGATAGGTTCAGATTACAGATATGATTTATAAGATTTTGGTATATTAATAGGTTTAATGTGTGGCCATAAATTTAAAAGATTATAGAACAGAGTTCTTAGTAGCTGGTTTTATAAGTTATATACCCCACTTGCATGCTTTCCACTTTTCAGTACCAATTGAATGGAACTCTTAAATTGTTTAAGTTGCTTTGCTTGTGATTATCATTTAATTTTTTTTCTTTAATTTAAATAAAGTTCTTATTCTGTCCACTTGACTAATGACTATCCCTAATTTCATATAAAAAAGAAGAAACAAACCAAGAAAATAAACATGTCATAAGAGTCATTTGATAAGCTTGATTCTATATATCAAATCCACACCCTACCCCAACCAATTAATTAAAATAAAAAAATGTTCTAAAGTTAAATAACCCAAATTATGGGTTATTGTCCTTAGATCCAATTTTTTATTAATGGTTGCCCCGAAATTGTTTGGTGAGGATTTCTTCTTCTTTATATATATGTAGACAAAATTATAAATACTACATAAAATTTACATTACATATAAATAAAAGATATTATATTTGAATTTTAAAAACAACAATGTCGATATTTAATTTAATAATTTTGATATTTATCGGTTGAATTGTGATTTTAATAGTTATGGGAAGGCTTTTTTTGGTCCATAATACAAATTATGGGCCATATTCTAAAAATGTATATAACAAATAGGGCTTAATACTAGCTATATATAGTTTGTATTGGAAAAACTCTACCCTATACCCCCACATAAATAGAATCTTACTATGCCTATATTTCTTTAATGAAAAATCTTATGTTATTTTTTAATGAAAAAATAATTATGTTTTGTAACATTTTTTTTATGAGTTTATAATTTATTTTTATTAGCTTTTTTAGCCTATTTTGATAAGTTAATTCAATTATTTTATCTGTTTATTTTTATTTGTCGTTTTAGAAAAAATATTTGTTCTTTTTTATTTGTTTTTTTGTCAATTTAAGTTATATTTTGCCTATTATGTCCTCCTTCTTAATTTTTTGGTAACAAAGTTTTTTATTTTTAAATAAAGTTTGTTATAATTATTTTTTTGGTGCTTTTATTTTTTTGAAAAGAGAAAGTGTATGTGTAAAAAAGTAGGAATTTATTGATGAATTAAGATTATGATATATATTTAAAAAAAAAAGAGGGTATAATAGTAAGATAAGATGCAAAAATATATCTTCCTAATTTGATCTTTATTTCTAATAGGACAAACAAAAAGAAATAGAGGGAATAACTTATAACGATTAACTTATTGTTTTATCTTCCAACTTTATCTATTATTTAAAAATAATTAAATATTAATTAAACATATATTCTTTAAATGATATCATATCTATAAGTCAGTCATCCTAGAAAGAGTAGTTGATCAGTTGGGTTCATCCTCCCTAAATCAATAGTCGATGGTTCGATCTCACGTTAGACATAAAAAAACTTTAAATACAGTATCTGAGTTAGTTATCCTACTCTTTAAAAAAAAAAACTAATTTAACGTCAAAAAAAAAAACTAGTTTTGGATTAAGTTTGACCAAAAAAAGATAAAATAAATAAATATTATGACGAAAAAGTCCTTGCGAAGAAGCGGGCAACTTGATTCTCCTTCATCACATTCACATTCACATTCATCTCTGTTTCTTTCTCTTTCTCTCACCAAACTGAAGAAGAAGAAGAGAGAGAAACAACGTTTTGAATCAAAAACGACATCGTTTTGAAGGTGGATGGATCAAATATTCAACAAGGTTGGAACCTATTGGTTCAATCAGAAAGCCAACCCTCAGCTTAATTCCGTCGGTGATGACATCAATGTATATATATAACCCTAATTTCCCTTTTTCAATTATTTGATTCATTATACATGATTTCAATAATTCACAATTTCTTAGATAGTTACATTTGATTTTATCATTTTTTTTTATGTTTTGTTAGGTATGTATGAATTTTGGTTAGTACAATGGAAAATTCAATGTATTGGGTATTGTAAAAATGTTTTCTTTTGTTGTAAGATATGCGAAATTTTATTTGGTAATACTCTCTCCGGCCAGAATTATAAGCAAAAATTCATTTTTTGTCAGATTCATTGAATAACTAATGTATCTATGTAGTTACATTAGTTATTTGATGAATGTGAAAAGTGAAATTTTGCTGATAATTATGGCCGAAGGAGTACTCATTTCAGAATGTTTATGTTTGTTGGTAGGCAAGTTCTATATTGATAGGTGGTTCCTTGTGGTGTGATACTTGAAAATCGTCTAAAGACGATAGATGCCACCTTCTGGAAGTATAAACTCATGGTTTTCTGAGTCATCATGGATGGGACTATGACTTGATTGGTGCCGGTTCAACAAAAACAAGACAAAACGAATGTGTGCCTCAAAATTCAACTCATATGTTTGGTTTTCCTTGCTTTTGTCGAACCAATACTAATCACATCATTATCTCGCTCATAACGATGAAGAGGACCGTGAGTTTCTACTTCTAAGGGACATTGTTGAGCATCATTAGAATTTTGGGTGATATATCATAACCTGCCTTGTTGGTATTGTATTTACCCACTCGTAGTTTTTAATTCATGATATTAGTGAAGGGTAATGTGGCTATAAGCCTAACTTTAGTTATAGATGTGAATGAGATATAGACATTATATTATCCATGGTTTAATTCATAAGATCTTATATTTAATGTAATGATTCTGCTATGGTGAGAGAGTAGTGAAGTTATGCAAGAAATAGTTCATATCAGTAACATTAATTTTAGTAGGGAGGGATATTTAAGTAGTGAATCAGCAAGGGAAGATGGTGAGGCTCTGCAACTTAGGCATATAAGTTACCCTGTGATATAATGTTGCTAATTTGATTAAACAAGTTTGAAGTAGTGCCGCATTGTGCAATGATTGTATAGTCCACCATTAGCTTTGTTAGAAAACCTTATCTTTGCTGTTAGAGATAATGATCCCTCTCATATGCTCAATTTTGAAAGTAAAAGCTTCTCCAAAACTACAAAAAGAATGTCAAAGAATTTGCATTGTTTAATAATGTCTTTATTGACAACTTCTTTTGATATGTAGTCACTGTCCAACAGTATCGAAGGAGGAACCAAGTGGTTGGTCAACAAAATAAAAGGTTAGTATTTTCTATCTCCATATGTTGCTCAAATATTTATCTTTCAATTGTGCAATATATCTAAGATGTCATTTTTCTTTAACTTTGTAATCCCAAATTAAGAAATTGATAAAAAATGGATCAGAACACACTCAGTTAAGATGAATCTGATGTATTATTTTTCTGCTCATACTGATATCAGTTGTGGTATCAGTTTTCGGTACCTGTGTTGTGGATTTAGAATGAAAGATGAAGAACTGAAACTTAACAGCTATGATTATGATTATTATTGAAGTGTATCAATACACCTTTGTCTCATGATTTGAAATTGCATAGTTCTATTTGACATAGCACTAATAGTATTTGTACACTTTAAAGGATATAGCTTTCTATATCGAAGGGAACTTGATTATATCAATTATCACATTATTTTTGAAGCTGTGGAATTTCAATTTGGAATTATACCGCCATAAAACAATTGTGATTTAACCCACTTCACAGGAAAGATGCAGAAGCCATTGCCGGAGTTGCTAAAGGAGTATGATCTACCAATAGGAATCTTTCCTCGTGATGCAACAAACTACGAATTCAACGAAGAGACAGGAAAGCTTGAAGTCTTCGTTCCACAAGTCTGTGAAGTAGGCTACAAAGATTCGTCAGTCTTGCGTTTCTTCACCACGGTGACCGGTTATATGGAGAAGGGAAAGCTATCAGACATAGAGGGTATGAAGACAAAAGTTATTATCTGGGTAAAAGTGACAACCATTTCCTCTGAGGGATCTAAGCTCTATGTGACAGCTGGTATGAAGAAAACAAGGAGTAGGGAAGCATATGATGTTACAAGAGATGGTATAATTGTAGATAAGTTCTAAAACATTCACATGATATTGTCATTAATTTTACAATTTGTAAAAGCCTTTGTTGTTTTATAGACCATTTTGAGTCTTCTGTTATATGGTTGGGGGTTATTTGTAAGTAGTAAATATGTATGTATTTCAGAAACTGACCTATGGAACTTGGGTTACAATTTGTGATATGATGAAAGTGAAAAGTCTCTTTGATACTTGTTGATGATTATGATCAAGTCATTTTGTGTGTTTGGGAGTTCACATCTTCACTAATTTTTCTGGCATGACATCTTATTTTTAGTTTTGGATTCACCGATAAGTTTCCCGGTGGAGGTGTACACGGGGCCTTGTTAGCAAAACCCTTATTTGTTTTATGTTATAAATGCAAAGTATCTATCACCATTTAACGGTGACTAACTCGGTTGCGTCAAGTTCAATGCATTCTAGAATGCTTTCGGGTTAACTATGGGTCAGGTTGATCGAACTAGCCTAGGCCCCGTGTACACCTCCACCGGGAAACTTATCGGTCAATCCAAAACTAAAAAATAAGGTTTTGCTAACAAGTACTTCCAGGATACTCTTTAAACATACTATTTAAAGAAATTTTTTCAACCATAGCTTCTCTTTCAACCATATTTCTCCATCTTCCACTCTAAAAAAAATTCTCCACCTTTAAAACTCCAAATTAGACAGTTTTTGCAGAATTCCCACTTTTGGATACAAATTTGACATCTCTAATATCACTATCAATATTTAGTGAGCTGCGTGTGCCATCCACAGGCCTGAATCTTCAAATTTGTCCACAAACAAACAATCCTCGCACGATACTTTGTTTGGTTGTTTAAGTCTCTAAATTTGACCATTGCACATTAAAATTAAATAAAAATAATGATGTTTATTTTCTTTACAATTTGTGGAATTGTGGTCCTGGACTCCTAGTCCAGAGCACATGATAATGGTATATCCACAGAAGAGTTTCAGAAAGAAGATAATCTCAATTCATCTATGAGCAGCTTATTTTAAAGTACATGGCATGTAATTTTAGTAGTTAATGAAGAAATTTGTTCAAAAAATAAATAAAGTTAGTTGTTGATTTGATTAAAAAAAATTAATATTTTTCTTTAATTACATATCGGGCAACAAGCTGCGCTCTACCCCTTTTTGAATCGTAAAACTCATTCTTTTAAAAACCACATCCATAGACTTAGGAGAAACAATGTTGTTATGCATGACCTTTTGAACCTTATTTAAAAGATCTACGGCCTCTGATGCTAGAAAACCAAAAGTGTCAAATGCAAATGGGATAAAAGCATGTTGATTATCTGAACATGTTTTTTCATGTTTAGCAACTTTGCTTGAAGCAGCTTTGAGGGCTGCTTATCCCACAATAAAATCGTGAGTCCTCAATCCCACAAGTGGAGAAACCCCAGTCAAGTCTACACACACATGTTTTCCTCCAATCCATCTATACACCAAAATGTTTGCTGACCTAAGCGTCGATTATTCTTCTTGAAAGTCAGTTAAGAAGCTCACAGATGTCTCTTTTTTTTACAGACACTTCTACCCGTCTAAATTGTTGATTGAAACTAAACTTATATTTTTTTTGGTACATTGAAAGATAACTAAACTTATATTCTCATATGTCTTTGTATGATTTTTCTTTTTTAAAATACTGTGAAAAAAAAAGGCAAAAAATGTACATGAATGACCAAATATTCACTCAATCTTTTATAGTTAAATGATGAGAGTAGTAAGTATGAGTATGAGAGTATCTATCTTTTGATCAAAAAAAAGTATGAGTATCTATCCAGTCTCTGAAAAGTATACATACACTGCACATGTGAGAAATTTACGTACAACCTTTGGCAGAAAAAAGTTGAGCTGTCACAAAGCTAGAGACAAGAAAGTTTCTCTGCCCAATTAATTTTGGCGTTTTCTTTCCTTTATTTCCCCACTCGCTTACTCCTCACTCTCTAATCATCAACTCACACTCACCACCAATTCAAATATGAAAATTATTTTACCCATCATTCTCTTTCTCCCCTAATTACCTTTTTTATTTAAGTAAAATTCACAATGTAAATTCAGAACTAAGATTTAGAATGTAGAATTTGAAGTTTATGTAGAGTTTTAGGAGTATATGCACTACTTTGGGATATATAACTCGAAGTGCTACAAAACTTGCATCACTTCGAGTTCTAGATTCCGAAATAGTGTTTATATCTCTTAAAACTCCGCACGAATTTTAGGTGGGTATAGGCACCCGTTCGAATTCTAGATCTCGAAATAGTGTCTATGTTCTCTAAAACTCCGCACAAATTTCAGATTCTACATTCCAAACCTTAATTCGGGATCTACATTCTGAATTAAAAGGTAATTTGAGGTTTTAGAGGGTTATAAAGAATCATGGGGGTTGATAGAGAATTTTTCTTCAAATATCCCCTTGCGAGGTTCCTACTTCCATTATGTTTTAGCCAAACTCAATGTATGTTTGGTTTCAATTCTAACCGATTTATAATTGATTTTAGATGTGTAGAATTAATTTTGATGTGTTTGATTTATGTGAAGAAGAATCGATTCTGCTTTAAGAATTGATTTTGTTTGAAGTTAGAAATTATAGTTTCTAACTTTAGAATTGATTTTTATATTGAAATTTATTGTTCAACTCACTTTTAGTTGAATGTATCCAAACATAAATCAATTCTACTAAACTCAATTCTGCTAAAACATATCCTACCAAACTCAATTCTATCAAAATCAATTATATTTCACGTCAAACCGAACACACGCTACTTTCTTTTTGTTTTAGCCAAACTTAGATTATCAATTATTTTGGAAATTCATTTCGTAATGAAAACCAAACCTTATGTTGGATTTGGGGCGATCAAAGATGTTATAATATAACAAAATGTTAGTTGGTTTATTCTTGGCGTTGGATTTAGTACAAAAGTCTACGGTTCGATCTCACAATTATATATTTAAAAAGAGATTAAATTCACATCAAACTCTAAATTATTATAGCCTATTTTCTTAAGAACCAAAAAATGAAAGTTAAAAATAAAAAAATATTATAACATAACACTTTTTTCAATTAATCAATTTCATATATTGCCTTTCAATTTGTTCATTTCAAAAAATAATTTTAAAATCAAACACAAATGTGAGATAATTGAAATTATTTTAATCAATTTCTTCGCAGTTTATATATGCATACACAGATTGAACAAATACTTCACCGTACTTTCTTTTTTGAAATATGCATACACATAATCCACAGGTCACCGTACTTTTTTTTTGACGAAAACTTCACCGTACTTTTGTTTTTGGTACGTACTGTATTTTTTTTAACCATATATACAATAAAAGTCATATCTTCTATGGCAATTATTTATTTTATTGTTCAAAGTACAAAGTCACAAATTGAACCCAAATAAAAATTTATGAAAAAATGGTTTTGTATTCCTGCTATTGATTATGTGGTCTTCAAGCCAAAGATATTTCAACAAATTGAACTTCTAATGGATATGCATAGCAGCATCAACATATATTAAAAAAATATCATACGTGGTATTCCTTCTATACTGTATAGGACAAAGTCAAGTACAAGACCAAGTACTTCATTTACTACTAGTAAATAATAATTTTTACAAGTATATTTGTTCTAAATTACCTTTAAACTAATTCTTAAAATCTCATTTTTATTTTAAATTAAACACTAAAAATATCAAATATTTTAACTAAAATATGGATAATTACTCAAGCTTACTGGACTTTGGAACCGCCCTTGTGTCCCTCCATCTATTGAGAGATAATGTCCAATAATACATTTCTTATCGATAGTATGCAGAATTTTGTAGAATATATTTTTATATGAAAAAATTCTCGTTATATGAAAAATAAGTATTACTCTAATCGATCTTTATTATAAGAAGGAATTGACTTTTTAGATTCATAGAATATTTGATGTATCTAGTTCATAATACAGTCCAGATACATAAAGCATTCCATAAATCTAAAATCTAAATCTCTTCTTATAATAAAAATCGGAAGAAGTATATGGAAAATATTCATTCGTCATGACAAAGAATCGACCTTGATTATAGATATCCGATCTAATAATTCCGACATTTTTTATTAATTTAATCGTAACTTTGTATTAGCGAGTGTGATAGCAACAAGCTATAGAACGAGTGATTGAATGAATAATTGGACCGAATATGATTGCTACGTGGATCGAACATTTCCATTTTCTATGTTCACACAATATTAGGGCCACGAGCTCACCACACGCCACTTCCCATCATTCAATCTCAACCCTCCACCTCAACCACAATCCAACGCTCCATATTAATTCCCATATTCCCAAAATACCCTTCTCCACCACTACTTATACCATTTTCATCCTTCACCTCTCTTCACAACCACACAAAGCCGCCATTGTTAACAACCTTCACAACAATTCCTCTTACCCTTTTTTCTTCAATACCCTTTTCTTCATTCTTCTCAAATGGCTCTTTCCTGTTCCAAAGTTTCGATTTTTTCACTTTCTCCTACCATGGGTCATGGTAAGAAAAACCTTAGTTTTTCTTCATCTTCTTCTTCATTGAAGGTGAATGCTGCTGCTTCTGCAAATGCACCAACAACACTCACTGGTGTTATCTTTCAACCTTTTGAAGAAGTCAAGAAAGATATTCTCGCTGTTCCTATTGCTCATAATGTTTCTTTGGCTCGTCAGAATTTTCAAGATGAATCTGAATCTGCAATCAATGAACAGATTAAGTAAAAAAAATTCACTTTTTTCATTATTTTTTATTTTATCAGATCAAGTTTTGTTTCTTTGTTTATGTGAAATTATTAAAGATCTATAGATCCGGTTTTTTTTCTCCCTTAGAAATGAATCAGAATAAAATAGAATATTGTTATTTTAATATTTTAATTTTTACCTAAGTATCTTAGGCCCTAACCTATTAATTAACATGTGTTGTTACTTTATTTTATTGTTTTTTATATATTATTTTATTTATGAGAATCATGGTTTGTTTTATTTTTATTATGCTAAGAATTTTTGTGTCTATGTAATGATTTGAATGCAGTGTGGAATACAATGTTTCCTATGTGTACCACTCTTTGTTTGCATACTTTGACAGAGACAACGTAGCTCTCAAGGGACTTGCCAAGTAATAATTAAGCTTCATTTTGTAGTTTGTTTTTTAAATTATTTATATCAATATAGAGTTTTGAATCATTCATGTGTGATTGTTTTTGTGTATAATAGGTTCTTTAAGGAATCTAGTGAAGAAGAAAGAGAGCATGCTGAAAAGCTTATCAAATATCAGGTTGGTGATTTTAGGAAATAAATCATGTTGGTTTTTATAAGCATTTTATAAGTTATCTTAGAGTTATTGAAATGAGAATAATTTTTGATGCACCTTTTTCATACAACTATTATTTATGTGACTTTTAAGTTGGATAGGATAAAAGTTAAATATCTTTGTGTATATGAGTGAAATCTTATAGTAAGTACCTTTTATTCTAAATATGGTATCATGAAAGTGAAACCAATCATGATTCTTTAGTTAAATTTTTTTAGGAGAGTTTGTGTTTAAGTGTTCTCTTATGATGGATGTAATAATGACTTTGAATTTATGTTTTTGATTTGTTTAGAACATTCGTGGTGGAAGAGTGGTGCTGTACCCGATTGTGAGTCCTCCCTCAGAGTTTGATCATGCAGAAAAGGGAGATGCATTGTATGGTGAGTCCTCTGTTTTGATTAATATGAAACACAAACACGACACTGACACATATACGTAAATTTTGATAATAATATTAAGTACATGAAAGTGATTAAATAAATCACATATGTTGGTGTCGTCACTATCACATGTTGGACATCAAACACGCCTTCTATCTATATTATGTAGTGTTGGTGACTCTTGTTTTTTAAATATTTCCTTTGTTTGGTTTGATTTAGCTATGGAACTAGCACTGTCTTTGGAGAAGTTGGTTAATGAGAAGCTTCTGAATCTTCACAGTGTAATGCCTCTTTCTCTCTATTTTTGGATTGAACATTTTTTTCTCATGCAATAAGAATTTGTTTACATGTATACGCATATTGATATTGAATGGCTAATCAGATTAATAAACATTCTTCATGAATAACAGGTGGCTGATCGTAACAATGATCCTCAATTGGCTGACTTCATCGAAAGCGAGTTTTTGGATGAGCAGGTAAAACTTGTCTATAAGCTGTCAAATTCTAACTTGAAACCATTTTTTGTTTACTTGGAATTCAAGAAATGTTTTGTTTGTATCTATTAATATTTTGTTTGTTTCTATGAACATTTATACCTTGACTTAATTAATAAAAACTCAGTCTGGGATGCAATTATAGCTGTGACGTCAAAGTTTTTGATGTCTCCGTGAATGTATTGTGATCGCAATTGCTACTTCATCAATAGTAGTTAATGCAATGTGACTCAAAACCTTGATTTCAATAGTAACTAGTGTTTTTCATATGAAACAATTGCTTACACTAAAATAAGTGTATGGTTTTCCCAAAATTTTCAATTTGTTTTCTTCTGACATGCATTTTCCTTGCACAGGTTCAATCAATTAAGAAGATATCAGAGTATGTGTCACAGCTGAGATTAGTTGGAAAGGGTCATGGTATGCATATACATACATATTCTATTCATTACACTTTGTTAATAAGAAAATCAAAATCAAGAGAATTGATTGAATACTAACATAACAAATGTTTTTGTTGCTTGTATAGGTGTGTGGCACTTTGATCAAAGTCTTCTCCATTGATTAAAGACCATGTTTGATGTTTGAACATTTGGTTCATTATGAAGCTACTTGTTTTTATATTTCAGAAATAGTGAATAAATGTTTCTCCTAGGTGATTTTAGAGGTAGACGTTGTGTGTAATATTTTAGCTGCTAGTAAGAATCATGTGTAGTAGATCAAGACTTGATGTCATTATTATCACAGTTTGTAGCATGCAACAATTATATTGTTAGAATATGAAAATGACTTTGGCTTATTACTCCTAGTAGTTTCAATTGGGAATGCTTGATGTTGATGGTATGAAAATGTTCATGAAATAGAGTCAATAAATGCTAAATCATGTTAGAGTATCACTTCTCTCATATGGAAGAATACTCCTTATTTGCAATATTTGTAACTTTTATAAAGTTCATATTCAAATAATAAATTTTGTATATGATCTATACAAGACCTAATTCGGCTCACACATTTAGTGTGATGATTAGAATAGAAGCAATCTTGAGAAAGATCATTGGGAAGTTGTAGTTTAGAATAGAAGTAATCATGAAATTCTTGTGAGATAATAGTGATTTGTGTGTGATTTATCCAACAAGCATGATATAAGTTATTATAAAAAATACAATTACAAAGTAGGGGAATTTGATTTGGATTTTGCTTCTTATACTTATCCATTAAACCAATCTTCATTATCATAATAAAATAGATGTGCTTATCTGGTAGGTACACAATTGAATTGGATCAACAAAAGAGCAATTGGTTAATCATAAACATAAAACTTTGGATCAAAGAAGAGATAACTTAGTCCAAGAAGAATAACTCTGATCAGGATTCATGCATAGATGCAAATGGATCTTCTCAATTTATTTTTTCACATATTTCTCAAGTATCAACAAGTAAAAGAGTAAAAAGGAACAACAAATACAAAGATTATTTGAGTATATAGTTTTGTAATAAAAAAATTGATTAAGTAAAAAAAATAGCTAGAAACAAAAGCAAAGATGTAGAAGGAAATGAATTTGATAATGTGTTTATGATGCAATGCATATTTTTATTTTCTCTATGCACTCTTCTTAGCTAATCCTACTAACACATGTCTTGTTCCATGTAGAAACATTAGGACAATTATCTTGTGTCCTTATTCAATTTGGACGAAGGTATAATATCGAATATGCAGAGTACTTAATTGTCCTTTTCATTGTGCATGCATATTTAAAAGTTGATGGTCAAATTTGAGTTATTTTCCACATAACTAGTGATTTGAGGTGATAAAAAAAAGTGACCAAAGTCGATCGATGATCCGTCAAAGTTGAAGTGGATTAAAGGGTACCTGCAACCCCAATGTATATTGTTTGTTGCTTTTAAGATTGTTTTCATGTAGTTAAGAAATGTTGATATCTAAGTAGGTTGAAAAAAATGGTAATCTAGCTGATTATATTATAGTGTATCAAGCTTGAGGCATAATTATAATTGGTTTTCTGCAGAGAAAATAACATGAGAACAGCTGAGAGGTGTAGCCATTTCCTTATCTTGTTATATGATAATGTCCTCTAATGGAAATAGGGGATGCTTCTAAGTTATTCTTTAATTACCAAGTGAAAATAATCTTCATCACATTAAGAGATATAGGCAGGATGCAAGTTCAGTTGATTTGTTATGCATTGGTATAATAAGGCCACATGAAATGATTCAACTATTGATTTGACAATGCTAATCACGATCCTTATTCAGTCATTTGTGTGTATATTTCTATCTTTATGTATCCAATATAAGTGCTAATGTCAAAGTTGTTTTGTGTTAGGTTGAGCCTTGTCGCGACCATTAAGGTACTATTCTTCTTCTTCGGCCATATCTAACATATTTAATTTTGTTTTCCTCTGGACTACTTAGATCATGATCGAAATGGAATTTGTGTCGTCCTTTGTAGTCCGTACCCTTTCGATCATGTTAAATATTGGAAAATGTCTTAGCTAGTATTTCTTTTAGTTTGTTCATCTGCAGCAATATAAATGTAGGGACGAAAAATAAAGGGGATACATACACATGTACTATTGTAGATGAGTCTTTTTGTTCAACTATAGGTTTTCTTCTTTATTTTGTCATTTTTCAAGTATTAAATTTGGTTGAATGATAACTTAACCAAATAGTCCATTAGTTCACTCATCACACAAAACAATATCAGTACTCTTATTAGCATAAATAATGTAATGCCAGTAGACAATGACATGGTGGTCTAGTATTATCTTGAAAAAAACTTCCATTACAACGATAATCATTTTGAAAAAAATGATATTCAAATTTCAATTTGCATTTTTCATAAATGTATCATTCTTACAGCAGCATTGATATCATGAACTAAATGCAGATAGAGTCATACTCATTTGCTGTGCACTTCCAGTTTCCATTCACATCCACACCTTTGTCCCCATCGCAGCGTTGATGTTGCTTGGCTAAGTTGATTAGAGTGCTATGTTTTGAATTAGAAGACAATAATAATCAATCTAGATTTAAAGCTAATATGAAACCTAATAGACAGAGAAAGTTAGATCTGTAACAATTAGAAGTTGAGCGCTATTGTTAATTTGATTATATGATGATTTTTAGAAATTTAATTATATTATTGTTGACATTTCACCATAGATGGTTGCGCTTTCGCCGCGACAATTAGGCAACTCGAATATCAGCTACGTATTGCGTACACTCATGCGGATTCAGCATTTCAACTAAATCATGGATCGATCCTCGATCATGTGATGTGGCAAGCATGGCTGAAAGAACTTTATCCTGAGAAACAAAGACTGTGTATGCTGTCAAATTTAATGTGCTATTTGATAGGTTTATTATTGAAGTCTTAAACAAGATGTTTTATCTATTTTTTCTTTGTTCGAAAATAAAATCATATTGTTGAAATGAAATAGTATTGACTTTTTAACTTTTCTTTTAATGAATAATACCAAGATGCAATCCAACTTCACATGGGGTGAGACGGCACAAGTATACCTGAATTCCATCAGAGATATCTAAACACAATTCAGTATTAGTTTGGAGTTATATTGATTATTTCTAAAAGTACCAATATACACTTAGAATAAAAATATCACCTAAAATCATTTAATTAATTTAGCTACATAGTATTTTGTTACATTATATTATATTATATAATTTAACTAAATATTAGATAAATTAAATTTTTTTCGTTACATTAAATTGTTTATTTCGATTAAATTGTTTATTTGTTAGATTAACTCATCACTTCCACACCTACATTCACTCACCAGAATTTTCTAGTTACTACATCTCAAGCATCAACCACCATTACACAAATATCATGTTTTTCCTATATCCAACACCAACTTTGTTCATAAATTTCTCTTACAAAATTGATGGAATTGAGTGACTAAATTTTCTCTAAACTTTGGCACCATCATATCTACAATGACATGGTTCTTACCTCCAACATGGAAATGAAGGATTTTAGGATAGAAACTACTTACACTATGGTGTTAGAAGAGAACACCTTATATAGGAGGAGCTATGAGCGATTATTTCAAAGATTAAACTTTGCTATACAAAAAGGTTTAATGGTGCAGTTTGTTGTCTATTCATGTATATAGATATGATTAGTATTTTTATGAAAAGAAAAAAAAAATACAAATATGCACTAGCTCGTGCAAAGATCAACCATGTAAATATCAAAACAAAATCTGAATACAATTTAGAAGAAAATAGTGAGATGAAAGACATGTCACCATAATATTCATAAGGTAATAATTGAACTTTTAGAATGAAAATTAAATCTATGCTCAGTCACTTAACCAAAAAAGAAAACCCGGTAACTAAAACTAACTAATACTAGTACTTGCTAGTAATATATAAATATAAATATATTTAATCAAAAATTTAAGCAGCAGTTTCATTTTGAGCAGCCTGCCTCTTTCTAGCCTCTTCAATAACAGTCAACTTGATACCTTTGCCTTTAGGAAGAGACACCCAAGGCTTAGTTCCTTTGCCGATGGTGAAGACGTTACCTAACCGAGTGGCAAACTCATGACCACTTGCATCCTGGACGTGGATAGTTTCAAAAGTTCCTTTATGCTTTTCTCTGTTTTTGATGACACCAACACGGCCTCTGTTCCTTCCTCCAGTAACCATAACAACATTTCCCACATCAAACTTGATAAAATCAGTGATCTTGTTGTTTTCAAGGTCAAGTTTGATGGTGTCATTCGCCTTGATTAGAGGATCAGGATAGCGGATGGTACGACCATCATAGGTGTTCAAATAGGGAATACCCTTCTGCCCGAATTGAACTGATCGAACCTTGCAGAGTTTAAACTGCCAAAATCAAATAAAAAATTTATTAGAAAAAAAAAGAATATGCATTGGTAGTCGGGGATGTGATATATATAATATAATAGATAAAGCACAAATTTACTGCAAAAATACAAGGGGAAATTTCATTATAAGAGTTGAAATCAGAGATATTATTAAGGATAAGACTGACCTTTGCCTCATCATCCCTCAAAGAGTGGAGACGGAACCGACCCTTAGTGTCATACAGAAGACGGAAATTTTCATTTGTTTTGGGAATAGAAACAACATCTGGTCACAACAAGAGATTAGAAAAAATTAATCAGGCAAGGAAAGTGCAATCAAAAGCTTTTTTACTGAATTGTATGATATTGGATCACAAAACTGTTGGACGAAAAACATATTGGAAAACAGACAATGTTGTCCAAATATTCAAAACAATAATAACTTCAGAACTTCAACAATAATGTGTGGTAATCAAGATTGAAAGTGTGCATACCCATGAAACCAGAAGGATATGTCTTGTCTGTCCTAACCTTGCCATCAACAAGAACATGACGCTGCATCAAGATGGCAATAACTTCTCTGTATGTTAGAGCATATTTGAGTCTGTCTCGCAGAATGAGGATCAAAGGAAGGCACTCCCTTGACTTGTGGGGTCCAGATGACGGCTTTGGTGCCTGCACATACAGATCAATTGAGTTGAGCACACAAATTCAAATGGACTATGCGAATAAAAACAAAGCAAAATAATATAACTGACAAATCAAATGTGAATAATAGACATACAAAAGCTCCACCAAGTTTGTCAAGCATCCAATGCTTTGGAGCATTGAGTCTCTTCTGATGTTTCTTCAACCCTCTCGCCTGAAATATACGAGAAAAGTTATAAATTGGAATAAAACGTTATATTTAAAGATGTTATATGTTCCTTATCCTAACAATTACTTAAGGCCAATGAAACAATGTAACAGAATCACAAAAAGTAAAAATAATCATCAACTGTGTCACAGAACACAGCGAAAGAGAGAAGTAGTAATATCAATAGAGAACATTGAAAACACAAAGCTGAGGAAAAAAAGCTGTGGACGAGACCAAATAAGTGATACAACTATAATATGATTTACAATAGTCTAAATTTTCATCAGCAGCAAACAAAATAGTTGAATTGAGCAATTGAAAAGAAGTAATAACACCAAAGGAAGTGATATGCTCAAAATAAGGTCAAATTTAACATTTTCTATCACTCTTTCACTGATAAGTGATAACATTTCTTGAAGTAAACCCACCCACCTTTATCAAGAACATGTAACTATTTCCCAATAAACAGCAATGTTTTCTTCAAATTAACCACCCCACCCAAACCATGCATGTCATAACCAAAATCAAGATCACATTCACATTCCCTTCAAATAAACCCTAGTATATATAAAAACAACCTATTATAACCAATGTTTTAAAAACCAACCGAAGAGACATCTTAACGGCCTGTTTGGATTAGCTTATTTGAGTTTATCTACTAACATAAGTTTTGTAAGACTGTTTGAAGGAACTTATGAAACCAGTTTTTATAACTTTTTTCAGCTTATTTCCATAAGCTCTACAATATAAGTTAAGAAAATAGATTGTACTATATATATAACTTATAAAAACATAATATAATCCATTATTCTATAAGCTGAAAATAAGTTGTTTATCCAAAGAGGCCCTAATCATGGTTCAACTTCTTAAATAACTAACTGTCAACATCACCAACGGTTGAACAATCCAGATCAATTTTTAATAAAACATTGGTTATAACAACAATAATTGTTTGACAACATATACATAACTAATAAGATTAATAAAACACATACAGCAGCATATACATAACTAAAAAAATGCTAAGCAGTATAATTAGCAAAAAAAAAGGAACAAAATTGAAGAGGAAAAGGTAACAAACCATGTTGGATGGTTGTGGTGAAGCTGGTCCTCAGAGATAGTTCCTTGGGTGCGGTGGTTTGAAGCTGAGGCGAGAAGAGAGTGGCAAAACCCTACTCTGCTATTTTGCATGTAAATATAGCTTCGTGACCCGTTTCCAATTGGATTTTTTGTTTTTGGAAGGTTTAAGGATTTTGTCCCATAATATTATTATTATATTTTTGTGATTTGCATGCTAATTATTTTTACCTTAAATATATTTTTAATAATTCTTTTTTGAACAAGTATTTTTAATAATTCTTACAAAATTTTAATCTCCAAAATATTGTAGTTGGTTAGAATAGTCTCTATTTTAAAAATAAATAAATACATATTTCTAGTCCTCGAAAGAGTTGAAAAACTAACCTTAAAATCTCTTAATTTTGTAATGTAGGATTTCACCCATTACTTTTTTGTTTCTCGTAATTTCTCTATTATTGTTATAAATAACTAGGTATTTATTTATTTCTAAGTGATTTTAGTATTTAATAGAATGATATAATTCGTTAAACTAGTTATAATACTACCAATATATTATAGTGATAGATATAGTAATAGTAGTGAAACTAGGAATAAGGTCACTTATTGTTCTCCAAATTTTCTTTATCTTTACATGAACCAAATGTGGTATTTATACTAATAAAAACAACTTATTTACTATTGTAAGTTGACATTTAGATAGATGATTTACATTACTATTTTAAGTTGACAATTTAAAGATATTTCAACCTAGTAGCGTAGCCAGGAACCCAGAGCAGGGGGTTCAAACTATTTTACCTTAAATTTTTTTAAAAGGACTTATATTCTAATTAGTATTTTTATAATGAAAAATATTTAATAAAACCACTTAAAATTAACACAATCTAGAAAGTAAAAGTAGAAAATATTTACCCAAAAAAAATGAATACTAAAGGCAAATTCATCTAAAAAAATGATCAACAAAAATTTATCGTTAGGGTTAGTACCTTGAAAAAAAAAAGCTAGTTAACTTGAATTTTTTTTACGGGATTAATTAATTTTATAGAGATTAATTAAAAAAATTTTGGTACAAGAGATTAATTACCTTTATAGTTGCTTTTATGTGACTCAAGTCTACGATGCACAAATGAGAGACAACTATTTTATTATGTACAAATTTATTTTCACCATTGAATCAATAAATCTCATCATTAAATTGAATAAGATGTGATAATGAGACACGTTAATATATATGTCTGAATAAAAAATATATACATATATAATCCGTTCAAATTCAACAAAAATTAATATTTTATATATTTTTTTATTATTTAAAAATAAAAGAATATAGTACTTGTAATATTTTTTTTACATGATGCAATTTTCTATTTATGTATCTTTGTTTACGATTAAAGACACCAAAGTAACAACCGGCCCACACTAAAAGAAGCCCAAAAGGGGTTAGTGACAAAATAACCCTAACTATCATCTTATTTGAATGAATGGCTGCCACTTTCATTTTTTAAGTTTTTAACAGCAGCTGCATATTGGTTCTTCACTTCTTCTTTCCTTTTGCTTGCATCTTCTTAATTCTTAGCAAATCTGCACCTTCTCTATTTTCCTTCTCCTTGTGTTTTCTTGTCTCTTTACTGGTGCAAAACTAAAATTTGAGAAGGTTCAAAGTGCAAAATATACAAAAATTTAGGTACAATTTTTTAAGGGCTTTGAACCCCCTCACTACAACGTGGCTCCGCCCTGTTTCAACCTTAATAGTAACTTATGTCTCTCATATTAATTTAGCATAAATTAATATTATCTAATTTCTTATAACAATTATTAGTTTGTAGCACAGTGGCATTCTTTATCGAAATGTAAACTAGCTTATCATCTTTTTTACTTTTTTTTGGCACGAATCATCTTTTGGTTTTTAGTTTGTATATACATTACCATGTTTAGCTTATTTTAACAAGGAGAATCAAATTTGTTGACAGAAAATATTTAGCGAAATATAGTTGTCGGAATTTCACCCCTTGAAGTGAATGTGAATAAGTAGAGAATTTCGAATTCGAACTTTAATTTTTTATCTCCATATAATATAATATAAGTAGGTGTAAAACCCTTTCAAAAAAAAAAGTAGGTGTAAAACATTAATTTAATGTGAAGTTTTGTATTTGGAAATAACCTTTCACAATCATAGCAATAAGAAGAAGAAGAGGAAGAATCCAAGGATATTGTTAAAATGTGCATGTTTCATGAATTTTATCAGTAGTTAGTACATAGTCTGCATTGCACCAAACCACTTGCTCCTGTTGCCTCATCAGTATATCATGTAACTCCTTCGCCTTATAAATAAAATATGGCTATGATAAAGAGATTGATAGAAAAAATTCATATCATCAGTATATGATTTTTTTTTTGACAAAAAAAAAATCATATATGATTAATTGCAGTGAAAATTAAATTTCAAGCAGTGACAGAATTGGCAGCCTGAAAATAATTATCCAGCATTATTCTCATGACCAAACAACTGAAACAATTACACGGTCAAAGACCGACCTTTATATTGTCTCGCAAGAACATGACACAAAAAATGTTTAATGAATTAGTCAGATATGATGGAGGGAAAAAAATTAAGGAATTTTAACACAAGAGGATACAAATCATGCCTCTACATAGGGGTAAAATCATGTCAGCCAAACCACAAATAAATTGTGGAAACGTTCACCTCACTTCCCCACATTTCATTTCCATCATTTTAGCCGATAAACAGGCAAATTAAATTATCTTCAGAATTGATATTACATTGGTCAGTACAAAGTGAACAGATTTTAAAAAAACGAACTACACAAACATGATGAAGTCTTACCACATGATCTGAATAAACCATGTAAGAAATGGCACAATGGGAATTTTAATTTTTAGGTGATTCCTCCTTGCCTATCTCCTTAAGGTGGGCCTCTCTCTTGAGCCTCCTCCTCATCATTGCAATTCTCGATCTACGATCTTGCTGCACTTTTTCCATAATTTTATCATATCCAGGAAGTCTCGCCCTCACATTTTCTTGCGCCATATTGGCAAGGGTAGAAACTACATCATAAAACCTCTGCAAATAATCAAAGCAAATAAAATCTCATGTTATTACAAAATCCAATCCACTTTTACCCTCTACCAAGATAAGAAACAGAAAAGTTGTAGTCGGTACATACCAACATGTGATCATTCCATTTCCTGACAAATGGCGGACCCGTGCTGTACGAACCAAGTGGTTCACGGTACCATTCACCATTGAATGTTATTCGATCCATTGCTTGTTCTATGCTCAGAACTTCCCATGGCCTCAATCCTGGAATAAGTTCAGCCAACTTCTGTCTATCTCACATCCATCGTGTTCACAATTTATTGACACATAGAGGAGGGGGCAGGTAGGAAGGCAATAGTTAGTAACAATGATAAAGTGGAGAGCATAACAATCACAATTTATTAGTGTTATTACTCGTGAATCATGGAAATAGAGGTTTGTTCAAACTCCGCCACACAACAGTGTTATAACACCGCTATAGCAGCTATTTGACAAACTTTTGTACTATAGCATATCAGAGAACAATAGCAATTTGTTCAAATTCCGCTATGCTATTTAACAACACTGCAATTTATTAAAACTTCCTGCTGTATTTTGCAAAAAACCTTGTGAAAATAGAAGTAATAACACATAAAAATTATATTTATATAACACACCCCCAGAAGACATACCTAAGATCTTTGGGAATGTACTTGTTGGGCATGTGATCCTCTTCCAAAGTAGGAGTGAGTTCAGAGCCACTAGCCCAAAGAAATAGGGCATGACTTGGAATTCTAACTCCAGGCCAAATGCCATCATTAGCTTCCAGCACTGCTAAATCACGTCTCTTGCTTTCTATAGCCTCTTCTTGAAGCTGCTTATAAGTCTTCCTTTCAAATCCTTTAAGAGGAACCCATGGCGGTATACCATTTTGTAGTTTGTGAAAGAAAGCTGTCGCTGAAGCAGCAAGCCGAACTAAAGAATTGCCAAACAAAGAATCAGATTTTATCAAATACTAGCTTAATATTTTGCCGAACTAAAGAATTGACACTATTTCATTTTGCCGGGTAATATGCTCTTTAACTTTAATAAATAAATAAATAATCCGTCAAAAAATAAATAAACAAATAAATGTTCCTTATTAGATAACACACCTGCCAGTATCCAAATATATGAAACTTGATATGGATTATCATGAATATAATACCACATAAAGAGTGGTGTCATTTCCTAGACATGCTTCAAAATGATTGCAAACAAACAAAATGCTACATTTCTAATTTCCATAAATAAAAAATTATGGTCATATGGAGTCAATAGATTATCAAGGAAAATATATTAAATCAAGGAAAAAAGATGGAACACAACATACCTTCCCAAGTTGCGATTGCGCGCTCCATTCCATAAATCATGTGGATGGGCGCCCATTCATCCATATCCTCACCCCAAATGAAAGTGTTTTTATCAATAATCCCACCACCCCAAGCAGTTTTAAGCGTATGCAATGCCAATGGCCCTCGCGTTCGACCCAGCCGATCTTTATAGAACCATACACCACTCTTCATGATAACTAAATCAAATTAGAAATAGAAACAACATCATACACAAAGAAACAACTCAAATACAATGAGAAGATATATGAGCTATTAGATAGCTTATATCAGAACAAAACAAAACATATGATGTATGTTCAATACTGGGGGCATATTCAAAGCAGAACTCAGAACTTAACGTAGAAAAAGTGGAACATTTCGATTTCATTCAAAAAAGTCTCAAAGAAAACAGAAAAGAATAAAATCGGTGTTCTATTTAGTTCTACCCTTGTGCGGTTGTGCAATACGCTTGTCATTCAAAAGGAACAAGACAACTGTTTAGTTTGTTTCTCCTTAGTTCAACTTTTTTAATGGAATAAAAAAATAATCACTGTTCTACTTTCAATGAGTAGTATTGTCAAATTATGGCGCTATAAAGTAGCAAAAATTGAACAAACTGCTAGAGTCTCGTGATACATGATTCAATACAAAATGTTCTCACATAGTAGCTATAAGGGTTGTATAGTATTGTAGCATCGCGGGATTTGAACAAACTGCTATCTGCACAGTCTGCATTTGATAATATTGCTTTCAATGTATAGACCAAACATAAAACAAAATTCATGGGTTCTAATTTGTTTTAACCTGTCTACATAACTGAGAAATTAGAAGTTGATAGACTGATAGTTACATAGAGCTACTGTTTAGTACAAACGATATTTGTAAAAACAGTGCCATTACTCCTAGTATTAGGGATTTGATTGCTTTAATCATAGAATAGCTACTTTTGGTAATCTGAGTAATCTTAGCAAATGATCTTATGCATTTATACTAGCTGCTCATGAATAACAAATCATGAATATGTTGGAATATCAAGAGTTGGTTTTCTCACTACTTTACTCTCTAACGTTCACTTCAAAGTAGCCAGTCAAATTCAATACAATTATCTACATATCACGTCTCGGCCTCTCGTGAGGACACTCGAATTCCATACAGTTAGAGAAACCACACAATACAGTGAAGGTATTCTAACTATTGAATGAAGATTGAACGTCTCATATTCTAACTTCACCAAATAGATTTTACAATACATCTCAAATTAGTCACCATATCTTCATCTAACAGTTAAAATTTACAACAGTGTGGCTACAGATAATCCACAGCCCTAACAAGGCTTGTCACTCTCACATCTATGTTTTCCAACACTATATCAAAGAAACTAATTTATCTAACAAAACTAAATAATTGAACATTCCCAAATTGCAAACACAAACCATACATGTTTGCATTGGATTGACTTATTTGAGCTTATCTACTAGCATAAATACTCGCAAGACTATCTGGAAGATCTTGCGGAAACAACTTATGACATGTCCATAATTGTTTTCAGCTTATATTCATCAGGATAACTTATGACCAAAACAACTTACAACTTATATGAACTCAGTTTAACTTTATACCATAACTATATATACTATAACTGCTTAATTAAGTTGTTTATCCAAACAATCCAAATCATATAACCGCATCAAATATGTGATCCCCTAACTACACAAAATCTACAACCCAAATGCAAATGCAACAAACAAACAAACAAACAAAAAAACTCGATTTTGAAAAACTTACAATCATAGTATCTATCTTCAAGTCTCTTATACCCAATAGCTTGAGCAGCATCAATAGGTTTACCAGGAGGATAAGGCCTTTGCCAAAACCCCCAAAGACCCAAATAAAACTGTCTAGCAAAATCCCAAAACTTCATCTTTGCCAACCCTTTGGACTGCGATTTTCTCGGCATAGGTCTACCATCAAACCCAATAACATTAGGCACATTCTTCCAAACATCACTATCTTCTTTCCTATACGGTTTCGCATTCTTCTCAACTTCAATCTCATTCATCTTATCAGCAATATATTCAGCTCTCATAAGAAACTGTATAACTGGGTTTTCAAACATTTTATCCATAAAGTCTTCGTTTTCTTTGATTTGTTGTTCAGTTGCGTTAGGTTTAGATTCGAAAGCGTCGTTTTGGTTGAGGATTTGATCGACTTGTGGTGTGTGTCTGTAGTCGGGGGTGTTTTGGCATTCGTGGAAGAATTGTTGAACCATTTTGGTGAATGGACCGGGTTGTTCATCGTCGTCGACGACGGCTTCATCGGTGGTGGGTTTGGGGGTGGTGGAGAGAGATGATGAAGCGAAGAAGTTAGGGGAATGGGAGGAGGGATTGTTGAAGATGGTGTTGAGAGGAGGAAGAGAGAGTGGGGTTGGTGGTTTTGAGAATGGGAACCAGTTTCCACTGAAGGGGTTGAAGTTTATGGAAGACATTGATAAAGAAGAAGAAGAAGAAGAAGAAGAAAAGGGTTTAAGGATAGTGATATTTGAAAAAGATGAAGAAATGGATAGGGGTAAAATTGGAAGAAAATATGATTTATGTTTGTAATTAATAATGTATATTTTTCCGGTTTTATATATAAGTAAAATTGATTTTTTAAATTCATCGAAAAATTAATGTATTTAGTCTATAATATAGTCTAAATACATTAGTTTTTGAATAAACTTAAAACGTTATTTGTGGCTTATATATGAGACAAGAATGAGTAATTTATTAACAACTAAAGAGTAATATTGAATGTAAAATTGATTCTATAAAATTCAAAAGTCATGAATTCTAATTTCAAGTAGAATTATTTTTGGAGATGATAATTATTTTTGTAAAGTTAAACTAAACAAGTTTGAAAACTCCTTTTCTCATCTTTGAGGGAGTAGAATCAATTTTAGACAAATAAAAAGTTAAACTAAACAAGCATTAAGTTAGTCGAAGTAATATGATAGGAGTAAAATTGAAAAAAAATAAAAAATAAATTATAAGTCAGTTTAATTGTTAATTCTATCGAACTCTTAGGTTAACCAACCAGATAAATTCAATTTGTAACGTTTTTTTACTTGGATTAATCATTGGCTTATGATATGAGCATTTAATGATTTCCACTACTCCAAATTCAATTAGTATCACTTTATGTAGCACATTGGCAATGAGAGGGACATATACCTTCCTTGCACAACCTATGAATCACACATATATAGCATATAACTCAATAAAACTCATTCTTTTTTTCTTCCATTTCTCCCATATCACAAAAATGAAAATGCCTTCTTTTCTTGATTCTTTACCACCACGTTCATTCTTCTTTTGTTTTCTCCTTCTTCCACTTTTGCTTTTGCTCTTACTCTTAATACCACTTTCTTCTTCTTCATCATCATCTTCCTCTTTAAATTCCTCTAATATTAATGAGAAGAAAGTAACCATGTCAATTTACTATGAAAGTTTATGTCCTTTTTGTGGTGATTTCATAGTCAACCATCTTGTGAAGCTATTTCAAACAAATCTCATTTCTATTGTGAATCTTAGATTGGTCCCTTGGGGTAATGCTTGGATTAAACCTGATGGCACTTTTGATTGTCAGGTATATATGTTTTCATTTTTTTTTATATTCATTACATGCTTTTGTTAATCTTCTTGAATCTCTTAACTTATTATATTACCTATTATTTTAATCTCTAAAACTTAATTAGTTTTTTTGTTGGAGTTGGTTTAAATTACTCTGCTTGCAATTTAAAGTAAATAATTTCAATGGATGAATACTATTTATATACATGCATAATTAACTATTACCTCCAATCTTAAATATAAGAGAAAATTTACTAAAAAGTACATTAGATTATCAATAAATCTAAAAAGTAATTTTTCTCTTATACTTAGGATCGGAGAAATTAACTGGTAGTATTAGTTATGTATTTTGAAGCGTCAATCTTTTGCTTCAAAAAAAAAAAAGAGTCAATCTTATATTATTCAATCTGGCGGTCAAATTCAAGTGATTAATAAACTGAATTATAATTAAAGTTAAATTGTTCGAAAAAATTAAAAGTTCTGTTGTTCTAGCTCCTTAGGGGTGGTTGAAGGCAAGGAACAAAAATTTTAATTATGATTTGAATGAATAGTTGTATATAATCCTTCTATTTGTTTAAGATTATGCAATTTGATGATGTTTTTGTTGTGATTTTTTACTGTAATTTTCTTTTAGGCACACCTTATGTTTAAATTAAAGAGATCGTTTTAATATATTTTACTTGATTTCTTCAAAAACCAATAAGTCACGCTTATAAATAAATTGGTGTGATGAAGTTTTAACATTTTATAGAAATAAGAAATTCAAGGATTGGTTCTCATGAGCGGTGGACATTACATATTTGTGTAGGAATCGAAGTTCGAATTCGGTATGTTTATTTAGTCATTTTTAAAGGGTGAATTTTTAGCCGCTAACAAAAAAAAAAGTCTAAGGATTGAATGGATAAATTAATCATTTATTATAGTAAAATGTAAATACATAAAAACTTACATATAAAGTTAAAAGCTGAATTGATTTTCTACCATTGTACTTTGTACCACTCTTTTCGTGAGAATTTTTTTCTGGTTTTCAGAGGCAGGGTTGCATTTGCATGAGATATTTATGAAAGTTGTTAAAGTAAACTTGTAACAAATAGTTATGGGTCATTATCTAGGATCAGAAAAATATAATTATATGTACTGTGAAAATAATAAATTCCTGCCTCAGTGTGTAGTGTTGACCAGTTGATTCATTACCTACCCAACTGTATTCTCCATCAACCTACCAAACCAAATTCATCAATAATTTTCATTAAGGTTAAGATGATAAGATTACTATGTTTAACATTTGGGCTGCAAAGTTACACTTACAGTTCATAACATTTGATCCTGATAATAAGATGTCTAAGATTAGTTTTACTATTATTTTTTGTCTGTCATTAAATTGGTTGCAAGAAAATTGTGTAAGACAAAATTTTATCTTTACTCTTATATAATTTTTTTTGGTGATTGATTATCCATTTTACTAGAACAAATATTTTTAGTAATGTATTTTGATATATTGGAAAGGAGATCTCACCTTGTTTTTAAGTCACATCATTTTTAGAACCATGCATGGAATGTATGTCAATGTAATGTCTATGGACTATAATCATATATGTTTTCTAATGAAAACACTTTCTTTTTTGTTTTTGTTTTATATAATATTTTTCACTCATAATTTTTTCATGTGTTTGTTTTCAATTATTGCAGCATGGAAATGATGAATGCCTTCTAAACATTGTCGAGGCCTGCACAATTAAAATATATCCTGATGTGGTAACCTTCTATCAAACAACTTTATCTTGGGAGATGCTACGGTACAATATAATTGATAAATCATCATGTACTGGTACAATAAAATATATTGACCAATAGTTATTTGACATGTGGATAATATTTGACATGTGGCAATAATTAACTTTTAAAATATAATATAAAAATGGTGATGAGAATAAAAGGTAGTTTTTTATTGGTTAAAACTTCTATTGTACCGGTACATGATAATTTGTCAATTGTACCATAGAATTTCCCCTTTATCTTATTCGACAAAGATAATTTTTCATTATCTTTTGATATGCTTATAAAAAAATATATATATATATATCTTTTGATATAGTAAGTATGATTTAAAAGTCTCGCATTAATCGTAAAATAGAGATTTAAAAGTCTCACCTTATGTGTCCACGTATTACCTTTCGTTTATTATTATTATTATTATTATTATTATTATTATTATTATTATTATTATTATTATTATTATTATTATTATTATTATTATTATTATTATTATTATTATTATTATTATGCAGGCACAACATTTCAAATTTATACACTGCTTGGAGCGTCTGACCTTAGAGAATAGACATAATGAATGGTTTAATTGCTTCCATATGACTGGCTTATTAGCCACATTGCCTATGAATTGCTACAAAAATGGCAATGGAAAATATGTTAGTAGTTCATTATTTCTTATCTTATTTTCATTCAACTCTACTTTATTAATTGTAATTTTCAAGGCTAATTAATTGAACTCTAATATTTGTGTCTAACAAAATACTAGATTGAACAAAAGTATGCTAAGGAAACTGCTCAGCTAAATCCTCCTCATAGATTTGTTCCATGGGTCCTTGTTAACAACCAACCACTCCAAGAGGTTTGTGATTAAATATTTAAGTGATTAAATGTGATTAAAATTTTGCAATTTGAATGATTATTTTGGAATATTGATAGATTGATACAATCATACAAATTTCAAAGACCAATTTAAATATTTACTAATTGATATTTGCTTGATGTTAAGGATTTCACAGCCTAAAGTGGATTTTAATTAGTAATATATTTTCTTGTGGTTTGTAGGACTACCAAAATTTTGTGACATATATTTGCAAGGCATACAAGGGAAATTTAAAACCAGATGCTTGTAGATCCCTTTCAACAAGAACTTATGATGCAAAAATCAACTCCTTTCATCCTGTTTGTTATGTTGATCAAGCAAAAAAAAATCTTACTTGGCTTACTACTAATCACCAAATTAAGGAGTAAATAATTGGAAATGCATTTTTGATATGTTTCATGTGGCTGTATTAGATAGAACATTTTGTCTAAAGCTATTGGATAATCTATAGAGAACCTTGCCTTTGAATTTGGAAATGCAAATTATCATAAGAGAACTTGGTTGATTTGTTCCTCCTTTTAAATCATTTGTTTGTGTATACAAATATGATTTAGGTTTAACTAATCCGAAAATTAATCAAGTTTATAATAAATAAAAAATTGGTACATGTCATCAATTTGCTCACTTGAACCCGTGTCAAATGAGTTATTTGTAACAGAACAATCATACGTACCAAGACAAGCCGAACTTTATAATCAAAATTTTAAAGTTGTCAATACTTTGTAATCAGGCTTTTGAATAATTTGTAATGTTTAAATAATGTATAATTGTGTACCTCAACCTCCATATAGAGAACTAATTGTGTAAAGCAAAAAAATAAAAATATAAGATGATCATATTATCCAACCATTGGATATGAATTTCACCATAGAAAAGAATACATTTTTATATATTTTTACTTGGATTTGAGAACTATATTCAAAATAAATAGTGAATAAAAAAGGAAATTAGAAATAAAAAATATATAGGACAAAAGGAATAAATATTTACACCGTGTGGTTGGTAAGATGAGACAAGAGAGATGGGAGCAAAATGGCCATTAATATAATGTAGATTGAAACTTATAAAGCAAGGTTAATTAACACGACAGTACCAAAAAAAGGGCATAATTAGAGTGATTAATATCAATGAAGGATGATCATGACTGAAAAGGTTGTATTATAGCTTCTTTCCCTATGTGCCCTCATTTTTACTTGAAAACAAAAGAGAGACTATTTGGCAATATTTGCTAAACTTCAAAACAAACAGAAAGAGTGTCACTAATTTTGAAAATATTGTTACTTCGTTGAAATTTTCAAAGCTAAATTTTGTAAAATTATAGTAAATTATTGTGATTTTGTTAATTATCTGTAAATTCAAACATATACTATATATATCAGTTACGAGTTGGCGTAGATAGACAGATATTTTGCTTGTATTAGCTCTGACTTTGAGTGCGTCATTCTCTCGTTAATAAATTTTACTTAAGTGATTTATATTTTGATACATGTAAATGAATTTCTACGGTAAATTTAATGCTAAAATTCAATAGTTGAGGTAAAATCTCTAAATTCTAACTTCAAGTTAAAGTTACTTTTAATCCACATGAATTCGCCCGATGATGTAGGCTTGAGACTTTAGAATGTGTTCCTCAAGTCTCAGATTCAAATCCTTCTAATATCAATTTTTATGTTGGACTCCACTAATGAATGGTGATATTGGTCCCCAGATTTCGGTATTTAAACCGAATATCGAGCCTATAAAAGAAAAAAAATTCTAACTATAAAACATCTAAACAAGTAAAAAACAATTCAATATCTCTAAAATCAATTTTATCTCTTTCCAAAAGTGGTATCAAACATCCACCAAGCTGTATATAAGAGACTGAGTTCCAAATAAAAATATTCTCATTTCACATTCTTACCCTTATTACTACAAAGTCTCTCCACTACTTTTGCAGAATTGAAAAAAAAAAATGGTTTCTCCAAAACTTTCAAACACTATAGTAATATCATTAGTCCTTTTATTTTTCACCTATGAATCTAAGGGTGAATCTTACTCTTTTTCTTCTAGTTCACAAAAAACACCATTTGATCATCAGAAAGTTAATTTATCAGTATACTATGAAAGTCTAGGCAAAGATAGTGCAACTTTCATTGTTAAGAATCTTGATGAAATATTCAACAGTGATCTCATTAACATTGTTAATCTCCAACTAGTCCCTTGGGCTAATTCTAAAGTCAGTCAAACCAACAATTCCATAATATGTCAGGTTTAAATTTTTCTATTTTTATTTATTGCCATGCATTCTTGTACTCAATTTTTGTTGCTATTTTTTTATTTTTGGTATTAACCATCTGATTCTTAAAAAAAGAGCCCTAATTATCGAGAGTTAGACCATAAGATAAGTAAAATCTGACCATAAATTACTTTAAATCTGGAATCAAACACAAATTCTTCTAAAATCCGTTATTTTTAATGAAAACGCTACTCTAGGAATTATACTTTGGAAAGTATTATAAAATATTCAATTATTCACATGGTTGACTTTTGTTTGAAACATTGACTTTTATTGATATTAATTTGCCTGATTTTTTTTGTATGAACTTTTCATATATTTATTGTTTATTTTGCCTTTTCTAATTCTTATATGATATTTTCATTTTAATGAGGGTAAATGGGATTTAACTATATTTTTTTTAATTATTTTTTGAAGAAGATTCTTTGTTGTAGTCTAGCCTCATTTCTGAACATAATAATTATTTAGATGACTCACTTTTGATGATTGTTTTCTTCATCAATCTGATTTTTTTTTAATAATTTCCAAGGCTTTATGATGATTAATATTTGTTAATATTTTTTATTGAATTTGTATTTTTCTCTTCACACACATAACTTGGCAGTATGGACCAGATGGATGTGAGCTAAACTCTTTAGAAGCATGTGCCATCAATATTTGGCCTAATGCGGTAAGATTTACTATAATTCTATTTATTCTTACTATAAAGTTTTATTTGAAGTCAAATATTTTTAATGATCAAAATATTATGATTGATTGACATTAATGTTTACACTAACAATATATGAATTAAATTTATCTTAATTATATATTAAATTGTGATGCAGACTGAACATTATGGTATAATTAACTGCCTTGAGTTTCTGGCAATTGATGGAAAAAACAAGATGTGGCAAATCTGTCCCAAACGACTTGGTTTGCCTTTGAAGCAACTTAAGAATTGCATTAATGGAGGAAGTGGAACAGAGGTTATAATTTTTTTTTTCATTTCTTTGAATCCATTGTTAATTAAAATGATATAGCATAGATAATGGAAATCTAATTCTATTGAATTTTGTGTTTAGTAAATGCTTGCACAGATAATTGATATTTCATAATATTAGCACATAAGTTTAAAATAAATATTGTAATAGTGGATGACATTAAATTTTATTTTGGTACAAATTAACTAACATATTGTCCGAAGTCATAGCTCAACTGCTTGAAAATGCTGAAATTATTGGGCCGGACGTCCATGACCAGGGTTCAAACCCCCAGTCACTACACTTTGTGTGTATGAGTTTTCAATGTCTTTGTCATTTCGTCTACGTACTAAAAAAAATAATTAACTAACATATTAAATTTGAATTTGTATGCAGCTTGGACAAAAATATATTAATGAAACAGCAAAACTTTACCCACCTCTTTCATCTGTGCCTTGGGTGGTGGTCAACAATCAACCTATTGGAAAAGTTTGTCTTTTTTTCTCCTTGTTTTTCTCATTCACACACAATTAATCTAATTTATATATTATTGACAAAATACTCATCAAGATTACTGTTTGTGATGTTAATTTCAGGACTATGAAAAATTTATAAACTATGTTTGCAAGGCTTATAAAGGTGATACTATTCCAGCAGCTTGCAAATGATGTTCATTTGAATGAGAAATAAGTTCAACTATCATCATCACTTCAAGCTCTTGGAAGGACACATGATATACTATTAAAATAAGAGACACAAATTAAGTAGTACCTAGCTATGTGTTAAATTCTTATTAGAATTAGAATTATATATAGAAACAATGAAAATAATAACTAAATATTATGCATTTTTCATTAATAAACTCTAGTGCCTATATATGGATGTGTTTGATAGCTATTTTGTTTTTTGTATTAGTAATTAGACAGTATAATAATCAACTTATTTTCTTAAGCTCAAAACCAACTAGGTCAATGCAACAATTTTCATCTAATTTTACACCCTTACTCTAATCTCAATTGACCAAATGAGTCTGATTTTTTGTCACACTAGAACTGATCAGTGATCAAGAATTGATAATTACAATAAGTGCATATGGCTTAAGAAGATATATAGCATTAGATACTAATTAATATATACAAAAAAGATTTTGTATAAATGTAAAAAGAACGAATCAAAGAACTAGTTTGACTAACCAACTTTCGCTGAGTCGAAATTAGTTTGGTTCTCCCTATGTAAGGTTTTGAATTCAAGTTTTATGAATAAAAAGAATGATATTATCACGAAAATTTTACCGGTTCAACTCAAAATTATACGGAGGATCTAGACTGAAAAAAAGAAAAGAAACTATCTCGACTCATCAAACATCTTTCTTCACATTGGTGCATGGAATATAGACTGATGACTGATGTTTCTTCGGTTTCGCCTCTCTTGAGTTGCTTTGATGTTTCTGTAGATTCGTAGTCGCGGAGCATGGCAAGACCGGACTCTCTATAGCACATAACTTATGCTTCATATTTCTCCAAGGGAATAGAACTTCGAGACCGCAACCCTTTGGAGAAGTAGATGAAGAACCAGAAGCATAAGCATATGAATGTGAATGTCTACCTGATTCTGATAAATAGCATTCTGGATAACTACAAGCATTACAAATATTCTCTTCAAAATCACTATGAATATTTAAAGCAGATGATGCAGCCAAAGCGGTTGCGTCCGGAAGAAAACGGTTGATCAAGTAAGTAGGAGATTGGTAGCCACTACACTCTGCAAGCTTTAACTTCAAACCATCATTGTTATCACAATGAGCTTTATCTGATTTTCTTTGAACAATATCTAATGCTTCTGATAAAGAAAATACATCATCATCCATAGCATCGGAGAAAAGATCGTCGTTATTCTCAAGGTCATCCATCTCATCATAACCATTATCTACATCACATTGATCGGCTGCTTCTTTTCGCGGAAACAATGGTAATTTTGAGCCATTCTTCTCTGCATCTTTCGGTTTTCCCGGTTCTTTCTCCCATGAAAATGGAACTCTTTTACTTGTGCTTTGATATGTACCACCTAATGAACTTGATGTATCTGCAAAAACTGAACCGAAACGCCTTGTTGACATTATCGGCGCATTTAAGTTTAACTTTCTATGATTCATGGTTCGGTTTCGAAAACCACCTTATTCTTCGTCTTCTGCTACTTCTTTGTCTTTGTTATGTAAGGTATACTTCAATGACTAGATTGAATATCTGAGATAAACTTTAGGACAAAAGATTTGTAAAAATTGGTATAAGAATGGATATCACAATTAGTTTGTTGGAGGAATAAATAGTAGCAGTTGAATATATGGATATCTTGTGACAATAATTAAAACTAAGGCTTTGCTTTTATGTGATCACATGTGTGTGGAAAAAGCACTTCCACGTGGGTAGAGTCTAACACAAAACCTAGGAGCAAGAACTTAACAAGATAGTTTCAGGCTTTCAGCTTTCAACGAGATTAACTCAGAAAATTATAGCGCAAGTCTATCACAACTACGAGTTAGAACTTGCACAACAAAGAACAAACACAAATAAAGACTCGATTTAACTCTAAGAACTTTTTAAGCTTGATCTCTCTAAATCGGTGAGCTTTGTTGTGGAGTTTGAACCTCTATATATAGTAGTTGATAGGCCTTGGCTTCAAGCATCAATAAGAGATTAACTTCAAAAGTTTGTTGCAAAAATCTTCAACTAAATCTTTTTCAACAAAAGATAAAATATTTATTTTTGAAACCGACTTCTAGTTGTTCCAAAAAAGCTGATGGCGCGTTTAAAATAAATTTTCTGGATATTTATTTGTTTGGACGAACTAGAGCGCAACAACAAAAATATATTTGTTTGAAATATTGAAAATCAATCTTTTTCAAACAAATAATATCTTCAACAAAAATACCTTCAACAAAAATATTCAAACAAATAAAGTTTGAATATATTTCTTCTTCACGAAGCAAACAATTGTCAATCTTTTAACGTCTGTGATTAATAAATCGAACGCACATTTGTATATGATGAACTGGTGCGCACAGATTGTGACAAGATGTCTGAGACATCTTATCTAACATGTTGTTTGATCAAAATGTATGACAACAAAAGAAACAACGTCATTAATACTCAGTAAAAAAAACCAGGTTGAAAATGAAGAGGGTTGCATACTTGCATGTGAACCTTAAAAGGAAAGCATGAAGTTTAAGAATGTCAGGCATACATACAACTATGCATGCCGTCCTCGTCATAAATGATTGACAACACCTTTCTGGTTCCTCTAATCAAATCCTAATCACTGAAAAATTTTAACGACCGAAAGATCAACACACTGAAAACAAGGTGATATCAAGTTAAAAAAACAATATAAAATAAAAAAGATACAAATTATAGATGAATAAAAAGTTGAAAAACTGAAAATATCTAGATATGGATATAGCTTCTCCAGAAAGAACTCAATACTCATCGCATACATACATTCGCCAGGAAAATTGTGTTTTATACAACAGAGAAGTGACAAAATGTTACAACAGAGAGAATTGGCAATTTGCTCAGCCAAAACTACAATGGTAAACATCTAAATCTTGGATTCAACATAAATTGAATTTTCATGTACATGTTTTGTTTAACAGGGAACTCTCCTCGCCATTCTTGTTGGTGTGGCATAGTGGAGCACTACTTTACCATCCTCTGACAAAAACTGAAGCTACGAAGCAAAGACACAGCCACAGCCACACAGGGCACGACACCGACACGTCTACACTGATAATAATTCGAAAAAATGAAAAAATTGAACGTATCTACATGTGTCAGGCTCCGACTCTCATACGTATCGGACATGGCTTTACTCTGAAGTGTTTGTAATACATAGAACACAAGTCATTACATATATTTACAAGCTATCCTGCTCCTCTATTTTCCCTTTCTGTTTCAACCCAAATGAACTTTCTAAGCTTTTCTTTTCCTTTCTGTAGTCATGTATCCAGAAGGCCAGTTGAAAGATATAAACCTTGCTGGAGACAGAAGCTAACATATAAATAGCACCGATGATTACTGGTCTTTCATGTTTTGACAAATGTACAGGTTGGCGAGAATAGGCTTGTGTCCACAGGGAACACTCAGAAAGAACATGGATTCTTTCTAATCTCTGATTCTCTCACTTTTGTTCTTTAATCCGCTCCCGTGCTTTATTACAAAGCTCAAGTGTCTCGGCGTGTCCAGGATCAAAACAAAGTGCTGCTTCACAGTCTCGGACAGTAGAAACGAAATCATTCAATGAATCATAAAAGGCTGCTCTAAGATGTAACAATTGCAAATCAGGCTTAAACTCAATGGCTCTTGAAAGCTCTTCAATTGCTTCAGCTTCCTTATGATCATCCATTAAAACTGGTAAACAAAGTTTCCGAAGTCAGAACAGAATAAGCTTGTGTGTGTGCAGCGAAAAATTCAGAGAACATAAAGCAACAAAGGAACGGTAATAAGTTACATTCCTGAACGAGGATAAGCGCAAAATCCTGTCCTACATTACTAAGTAAATAATAGCATGGCATATAAAATTGAAAGACAAACACCAAAAATGACTTGCAATCACAGCCAAATTCCCTCCCTTCACATCTCACAATCCCAATAAAAATACAGAGAATAATTATAGAATCATTGGTATATATATAACTCACCTGCTGCCCTATATCTGTAAGGATAAGTCCTTAGAGGATCCAACTGTGTTGCCATACTAAGATCGCTCTTTGCCATGTCACGATCACAATACTCCGACCGTTTCTCATAAGCTGATGCATTACTCCAAGCCTTCTCTATTAGCTTTGTCATCTCATCATATGCAGCTTTGCGATGATTTTTAAGATGATATACACGTGCCAACCCCTGATGTGCTCGTGTATGCTTGATATTCAGTGCATTCATGTAGCAGTCAGCTGCAAGGTCCAGCTTATCACAATCTACGTAGACGCTCCCGAGATTATTTAGTGCCTATAGTTTAAAATAAAGCAACAATGATAAATGTACATTTCTTCAGAATTGAAATCAACGCCTCAAATTTAAGAATCAAATTGAGTGTTTACACTAAAATATATAACACTTACTTGTCCTTTCCTAAGACCATCTGAAGGACATCGTAGAGCTTCTTCCAATAGATGGATAACATACTTCGAAGATTCTGAATCGAGACTTGAGTCGGCTAATGCATAGGCTTTGAGAAAGTAAGCTTCAAATGATCTTTGAATAGAAATGGACTCCTCAGCCTTTGCTAATGCTTCTTCGCGATGACCAGTGTCGTACAATATCCATCCTTCATAGACAAGCCTTTCATGGTCAGAAGAAGAATGATTTCTAGCCAGCCGCAAACTACGCATGGCTGCCTTTTGACAATTTAGCCTGGAAGATTCACGAAAATCAACAATCACGGTAATTAGATTTGTGCATAAAATGATAAAGATATAAGAGACTAATTGGCTCCCCAAGTTGATGACAAAAAACACTTTCTAATAGATGTCCGAGTTGTGATGGTTTCTCTCTAACTTAAACATATTACAATGTGACTTCATAAAGTATAAACCAGTCTATTGAACAGCAAGCATTCGGTGCAGAAATATGGTCATTTGAAAATAAAAAAATAAAAAACAATCCTATCCATATTTATGCATCAGTACTCTCCAATCACAAAAATATCCTACATGGAATAAACATATAATGTCTAAATTAGTATAAGGATTACACTCACCGTAACAAAAGGAGAGATTGGCGAAAACGCAAAAGACTTTTCCCTGGATCATTTTCTAACATCTGATGTACAACAGCCAATGAACCAATATCATCGACAGAGGACCATCGGTCGTACAACTGCATCCAGCAATCAGCCTGATTGTACTGCTGAACAACAGGACTGAGTAGTTCTACCAAGCGATTACCATGCATATTCCCGTAGAACATCATATAATTTGGATCCAATGTCAAAATTGCCCGAACATCTCTGAGTGCTCCTTCGTAGTCCTCCATTGCAATCAAGAACCAAGCCCTCAATTCAAGGCAGTCAGGAGAAACTCTGAAACCAAGAATTTTGTTAATTTCTGCAATAGCAGGTCCAATCTTGTTCTCCTCAAGCAAAGAAACAGCTCGGAATTTGTAAGGAAATGAAAGTGTTGGATCTAATTCGGTCGCTGACATCAAGTCCATCATTTTCTCCTTCCCAATACAATATAAAGACCTTTCCTGATACATCCAACCAACAGGTTTATAATCATCAATAAGGGAGTTCATCAGCTTATACGCCGAATATGTATGACCTCGTTTATATTTTGACCTTGCAACTCCAACTAACGAATAAACATGGCCTGCCTCCACTGCTGCCTGGAACCAATGTTGTGCATCTTTGTATTCTTTTCTCTCAAACATAACAACGCCTAATTGGTGATATGCTAGTTGCTTCTCCCACCCATCTTTTGCGCACTCTACTAATCTCTCCAACAGCATCACGGTTGTGTTCGACCGCATCTCTTCCTCCATGGCAACTAGACTCAAGAAATAATACAGCACAAACGACGCATGCCCTGCGGTAGCCAGCCTATCCCTACCCTCCGGACTACAAAACAATTTCACAAAATTTGAACATTCCATGGAAACGGGTAGCTCCCTCAGAAACACCTGCAAACAAGCTGCAACCAAAAGATATGCAGTTTCCTCGAGTCCGTACTCAATGAGCAACAAGGCATCTTCCATGTCACAAACCAGCGACGCCAAACGTGCATCGCAGGCACACTTCATATCCTCGCAACAAAACCGGTTCGCTAAAGAGAGCAACTCCAAAACCACATTAGGTTCGATTGTGCTCAAACTTTTCGTCCTACTATAAACCTCGGCAGCCCTCATTGCCTCAACAGAAATCTCATTCCTCGAAAAATTTATCTTCTCCCTTCTTGATTCTATAAATCCACCATACAACATTGTCTTGAACGGCCTTGAAAGTGAAGCCATATTGAACCTACCACACCTAATTTCATCATCACCAATACAAAATGACATATCCCCGCCTCCATCATCCTCATCCGAGGTAGAGCATTCTCGATCATCATCAACCGATGCCATAAAATCCTTCTCATCCTCACTCTCACGAAAACAACTACAAGGATCATAAACCAATTCAGGATCATACCCATTAGCCACCAAGGTAGCCTTAGGGCATTCACTATTTGTACCACAACAATCCATAGAGGACGAGCCAAGCAGCTCGTCCTCTCTCCTCTCATACCTAAGCCACGAGGCCAGCACGACTTTGCTGTGGACATCCACAGCATGTTGTCGTGCTGACCTCAAACTCCTGCGAAACAATTTTGCATCGGATAATCCCCTAAAAACCGTACAATGCTCCAAATAAACCTCGGACCTATCAACATCCAAACAATGCTCAATCTTATCATACAAACCAGCTAGCCTTTCGACTAAATCAACCGGCCTTAAAACGGGGTCAATCTTAGGCTCAAGAAGGTCTGTCATAGGAAGTCCATAAGGAAGAAGAGAACCCTCAACAGCAACCTCAGACGGTATCTGATTCGGTTGTTGAAAATTTTGAACGGATTTGGTTCGAAGGGTTTGCATTTTAAAATGATCATGAAGCTGTTGAAAAAGCTTTTCACCAACTCCAGCGCTTCCTCCTCCGGAAGAAGGATGGTGGTGGTGATGAACATCAAAAACCTGAGAACCTTTGCAACCATCCATGATTTTTAAACTACGCATAGAAGTGAAAATATTATGCTGCATTTTCTTCTTAGTTGAACAATTTTCAAAAGTTCAACTTTGACATCAATATCAATATTAACAACAACAACAACAACAATAAACTAATGAAACAAAGAATTAAGATTAAGAAATAATAATAATAATAAAAATGGTATCTTTTTTCTTTCTTCTAACGTGGTGGTGACATTGGAAGAAGAAAATATTGGTTGGTTATTGTTGTTTTTTTTGTATGATGGGGTTAACTAACTACCCAGAATGTTGTTGTGTTTTTTTCCTTGTTGTTTTTTTTTTGTTGTTGTGTTTTTTTGGGTGTTTTGGTATTTTTGGAGGAAAAGGAGAAAATAGGAGTGTTGAGGTGGAAATGGTGGTGGCCGTACAAACTGCCACTCTCTCTTCTGTTATTTTGCACCTATTTTTGTTATCTAGTTTTTTTTTTTACATTTATTTTCTATTTCTTTTTTTGTTTTTAAAAAATTTGATTTTACGTAGTTATACGCGATAAATGATCTTAATTGTTAATTTTAAGTTGATGGTTTAGATTATATAATAACAAAATATGATGTAATTTTGACTGTTAATTTAAGATCAAACAGTTATATGTAAAATTGTGTGATGTTGTGGATTTGGTTTTAAACAAAATTGGATTTAGTTTTTTTAATATTAAGGTTACATCATATATTTTAAAATATCGTAATTCATACATTATAAAAAACTAAAATAAGAATATTTGAAAAGTAATTTAATTTTTCTAAAACAATTTAATAAAATTCTAATCAAGGATTATCAAAGTCAAAATATGACGACGTACAATGAAAATAGTTTCTTCTATCTGTTAGAATTTGATAAAATAAAATAAAATAAAATAAAAATAGATAGAAAATGGTTTCTTGTGTGTAGTGTAAAGATTAGATTAGATTATGATGCAACTCCATATCCCTAAAAAAACTATAAGAGGTCAATCATTGGAGTTGGAAAATGCAAAATTAATAAACAAAATTTTAAGGGGGAGATGATCCCTATACACACAAATACAAGACCATGACCGATGATCATAGTAAGAACTATTTTAGAAGACAAGAAATTTACCAAAATATAAAACTCAGTTCAGCTTTTTCTTCTCCAAAATCCAGTATTGGACTATGCTAATATATTTCTCATTTATTTTTCTATATAATTGCCACAATTTGTTGTAGCACTTCAAAACAAATCTATCAATATAATCTTCATATCTTTCGTAGAGTGCTGGTAAAGTAAGAAGAATAAACAGACCTGCCACATAGTCAAACCACAACAACAAATAAGTGCTTATGCATAAACTATTTTTGTAATGAAAGGTAAAATCAAGTCAAACCGTTTTCACATAAACTATAAGTTTGTTTTCATAAGCTATTTGCTTGTATCATAAGCACTTATGTATAAGCTATTTCTGTGAGCGAGACCCGAGCAGGAGAAGTAATAAAAGATAAAATAAAGTCAAATTGTTAGTATATAACCTATAGAACTTATAGAAATAAGCTGAAAATGACTTATGATTCATGAACATGTCATAAGTTGTTTCCATATGCTAAGTTGTCTCACAAATGGTTGTTTATTAGGTAAACTCAAATAATCCAATCCAAACAAGTCCTAAATCTATTTTGGCCAAATAATGCTCAAAAACTTACTTGTGTATGCCAAGGTAAGAAAATCAGTGAAGCCACCAACAACAGAAGTTAAGAAGAGGTATGCAGCCACTTTCAGAAACAACCTTGAATCCTTACCAAGTGCAATATCTTGAGAAACTGAAAACAGATTATTAACTTTGGTTTGGATAAAAGTTGCCAATTCATTTGTCATTTCATCTGATAGGTGCAAATGTGGTAGAGGTGGAGCAGGTCTGCAAAAAAAAAGTTTAATATTCATTTGGAAATTTTATTGATAAATGTAAGACATTGACTATGACTATAGTTGAGAACAATCTTATAGCTAATATTTTGAGGTATCTAAATTAAATTGTTTCAATTGAAGGAGTCGGGAAACAACACTTTCTGCAAAATCTTGAACCACAACAAGTCAACACGGGCTTTTCAGTTTTCAAATTTTAAGATGGTATCCGTCTTATCAGAGCATATTCAAGATCCGTTGGGCCACCCATGGTGATTTGGATTACGCTCTAGAGGATTGATATGGTGACACCTAATCTTTCAGAACCAAAATAAACTCTAACTAAATAGATTATAGATGTAAGATCACAACACTTTAAGACTCGGTGTTAGATCAGTTACACACATTGATTGATCTCGGACATTGATTTTCAGATCGGTTGGATCACATTACAACTTCTCCAAATCAACTTAAAATTATTTTCACCATTGATTTGAACAAACACTATAGTCTATACATCTAAGAATGTAGAATCTACAAACTCCATTTGCACATAGAGTATACATGTTACACAAACTTCAACATCCAAATCATACCACTTTTCACCATTAAAACAAATGGCTACGTAACAAGTAAACCAAAAATGAAAAATGCTACATATATTTTACAATTCTAGATCAGAATAAATATTTGAATTTGAAATGCAGACAATCAATGATCAATAGCCTCTAATTGGATATAAAACTTAAATAAGTGTTTATAATATAAACCCCTATCATATAAGTGCTTATGCATTATAATTTAGCTATTTCTATAACAAAACAAACTATAAGCTATAAGTTGTTTTCATAAGTTATTCAAAAGAGCTGGCGAGTTTAAGGAAATAAGCTATAAACAACTTAAAGACATGCCATAAGTTGTTTTCAACTTTTCATAAGATCTCTCAAAGAGTCTCACAAGTTTCTATGCCAATAAATAAGCTAAAATAAGTCAATCCAAACAAGCCCTTAAGGTTAAGTCAAGAAGATTGAAAAGTCAAAGTATACTCAAAAGAATCATAAATGTATAAGCAATTATTTACCTATTGAGAATTGCAGCTGATTTAGCCCAAAGAAAAAGAATAAGAACAAGAAGGAGAAGAACATTAGAAACAAGAGACAAAAGGGTATAACCAGATCTCTCAAAAACAACAAAAGTAGCTAATGTCACCAACAATATCATCACACTTTGATTCTTTTTCCTCCATAGTATCAAGTCTGCAACTGCATTGAAAAATCACATTCATTCAAATACAATTTCAATGTCAAAGATCATTCTTTTCAAAAAATTAATACTGAAATGAAATTGAACAAAACAATAGAAACAAGCACAACCCATTTGGATATTTAAATTTGAAATAGAATCAAATGAATATAAACAAAACAGCAATGAGAATTTAAATGAAATAATCAATAAAGTTAAGAAATTTAATATAAAAAAAAGAGAGAAAATGGAATTACCTTGACCACTTCCAAGGATGTCATGAAGAGTTCTTTCTCTGTTGAATAAGCGTTGAGATGAACCCATTTTAAGGATGAAGATTAGATAATGATTGATGAAGAAGAAATGAAGTGCTTACGAAAAAGCAGAGAGAGCTTTGAAATGATGATCCACAGAAAAGGAAGAAAATCAGTGAACTCTGTTTTTGTTTTCTTAATGCATTTTCGGTTAATGTTTGTATTTTTCTCTTTTTATTAATTTATGGGTTAATACTCCGTAAAATATATAATTTTTGCAATATCTTTTGTAAAAAAAATTGAGAATTTCATGTTTGATTTTTTGTAATACTCTCTAGACACGGTCAACTATAAAAAATCGCCGTAAAAATATAAACATTACAATGGGAATTTTAAAAAAAAAATTACAAAATTTGCATATTTTAGGAGGTATTAACTCATTTAAAAAATAGTAAGTGATGATTACTAGTTATGTAGTAACATAATACGGTAAATCGCCTTACGCACGGATCAATTTTAAATCTTTAGATCAACTGTCCTATTTTTTAAGGTATTTATAATTTAATGAAAAAAATAGTTATTAAAGATGGTGAATACTCTGGTCCGACAAAAAAATATTATGGTAATTTTTCAATAAGATTAAAGTGATTTTTTTATTTGTTCCCTCTTTTTATAATGTCCACTAACTCCATTGGTATAAAAGAAAATAAGTTCATTTATTTTTTGGTTTTTAAAATTTTATTTTGATCAAATGTAGTTTAGTGACTAAAATTTTTAGGTGAAATATTTGGAATTTGAGCTCCAACTAATACATATAAATGTAATGTTCTTAAACTAAGTCCACATAATTAAAATTAAAATTTAGTCAAAAAAAAACTAAATTTTAAATCTAACATATTTTTTTCGGTAAAATATATACCATCAAAATAAAATTATGAAGAGTTTAAAAGAATTTCTACATTTTTTAACAAGAGCAATTATAAGTAGAATTTTTTTTTATGAAAATTAAGAATTTCTAACAATTAGTAATACAAATGTATCTTAATTCAACTTTTCTTTTTATTTTATTTTTATTTTGTTTGGAATTATTGTAACAGTGGTCCCTGAATTATGTAATTTCTATTTTCTAGGTTTGGTTTCATAGTCTCACTTTTGTTTTCCAGCCTAAAAGTGGAGTACCATTCTTTGTTTTTCAGTTTCTTAACACAAAATAAAATAAAAGTTTAATTAGTACACTAGTACAAAAATATTTTTATAGAAAAGTGCTTAAGTCAGTTGAAGTACCCACCTGACTTAACAAGTCACACGGTGACAAATTCGTAAATATTTGTAACTTTGTTAGGTCAGTTGCATGTAAAACTGACTTAACAAAGATTAAATAAAAAATTATAATTCGTATGAAACTTCTTAAGTCACATGTATTAACTAACTGACTTAAGAAACCTAATTATTAAGTCTTATGTCCACACTTGACCTAAGAAGTGTTACTTAATTTTAACAAATTAAAATCTATTGAGTACTACGGGTGAATCGAACCCATTACCCTCTTGAAAACTTAACAAATTCTTCAATTGTGAAACCCTATAGTAAATACCCATTATCTTCTCTTTCACTAAATTTTCAATTCCTCTTTTCTTTATCAATTGAATTATTCTCACTTCCCTTAACGCTCACCTCACTGTTTGGCACAATCCTTTTCTCTCTTCAGAGTTCAGAGGCATCGTCTACATCCTCAGTGAAGCCAAATTGCGATAGAGAAGCCTTCATAGTTGTCTACTTGTCTTCCTTTATCTAAGACACCGTCTTCATCCTTGTTCCAAACCACATCGAAGAACCCCCAATTTCGAAGCTAAAATCCCTAATCTTAGATCCAGCGGTATTCCTCTTCGACAAGGTATTCTTAGCTTCCTTTCTTTCTATGTACAGATTGTGAAATTGCATGTATATTGTTCTTGCAAGTTGCGTTGATGTTTTTTGATAAAATTTGAATGTTAAGTTTTGTTCTTTGTGGTTCAAAATCTAGGTTTGAGAAATTGATATTATTTTCTTTTTATAAATTGGGGTTTTTAGTACGAAGGTTGGTCTGGTGGTATTGACTTGGGACCTAGGAGTATGCTCCTCCTCGATCGAGGTCTCAGGTTCGATTATTTCCGGTGTCAATTTAGGTGAGCTAATTTAGCTTCTCCAAAAAAGAGAGAGAGGAATTTTTAGTATAAGCAAAGGGTTTTGAACTGATGTTTAAAATGGTTGTGATTATGAATGAACCTAAGCTAAGAATTTACCGTCAACCAAACAGTGGCACATACCGATTTAGTCAAACTCATCGCCATTTAAACATATACATATATCGCGTCTAATTTGTTTCCTTATGGTTCTGTTTTAACTTGCCTAGAAACGATTTGATGAAACAAGGAGTGAGTACCACAGTAAAAGGATACCATGTTATTCATATTATGCTTATTTATGATAGATTTATTACTTACTTTGGGACACACTTCTAAATTGTTGCACTATATTATACGCTCAATTGAGTGTTTGTTAACTCTTTCTGTTAGTTAAAACAATAGCTTATGAGTTTTGATTTGGAAAATTCTGTTTTTTTAAAGTTACACTTCAAGACAAGTTAACATTTTCAATATTGTGGGATTTTTATGTAACTCACTTTGATTGAAGATACTGGGTATCTTAATCTTTTTAATATCATTGTGAATGCAAAATAAGGTTACAATATTCATTTGTACCTTGCTTTAGTATGACACCATTGAAAAATGGTTATGTTTAGAAGGGTCCTATTAATGATTGATCAACAACTTGAGAAAAGTTCAAGACAACTAAGATTTTTTTGGTAGAAGGATGATGATAGTCACTAGGGATAAGAAACGTAACAACCCGATGAAAAAGAAACTAACACATTTTATGAACTATATAAATTTTTGGATTATTAAAATTCAAATTCCAAGCATGATGATCGGAATTTTTTTCACTCTTTGGTAAACTTATGGAAGGATTAATTATTCATTATACTAGTTTTAAAAACAATATGTAGGTAAAGAAGTTGGTGCCAAGTGGAGGTCAGTGACTAATTAAGTGAGTTTAATTATGTATTTGAGCAAGGTGAGTTTTATTGATCTATTTTATTAAATTGGGGTTTTTTTATGATTTTTTTCTTTTCTTTCATTTTTGTTGCAAAAATGTTAATTAAGTATTTGGGTTTAATTTATGTTTCGGTACCATCCAGATGTGTGCAGAGGGAAAGATTGTTGGGGTATAGTTTCACCTAATTAATGAGGCTTATGATGTGAGTTATCTTTTAACACTTTATCTACAATTTCTTTAATTTTCTATTCCATAATAGTTGAGAATATTATTTTATTTTGCTAGAATGAGAGTTTTTTTATTCTTCTGGTTGTGCTACAGATTTTTTAAGTTTGTTTTGATTTCTTGTGTTCCGTGTTATAGAGTGATGTTTCAAGTCTGGTGGATGAGTTGTGCTGAAGGTAAATAATATATATGACGCCTTCTGTCTCTGTTGCAGCATAATTGTTACACTCCTAGACTTTATTGATTCTAGATAGTAGTTTAAGGTGTTTTTAGAAGAAGTTGCTTGTATATTTTTAAATTAAGACATGTATTGGAATATTAATCATTGTATAAAAAAGTTGTACTTCAAGCTTATTTACATGAAATGATTGGGTTTTTGTAATTTATAGATTCTTTTATTCATGCTACTATTCTTTTGTATGATGGAACCAAAGCTAATAACAATGAGGCTACTTTTTAAAAAAAATTAGGTAGCTTGTTAAGTCGGTTCCACTGTTACCCGACTTAATAAGCACTTTGTTAAGCCAGTTGTTAACTAACAACAATTTCTTAAGTCAGGTCCAAGTCCGACCTAACAAGTTGAAACTTGTTATGTCAGGAGAAGTAAAGGCAGGTTCGGAACTGACTTAAGAAGTCGTTTTTAACCGACTTAACAAGGCTTTTTTGTACTAGTGGTATACAGGATTAGTAGTATAAAAAAACTAATTATTACATGCACATTTTTTTTACAAAAATTATTACATGCATTTAATCACATCTTAATTCTTAACACATAAATAATTGCAGATATATTTTAAGAACTAATGCAATAAAAGAGCATAATTACAAGAAGAGTCGTGCTAAACAGTGTTTCTAGAGCACTTGTTAAATATACTAAAAAATAAAATAAAATAAAAGATAAAATTAATATTAATATTAAAAAGGCAACTTTGTTCAAAAAAATATATTAAAAAGACAACTTCATTTTTTTCACATTTTTAAGGTATTAAATTTATAAGTTTAATTTTAAAACAAAATTTTCTTATTAGTATGTTTAACTGGTGCCCTTTTTAGCATTTTTCTATAAACTATTAGAATATATTTCAATGAAATGAAAAAACTGTACAAATCAAATAAAAGAGCAATTTTCAAAACTTGTAACACAAACTAGAACAATGTAGTAGGAAATAGAAATAAATACAGGAAAATATTATTTCAAAGATGAAGTTATTTTTATGTTTGATTTTTAATTTCTTTTTCCTATTTTGTCTATATTATAGAACTTTCGGTTGTAGTGGGTGGTTGTTGATTAGATGTCTTTATCTCATTTTTGTATTTTCCTCTCATTTTATGGATAAATTGTGGAAATGTATTGAGATTTATTTAAGCATAAATAGTGGGAGCTATATCAAGTTCATTTTTATTTTTGTAATATAAGATGGAGTTAAATACTCTAGTTGGTGAAGGAAAAAACCTTTGTATTTTTTTAAGATATTTTTATAAACCAGAAAAAAAAAACCATAATTTGAAGTTTATTTGGAGATACAAGTCCTTCAAAGTTCGATAAAAAATAAACATATCAACTGAAATAAACTCAATGAAACCAGTTCAATATTTACTAGTAATAGTATATTGTTTAGATATTTCAAATATCTTTCATTGTATAAAGGGATTTAGCTCTTCAGTCACCATCTATTTTTAAGTATTTTTTACTTAATTGCAAAAATAAATCAGGTGTAAATTAAACCACAATCCTCTCACAAGGAATGTTCTCTTTCTTCTGGTTTTCGCTTTGAGATTTATCACCGTTAACGACGATGCAGCTCCAACATGTTTGTTGCGCTAGTCACTAGGAGGTTGACTAGCTTCAATGGTTTCCACAATTGTATACTCTTATGTTTGTCATTATTTTGAGGAGCACTGGCTTCAGCATCGTTCACAAATGGTATACAATAAAAAGATTATATTGTTTCAACAAAAAAAAAAAATACAAAATTTAGTCAATAAAATAAAATAAGAAAGAGGGTTATAATAGGTAAAATATAACATAAATTACCAAAACAATAAGTAAAAAGGAATAAATATTTTTTTCTAAAATAACAAGTAAAAAAAGAACGGAGATAGTAATGTTTATTTAAAGCTATGATACATTATCGTTTGTTTATATTTGTTTTCTTATTTATATACTCCCTCCATTCCTCTTTTTATCGTATCTACTGTTTTTATTACTAAACTTCTTATTCATTTTTTTTTTAAGCAAAGCATACTCATTTCATTTCATCAAAAATAATAGGTGCAATACAACTAATAAGATAATAAAAGGTACTGGGGCTAGACTGAAATACAGACGCTCTAGCAAGATTATGAGCGACTCTATTAGCTTGCCGACGAACAAAAGCTAGGTTGAAACTAGCATTAGATGAAAAGATGGACCTACAATAGAATAATATAGTGCCTAGTTCATTCTCATACTCATCCTCATTAGCTATAGCATTCACAACAAATTGACAGTCACTTTTGAATATAACCTTTTCAAAGCCACTAGATATAGCGATCAAAACAGCTTGTTTCAAGGCGGTTGCTTCACATTCAATTGGTGTTGCTTCAAAGGGAAATGTCATGGTATGAGCTTGAACAAGGGAGCCTAGATTATCACGAAAGCAAATTCCTATGCCAAATTTACCTTTATCCGAGAACACAGCTTAAACTTCTTATTCATATCATCTCAGTTTTTGTGTTTGTTTTGTTTCTAGTTTTTGGAAAGATAAAGAGTGTGCAAAAAAAAAAGTATTGATAGATTAAAATTATGATATATATATTTTAAAAAAAATATAATAAAAAGATAAGGTTTAAAAATACAGTACATTTTTTTAAACAATATATGGATAACTCAAGGGGTGTGGTTGAGCGGTTGGGCTCATCTTCCCTTAACTAAAGGTTGAGGGTTCAATCCTCACCTTAGGTATGGAGCAGCTTTAAATCATTGGGTCAACTATCTCATCTTTCGAGGTGCCTCCAATCTGCATTCGGCGGTGATACCCCGATCTCGAAAAAAAAAACAATATATGGATTTTTTTTTGACAAAAGCAATATATGGAGTTGGTAGATGTTTGTTACGGCTATATGTGTGATTTTTTTTTTGGTAGATTAATATATTTGTGATATTAATTGAATGTGTAATCAACAAACTTTTCCTCCAATTACGATCAAGTGAAAACTATATATATATATATATATATAATAGTCATAAAAATCTTTATTCTACATATTCATTCACAGAAACAAGAAAGAAAGTCTCTCTACGTACACTCTATTGCTGCAAATTAAAAGAATGGAAGATCATCAAGTGAATGTGATTGTTGTGAAGAATTTGAATGTGACTGTTGTGAAGGAAGAATCAAAATCTTTTAGGTATGTACTCAATATTCCCTTTAATTTTTTGTTTTTATTTTGTTGACGATACGATCGATAATCCTGACTCATATTATTTTATATAATCTCATCATATATGTAAATATGTGCATGCATGCATGCAGGTACCAGAAGAGTGACAAAGAGAGATTTAAAGAAGTACTTATTAGCTCGCTGGTATTGTGCTTGCTATCATCTATCATTCTGGCATTAAAGATACCATATGGCACAATCATGGCAGAATATAGCAACATGATCATGGATCTTGTCAGTATTCCTGTTTGTGTCATTCAACTATACATATGTGGTGTTATAACAGACCACCCTGTTAACAGCAGTATCTATTCAATCTTATATATTATGCTGCTATCAGCTATAATATCAGTTATAGAAGTCAGTTTTGTTTCGTGGAAGGGTGCTATCATCATTCTCATCTCTTGGGTGGTTCTAATTGCACGTAGTGCCAATTTTAACAGGAAAGTGATCTATGATATACATATTACAGTTTCAAACATTATTGATTTCTCGCTATCATATATTTTGCCGCTCGGCTACCTCTGCATTATCTATAGTTTTGTGACGACGGATAGACCTAATTGATAGGGTGCAGACGTTTAAATTTTTTTCTTTTGATAATAACTTTAAAATTGTTTATTTAGTTTAATGGATTTATAAATTCTTCTGTATGAATCAGACCGGTTTTGAATTATTTTTATTAACAATTGTTTACTACTTTTATTCATTTGTTTGATAAATGTGAGTATTATTCTTCTGTCAATTGTTTTGGTTTTTTTATTTATTTATTTTTTTTGAACAGCAATAGATTTTATTAATATACGATAATGAGAAAAGTACAAGAGGTACTCTACCCACACTTAGGAGAAGTACCGATAGTACTCAAACCACCTAAAAAACAATAACAACACCCGCTCAATCTATCCGGCTATCGAAGTATACAATCTAATGGGTTTACATACCATTCATAAAATATACCAATATTATTATATGGACACTTGTGTCAAGTACGGGCTAAAAATTCAATTTTATTTTGACAAATTTAACTAATGCTTATTATGAAATTAATGAATATTTAGAACGGAGAGAAATTGAGAGTTCCAACACGCATGCATCACGAACAAGTTAGCATGAAGGTGTTTAGAAAAAAGAATTGTTTATGTTAAAATTGGAAGTCTTTATTTGTCAAATAAAACACGAAGGTGTTCAGAGATTTTTCTATTCTTTAATTTTTTGTTGGAAACAAAAAAAAGTGTGATTTAGTCCAATTTGTTTTTGGGGATTTAGTCAAAAAAACAGAAAAGAGTTGGAGATAGATTGTGCGAGATAATTATAACTAAAAAAATTTATATTATGCGAGATAATTGGCGCCTAAAATATTTGTTTATGTATTAGCTAATAAATATTACTCCCTCCGTCCTTAGGGATGGCAAAAGAACCCGTACCCGCGGGTCCCGTCCGAACCCGAACTCGCGTCAACAGGTAAAACCCGATTTGATTGGGTTTGGGTTCGGGTTCGGGCGCCACCCGATATTTCGGGTTCGGGTAGATCAAAATCCACACCGAAACCCGAACCCACCCGTTTATATATGTAATTACAAAATTATCCTTGAATATATAAAATTTTAGTTGTAATTTGAATGTTTGTGTTTGAATTTTTTTCGAAGACTCTGAAGATTATAATTTTAGTTGTATTTAATTTTTATTTTGGATCATTATGTTACCATGCTTGTGTTTGAATTTCTTAAAAGTCTATGTTGTAATGTTGTAGACGTTAATTTCAATATTGAAGACCATAATTTTTTATTTTTGTTGAACTTGTTGTCTTTTTTCCTTTTCTGGCTTCGGATTTCGGGTTCGGGTGAAAAAACCCGAACCCATCGGGCACGGGCACGGGTGAGATTTTAACACCCGAAAGCCCCTTTGGGTTCGGGTTCGGGTACGGGTATACCCGATATTTCGGGTTCGGGTTTGGGTAGTATCAAACCCGCACCCGACCCTACCCGTTGTCATCCCTATCCGTCCCATTATATAAGCACCTTCTTACAAAAAGTCTAGTCCCAAAATATAAGCTTCTTTACAATTTAAAGCTTTAAAGGTACATTTATTACTTAGTAGTAATAATTAGGGATATGTGTAAGTAAAAAAAAGTAATAAATGTAAGCCTCTTTACAATTTAAAGCCTTAAAGGTACATTTATTACTTAGTAGTAATAATTAGGGGTATGTGTAAGTAAAAAAGTAATAAATGTACCTTTAAATTATAAAGGGGCTTATATTTTGGGACTAGACTTTTTGTAAGAATTGCTTATATAATGGGACGGAGGGAGTATTTTTTATAAAAAAAAAATATAAGTTACTCGTATATAATTATATACATAATTTTTAATAATACGGTCGGGGTTGGAGAATACGTAGTAGCAGCACTACATAAAAAGGAGCTAATTGCGGCAGTTTCGTTAACTAATTGCGGCGGTTAAAACTGCCCCCCATTGACAATTTGCGGCGGTTGAACACCAGCTGCAGATTTTAGTGTCACAGAGCATTTAGCGGCGGTTATAGCCAACTGCTGGAAGAAACGCCATAGAGCAATTCACGGCGGTTCCAAACTGCGGCTATATATGTTAAATAATCACTTAATTTGTTTGTGGCGGTTGGTAACCGCCGTTATATTTAAAGTTTAATTTTGTACATAGCTTATCGTAGCGGTTCAGTATCTATTAATATAACAAAATAAAATATGACTCAATTTCATAACAAAATATAATATGAAATTATCCACGCTCGAAATTATCCACGGTAGGATTTTTCTCTCCATCCTCATCCCCATGGAAAAAAAAATCTACAATTTCGGATCTCCATATAAATAATCCCACAGATAATCTATTATCAGATACAAATTGACATCCTTATTTCTAAATAGCAATGCTCTTACTAATCATGATATTCGGAATTTAGATTGTCAGCCACTATCTATTTTTTATTATTTTTACTCAAATCACTATATTGAAAAAAGGTTTCTAGTCAATTTCAATAAAGGTTTCTAGTCAATTTCAATAAAAATTGAATTGAAAGTGTCCTTCATAGTGAAAACTTAACCAATTTAAAGTAAAATAGTACTTTATCGATATATCTTACATTTGTAAGCAAGAATAAGGTTAAAAACACACTCTCTAATACGCACATTTCAACACACTCTTCTAATGGGAGTCCATATAAATTTTATACCAATAAAAAAGAATGTTGAGATGTTTGTGTTAGAGAATGTGTTATCAGCACTCCTCTATATAGCAACTTTGAATCACACTAAGGGTGTTTAGAGGTTTGGTTGAACCGATTTTTCCAAAACCTCTTATCTAACTCGATCATATTACATTATTGGACGGAAAATGCATACTTTTTTGTCAAACGAACGAACCCAATCCAATAATGAACGAATTGGTTTAGATCAGGTCATCCGACGGTGATGAGATAGTAATTAACAAATAGCTAGAGCCATCATAATCAGATAGAAATGATAAACGACCTTAGAAAGCATTGTCAAAACTTTATAATATCATAAATTCATAATCAGAAGAAGAAAAAAAATGTTGAAGGGTTTTCCTTACGGTTTATAAATCATGCAATTGATATCAGAATGTGTATACTGCACAGCACAATAACTTTAAGTCACTGATGTATGTTTCAATAAATTAAACTGGTATAAATTATTGTCCTCAATTGCAAAAAACAAATCAGGTGCAAATTAAACCACAAACTTCTCTCAGGGAGTGTTCTCTTTCTTCTGGTTTTCACTTTGAGATTTATCACCGGCGCCTAAAGAAGATGCAGCTTCAACATGTTTGTTGGGTTCGTCACTGGGAGGTTGACTAGCTTCAATGGTTTCCACTTGTATACTCTTTTGCTTATCATTATTTTGAGGAGCACTGGCTTCAGCATTGGTTACGATTGGGGATGAATCCATCAGACTAGCTGCTATAGCCGCCTTTAGATCCTCATCTTCCATGTCCGAAAACATTTCAGCTTCTTCACGTGAAAGAAACTGATTTGAATGTTGTTGCCTTTCAACAACTCTTTGTTGTGGAGCCTGTTGTACTGAATTGCAGGATTTAGTTATTCTCTCAGCATCTTCGGGGGAAAGCCATTGCCCAAAACCATTGGATTCAGATGAAGAAATGGGAAACTCTTTTGGAAAATTTCCTCTCACCAAGAATATGCTCCATCCAAACCCTTTCAAAGAGTCTAGGTAAGCGGCAAGGTAAAACTTGGAAAGGTGCTGTGGAGCTGCATAGAGACTGTCAAAGTTATACCACTCTCCGTTCACCTTGCGAATACAAAACCAATGATCCTGCAGATGACAAATGAAGGCATTTTCCAGCTCAGGGTCAATTTGGGCAGGCTCGGCAACTGGAGAATCAAGGGGAATGACTTGTAGGTCCCACACTTCCAAAGCCTTTTGTAAAACCTACAGGATAAATTTTGCACAATTAAGTAACTGAATTGCAACAGATCAAAGTCCTAAATTGCCTGCCCAAAATAATATTGGATGTATGCAACAAACATCTCATCAAACAGGGCACCAAAATATTGGATTCATGCTAATGATGTTTATCCCAGAACCTGAATCATACATACAGGGCACCAAAAGTGTGGCAACATGCAAAAATATAATCCTAAATGTTAATTCCAATAACTGATGAAAATATACAAAACAGTGATATAACTTGGATTTGGATTAATGCTATATAATAGTATATCAATTGTGATGAAAATAAGAGTAGATTCCAGATATTTATTGTATAGAACAGTTATATCGTATTATTTTTTGATCAATAGTTATATCGTATTATATCTTGTACACAGAGATAGAATATTATGTAATTATTCTACTTATTTATTGCTTTTGAGCCTATAAAAAGAGATGGCTTTGTGTAGTTGACACACAGTTCCAAAATATCATGTCTGATATCTTCTCTTATTCAAGAAAGTATCTAAATCCTTGAGTGAGGCAACCCTAAACCATGTTTACTTTGTAAACTTTCCATCTATTGCGTACTGGTGTCAATACTTTTTTAAAAACACTGTTTTCTTTCTGGTTTCTACTCTCCAGTATCATGTCACCAAATTCCGACGTGTTCCATCCCTTGCCATCCAAAAAAAATTCCTACGATTTTTCACAGAAAACGCCATACATTGCTTGAGTAATCTCTCTATCTAAACAATCTAATTCACCATCTACACTAGCTAGATGACCTACTAGATGGAGCTTTATTTTAGACAAAGAACCATAAACATATGATTTTTTTCCCAATGGCTCCATCCTTTATTTATTTGGGCTTGGTTTACCATTCCTCCTAAAAACGTCAATCTGTGTTATTAGGTTACAATGTGGCATTTCATCCCAATACTTTGGGCTTGGTTCACATGCTACTAGATATGATTCCCTCATGTAGCACCAAAATCTTTAGGGTCTGCACATAATGATACAAACTCCCCGATTACAAAGATACAACAACACATTTAGGGTCTGCACCTCCTAGCAAAGGCCCCAAATCTGTTGTTTCAAATTTGTTTCATATTATCACATGCCCTCCTTCTAATCCTTTCTTATTTATATTCATCATAGACTCTCTTCCAAAACTCTCAAATCACTAACAAATGAGGCCCTTAATGGTATGTTTTGGAAAAAGAAATTTAAAAGGAAGGGAAAGGGGGATGAAGATAACCATTTGTATAAAACCCAATAATTCTGCTTCAATGATGCATGTATGATGTATACATTTGTTTAATAGGACTTTTGCAAAACATGGCTTAATAAGCAGAACTTGTAACAACCATTTATGATGTTATATGGCATTATAACAGAACTCCAGCCAAACCAATACAAGTTATTATTAGCCATGCACATACGCAAGAGAGTCAAAAACAAAATTTCTCAAAGAATGAATCAAAAAATAAAACAAAACGTCTCAAAAAATAAGTGTACCAACTGTTTCTGTTTAATTGAAATTTAAACAAAACAAAAACAAGCTGTTTTCAAAACCCACCTTTCATTTCACCGACAAAAAAGAAAGGTGAGACAACTATAACACCAGACAGAATAAAACGTTACCATTTAATTGACGTAATATTCCCACTATAAAAGTTAAAAAAGAGAGGGGGTGTCAAAATAACTAGAAGTGTGTGAAGTGCTACTCCCGAAATCTCCCTACATCATTACTCAAGATATATCCTATATATAAAACTCAATTATTCAGTTTCAAATAAAGCATGCATGTGTACTATTTGTTTAATAGCATCGGTTACAAAACACGCATGAAAACAAAAGAGATCCGTATCTATCATGGGTAACTAACTAGTACCCTCAATAAATACAAAGTTCATAAAAACCATCTATGACGTATACTGCGTTACTGTTTAGCTCCAGCCAAACCAAAACAACTTTCACATTAACGTCAAAATGAGACTTGTTTGAATTATTAGCCATACACATACACAACAAGATAATCAAAAACAAAATTCTTTAACAAAAATAAAACCTACAAATTGTTTCCATTTAATTTAAATCCAAACAAAAATCACAAAATTTTAAAATCAACAAAGATAATACACTCAGTTATACCATGAATTTAAGCTGTTTTCATAATTCACCATCATTAACATTCAACACAAAAGAAAACAGCCACATATATAACTAAAGACATTCTTTTTAAATAGTCAATGTTGTCAAATAGCGGCTATAGTATTATAGTGTAGCAAAATTTTAACAAACCGTTATTGTTCAGCAATACCCTATGACGTATACAGCGTTACAATTCAACTCCAGCCAAATCAAAATAACTTCCACAGTAATGCCATAATATGACTTGTTTGTAATTAGCCATGCACATGCACATGCACACAACAAGAGTCAACAAAAATAAAACTTACGAAGTGCTTCCATTTAATTTAAATCCAAACAACACAATTTTCAAAATTAACAAATATAATACCCTGAGTTACACCGTGAATTTAAATTTTTTTCATAACTCGCCTTTCATTTCACCAACACAAAAGAAAGACAACACAGATATAACTACAGATATTCTTTTCAAAGTATCATTGTTATCAAATAGTGTCTATAGCGATATAGTGTAGCAGAAATAGAATTTCAACAAATCACTATTGTTATGCAATACACTAATTAATACAAATTTCTATCAAATAGCAGCTATAGCTTTAATTCAAACAAACTGCTATTTTCCACAAATTTCATTCTACAACACGTAAGTAAAACAAGATAAATTACTAAAATTTAAAGTGAACTAAATCTCAAGGACTCCTCAAGATTCTTACAAACCCTAAAGCTTAGAAATTATACACCAACCAACAACAAGATCATTAGGAGTTAAATCCTTACCAATTACACTAAGTTTCTTAGGATCACTAGACACTATTTAATCTAATTATGAGCATTTCTTATCCATAATCAGTGGTTGAACTCAATTATTCAGAAGAAACCCAATTTGATTAAAAAACCATACTTTACTTAGCTCGCTGTCAAAATCCGAATTACCCAACAATTAAAATAATATAAACACAATAAAATCAAATTCAGAATAATTCACCATCTACACTAGCTAGATGACCTACTAGATGAAGCTTTATTTTAGACAAAGAACCATAAACATATGATTTTTTTCCCAATGGCTCCATCCTTTATTTATTTGGGCTTGGTTTACCATTCCTCCTAAAAATGTCAATCTGTGTTATTAGGTTACAATGTGGCATTTCATCCCAATACTTTGGGCTTGGTTCACATGCTACTAGATATGATTCCCTCATGTAGCATCAAAATCTTTAGGGTCTGCACATAATGATACAAACTCCCCGATTACAAAGATACAACAACACATTTAGGGTCTGCACCTCCTAGCAAAGGCCCCAAATCTGTTGTTTCAAATTTGTTTCATATTATCACATGCCCTCCTTCTAATCCTTTCTTATTTATATTCATCATAGACTCTCCTCCAAAACTCCCAAATCACTAACAAATGAGGCCCTTAATGGTATGTTTTGGAAAAAGAAATTTAAAAGGAAGGGAAAGGGGGATGAAGATAACCATTTGTATAAAACCGAATTATTCTGCTTCAATGATGCATGTATGATGTATACATTTGTTTAATAGAACTTTTGCAAAACATGGCTTAATAAGCAGAACTTGTAACAACCATTTATGATGTTATATGGCATTACAACAGAACTCCAGCCAAACCAAAACAAGTTATTATTAGCCATGCACATACGCAAGAGAGTCAAAAACAAAATTTCTCAAAGAATGAGTCAAAAAATAAAACAAAACGTCTCAAAAAATAAGTGTACCAACTGTTTCTGTTTAATTGAAATTTGAACAAAACAAAAACAAGAAATTTTCAAACAAAGCAAAAAACATCACAATCGGTCATACCATAAATTCAAGCTGTTTTCAAAACCCACCTTTCATTTCACCGACACAAAAGAAAGGTGAGACAACTATAACACCAGACATAATAAAACGTTACCATTTAATTGACGTAATATTCCCACTATAAAAGTTAAAAAAGAGAGGGGGTGTCAAAATAACTAGAAGTGTGTGAAGTGCTACTCCCGAAATCTCCCTACATCATTACTCAAGATATATCCTATATATAAAACTCAATTATTCAGTTTCAAATAAAGCATGCATGTGTACTATTTGTTTAATAGCATCGGTTACAAAACACGCATGAAAACAAAAGAGATCCGTATCTATCATGGGTAACTAACTAGTACCCTCAATAAATACAAAGTTCATAAAAACCATCTATGACGTATACTGCATTACTGTTTAGCTCCAGCAAAACCAAAACAACTTTCACATTAATGTCATAATGAGACTTGTTTGAATTATTAGCCATACACATACACAACAAGATAATCAAAAACAAAATTCTTTAACAAAAATAAAACCTACAAATTGTTTCCATTTAATTTAAATCCAAACAAAAATCACAAAATTTTAAAATCAACAAAGATAATACACTCAGTTATACCATGAATTTAAGCTGTTTTCATAATTCACCATCATTAACATTCAAAACAAAAGAAAACAGCCACATATATAACTAAAGACATTCTTTTTAAATAGTCAATGTTGTCGAATAGCAGCTATAGTATTATAGTGTAGCAAGATTTTAACAAACCGTTATTGTTCAGCAATACCCTATGACGTATACAGCGTTACAATTCAACTCCAGCCAAATCAAAATAACTACCACAGTAATGCCATAATATGACTTGTTTGTAATTAGCCATGCACATGCACACAACAAGAGTCAACAAAAATAAAACTTATGAAGTGCTTATATTTAATTTAAATCCAAACAACACAAAATTAACAAAGATAATACCCTGAGTTACACCATGAATATAAATTTTTTCATAACTCGCCTTTCATTTCAACAACACAAAAGAAAGACAACACAGATATAACTACAGACATTATTTCTAAAGAATCATTGTTATCAAACAATGGCTATAGTGTTAAAGTGTAGCATAATTTGAATTTTGAACAAATCACTATTGTTGTACAATGCACTATTATTTAATACAAATTTCTGTCAAATAGCAGCTATATCTGTGCTATAGCCCTAATTCAAACAAACTGCTATTATCCGCAAATTGCATTCTACACCACGTAAATAAAAGTATAAAACACGATAAATTACTAAAATTTTAAGTGAGCTAAATCTCAAGGAAGGACTCATCAAGGTTCTTACAAACCCTAAAGCTTAGAAATTATACACAAACCAACAACAAGATCATTACGAGTTAAACCCTTACCAATTACACTAAGTTTCTTAGGATCACTAGACACTATTTAATCTAATTATAAGTACTTCTTATCCATGATCAGTATCTAATAAGCACATTCAAAACAAAAGTTCAATACATCAAACAAAGTGATCGAACTCAAATGGTTAATGAGCTCCCCTAAAACAAATTATTCAGGAGAACACGGATTCGATTCAAGAATCAAACTTTACTTATCTAGCAGTCAAAATCCAGATTACCGGCTTCCAGGGACCCTTAGAACCGGAGAATTAACACACACAAACAAAAAAAACACATCAAAATGATATAAAAATACTTCAAAAATCAAACTTTACTTAGCTCGCAGTCAAAATCCGAATTACCGGCTTCTGGGGCCGGTTAGAACCGGAGAATTAACACACAAAAAAAGCTCAAAACATAAAAAATAAAAAAAATAATATAAACAAGATAAAATGGATTTTTCAAAAGAATTGATTATGAATAAGAGTGAATTAATTATGAACCTGGATGCTGAAATCACCGTCAAGAGAAACATTATGGGAGAATAAATCAGCGGAGGAGGAAGAGTGAGCGGGAAGCATCATCATCTGACGTTCTTTGAAATCGAGATCGGAAGCGAGTGCAGCCAAGTCGAATTCAGAAAAGAATGGACCTTGAAGAACTGTGTTTACGCAATGAACAGCGCAAAGTTTCGATTCTTGTACCTCGTGATATAACATACCTCCATTGCTTGCTCCTTCCATCATCCTCCTTCAGATGAGATTTCAATTCAATTGAAATCGATTTTTCACAGAAGAATCAAATACTAACTAAACCCTAATTATTATAATAAACGTTGTTCCTTGTTGTTATTCGTTTCTGTTTTTGTTTTGCTTTATGGATTGGGCTATTATAAATTTGTGTTGTGTTGTGTGTGTGTGTGTGAAGACGAAAATGGAAGAAAATAATAATACTTGATTAACGGTTAAATTTAATTTAATTACTAAGTAAATATAATTATTACTACTTCACTAAATTGTCGGTTTTTCGATTTTGGTGTATATTTGTTTCGGTGGTGCTAACTTGTAGTTGTAGTAAGGTAACGTTAGGTGTTGTTGTGTTGCATCCCCGCGTGTCAACTTATAGGACAGAACAATTTTTTTTAACTAATAGGAGAAATATTAAATTTTTTAAAAATAAAAAAAAATTAAATAAGTGAACTAATAGAAAGAAAAAAAATTGTCTACGGAACCTAGTTCAGTTGGTAGGACATTTGCACGTAAAGTGCAGGAATGAGGGTTTGAACATTGGAACCGGACAAAAAATAATTATAATTATAAATATATTTTTCATTTTTTTTAAATTATGCTATAATTTTGTTAAAAGAAAAAGAATTATTTAATATTATTTTCACCACTTTTATGTAATTTGTCATTTCTATTTTTAATTGCCAAAGTTGAGATTGATATTTTTTTTTATGCATAAAAGCTAAACAAGACAGAAAAAAGAGGTTAAGTACTCTCTTGTAAAGGTAATTTTTATGGAGTCCGCAAGCGGAGAAGTTGAGAGAGGAGTTGGACACTGATTCAAAATGACCAAGATACCATCTAAACTTGCTCCGTGTTTTGTCTTTCTTCAATGAATGATAAAAAGACAAAAGTCAAGCATAAGCAATAAATCTCTTTATAAAATCGATAATAGGTGCGTGCATAAGGGTGAGTTGTAGGAACTCCTTCTATAATCAATTTTAATGTTGACTGACGATCAAATTCGCATTTGACATGCCGATAACCATCACTCCAAACAAAAGTTGAGAATGATATGATAGTATGTATATGTTTGAGTTTTGTGTTTATTACTAGTATAGTATAATCCCTTTGTTGAATTTTTTTTATCATCTAAAGTTTTACCGATAAATGAGTGTGTAACAGTTTGAATTTGAGCCCCAAAACTTGTACATTGTGTGAAATGTCTACTAATAGAGATGAGCGCACTAAGACTCTTTCTTAAATTGTTTAATCAAATATTTTAAGTAATTTGTGGAATCCATATATCATAAAATATGAATTGGATTTATTTGTACTTTGATTTTGTGTGTTTAATTTTAAGGTTTATTCACTTATTGGTACATAAAATTGACATTAGCTAACTGTCAAAAAAAATTAACATTAGCTGGTCCAAAAAATTTAGTTTAACTGATAGATAATATCGACATTGTTAGGTCAGATGTTCATGATTGAGGTTCGAACCCTGATCCTTCCACTTTGTATGTGTGAGTTTTCAACCAAAAAATACTGACATTACCTCTTCTCTTGATTAATGTAGCTTTGAATTATCAATCTTAAGATCTAGGTATATGTGGATTCTAATAAGTTTTTGAAAATAATTCTTTAATCATCCCATTCCAACTCTCATTTTAAATTTATTGATGATAGATGTTTGAAATAACTCTACAAAATTCAATGGAAGATAGACTGATGTATTACTACTTCATTTTTCAGTAATTCAATTGAATTCATAATAGTTTACTCTAACTCAAATGGTTCATTGACATTCAAGTGAAAATTAACATGTAATGTATCAATATGAAATATCAATACTATGATTCTTTTTCCTCTTTCATCAATACAATTCCTCATAACAAAAGGTCATAATGGTTTTTGCCACTGAATAGCAGCCTCACAGCTTTTCTGCTAGAACCCTTTTTAAACTCACTTCCATACTCTACAATGGGGATGAAACCAGATCCCCAACCGCCACCTCTATGCTGCATTTTTGTTTTTCATAGAGACAACATGGTGTGTTAATAGATAAATTCTACAATCTGATAGTAAAATATTAGATAGATCAAATTATAAACATAAGTATTGTTGTTGAAGGCATACCTCATGCTCTGGTATGTACACAATAATTGGCTGCTTACATAACTTTGATAGTACCTGCAAGAATATGGGCATTGGTCAGTATTTGAATTTTCTATCTCTGGTAATCATAGAAAGAGACATAATAATATACTAGAAAATCTATTGAGAATAATTAAATTAAACTTCAAACTAGAAAATCTATTTAGTCCTTAGAAGATAAAAATGCAAGCAAGGTTTTTAAGAAGTAAGTTCACTAACCAATAGTTCTGATTCTCCCCCCCAGAAATCTGGACGACCAATTCGCCTGCAGTAACTGCAGCAAAATAACACATCCAATCATGAATTCATGGCATTAAATACAAATTATAAACCTACTTCAAGATCTTCATTTTATGTCCATGTTTCTAAAACATACCGTTGTAAAGGCTCATCAACCGTGACGGCAATGATGGCTTCTTCATATAATTTACGGTCTCCTACATTTTCACATATAGCTTCTTTGACTGCCATTCTTAATTCATCTGTGTTATCAAGGGCAAGTTAAAACATTGAAAAAGAAAAGAAAAGAAAGTGAATGAAAAAAAAGGTCATAAGGCGTAAAATAAAGATAAAACAAGATAGGAAGATAAGTATCTCAGCTCAATAGTTGAACCAGAAAAACTACATGCACAAGCTTTATATTACAGAATGAACAGCTCAATAACTAAAAGCAAAACAAACAAAAGGGTATCTTTATCAATGTCTTATACTCTTATTGGCAGTAAGTATATCAACACACCTGCATTTTCCCTCTCCTCGCGTTGATTAAGAGCTACTCCCTTGTTGTAAGCCATTCCTTTGACCTGATTTCATTGAACTAACCTGTTACCACTTACCTCTAAAATTAATTTGCATAACTTAACTATGGTGAAACCTAGAACTAATGAATGACCAAGTTACATACAACATATTTGTATGGAGATGGACTCACAGGTTTGGTGAGATTGATACAACAATTGGATTGAGGGTAAACCGTGTCTTTAGAAGAAACTCAAACTTATATGTTGCTTAAGAGTGCAAATGTTCAATTAACCGTAGTCATGCCTCTTATAACTTAAGTTTGTGTGATACAAACTACACGCGTTTTCCTACTTGACAATGTTTTATAAGTCGCTATGAGTCCCGGTTCTACTTCTAGTTATTTCAGTTTTCAGATATTGCTCAAACCTCTAATTCTAGAATCTATGCAGTTGAATAAGATTTTCTAAACTAAAAATATTGTAAGATCAAGAAAGAACTAAAATAACAAAAGATAAAATTAAACAAAAGGTACAATAAATCCAATCAACATGTGTATTCATTCAACTATGTAAAACAAAGGAATCAAAGACGGTACACATACGAGTGCACGAAACAGACACCTTCCATCCCCAGTAACCTTCTGCACTGAAAAGCGTTCAAGTTTCTTCATTGCTGCAGATTGTCCACCACTGTAAAGACATAAGGAGGGGCCTTAAGAAAAATGAGTTCAAATTTGATCCATTGTTGATAATAAAGATACTTTTTTAAGGAAAAACGACACAGTATTAGTGAACCTATACATAGTTAAAAAAAATTATCAAATGATTAAGATGAAAAAAAATGACACAGTATTAATTAACATTAAGTTTTTTTGTCAAGTAAGTATCCTAGTGATTAGAAATTCCGGTGAATAAGTGTGGTGTACCCAATCCTCCTCTGCCAACTGAGTTAAACTCACGACGACGACATCAACAATAAATTTGACTTCATAATAATAACAATAAGAAATTCTAGCTATAATCACATTTCAACCTAATTAAGATGAAAATGAAAAATAAAATAAAAAACTGAAATTTGACTCACATTGATGAGCCAATTCTAGCGAAAAAGAGAGTGGTACAATTTGCAGCTCCAAATAAGCTTAAATTCGGATTGAAACGAGAAACAATAGAAGGGACTGGTGAAGAAACAATCTCAAATTTTGCTGTACCATCTTTCAACTGCTTAAGAATATCACTGTTATCCTCTGAGTCTGAGGATTCGAATTTGACAAATGTATTAATTAGCATAGCAGTGTTCAAAAAAGTAAGGGTAGAGTTAGTTAGTGTGGAGAGGTTGTGAAGTTACCGTTGAGAAGCTTCGACGCCATGGAATTCATGAGAAATTGGAAGAACTGCACTACACTCTTCTGCTCTGTTCTGTTCTGTTCGACCAAGATATATTTTAATCTTTGTTAAATTATAGGAGTATAGTATTTTTTTATGCTTAAATTAATTTCAAGTTTTACTTTGATTTTTTTGTTTTAGTTTTTAAATTATAAACATTATATCAGTGCCGGCCCGACTTTTTAGAGGTCAAAGACAAATTATTAGATAGTGAAATTTTTAAATTTTCTAATGAAAACAATTCATAGTTTATACGAAACAATCTAACTTTATGTTTTACGCTGCAAAATAAATTATTTATCGAAATACACCAAAGACAAGTATACAATAACTGCTGAAGGTACGGAAATAAATTCTTTGGTGATTATTACAGGAATTCCACATACAAAAAAATTTCTTGGTTTTTAAGTCATTAATTAACTTGTGATGAAATTATCCACACACCTAATAAGACATGGAGGTAAAGACAGAGTATAACATTATCTAGTTAGTATGCTACAAAATTGCAAGTTTTATTTGAAAGAAATCATGTCATGATAATTGAAATAAAAATAAAAATAATACATAGTTAAAAAGAAGTCACATCCAAATCACAATGAAGCAAAGATTCTCAAAACCATTGCTTGTCTTCATTTAGGTGTTCTCCATGATTTGAAAGGAAAGAAAATAGAAAAACACAACCAACCCGAAGTTACCAAAACATAGAAAACCATAATACCAAATAAAGAAAAGAGTGTGAACAAAAAGCGATGTTTCAAAACTGAAGATGAATGCAGTTAAAGATTATTCTGCTGAAAGATATGCTAAAACAATTTATAAATCCAAACTAAAAAACTACACCATGTTATGCCAACCACCTCTACCTTAAAAATAAGAACTTGTTCATAAGTGTAGAGACCAGACAATATCTAACTACGGCGACTTAGTTAGAAGTTAAAACCTAACTCAATTCCCAAAGGACTTGATCTGAAGTGAAATGAATGGTTCACTTCTCATCTCATAAGTAAAATGTCTGAATCAAATCCTATTACTAACTCCTATTGATATTTGATACTTTTAGAATAAAAATGATCACATTCAAGGGGGTTCATAACTGCAGTAACTATGGGGTTCCTACTTAGCAAGTGTCACATGATTAGCACATGGAACACTATTTGTGTAACATGATTCTCAAATGCCTTCAGACATTCTCAGCAATGATGCAACCTAAAACATTCAGACGCAGGACCCAGCAAAAATATAAACATCACACCAAGGAATAAACACAAATAAAGAGTTGATTCAGTAACAAAATCAGCAGGTCTAGAAACTCGCTGCTTACAAAAACCAAGTGTTCACCACAAGACACAACAATTAAAGCAAAAATACAAAAAAGAAATAGCCATGCCACCGCCGATCTAGAACCCAGTTCTGAGAACAGAAGCAACGAGAGGACGGTGGAGACTTCACACTAAATCCAAAAAACAAGTTAACGAAACAGGAAATAGAAAGAACCATGAACCATTTATTGTAATAACGATGATAGACTACCCTAGATAAATCATCCTGCACGGTTCATTTCTTCTTCAATGCTGACTTTGTAATCTTAGATGCACTAGCTTCCTTCTTCTCCACAGCCTTGATGACTCCAACAGCCACTGTTTGACGCATGTCTCTCACAGCAAAACGGCCAAGAGGAGGATATTCAGAGAAAGTCTCAACCACCATGGGCTTGGTGGGAATCATCTTAATAATGCCAGCATCACCATTCTTCAAGAATTTGGGCTCCTTCTCAATCTCTTTTCCAGAACGCCTATCAATCTTGGTAACAAGCTCAGCAAACTTGACAGCAATGTGGGAGGTGTGGCAATCAAGAACAGGGGCATAGCCGTTTCCAATCTGACCAGGGTGATTCATGATGATAACCTGAGATGTGAAGCTAGCAGCCTCCTTGGCTGGGTCATCCTTGGAATTTGAGGCGACATAACCACGCTTGAGATCCTTAACAGAAACATTCTTAACATTAAATCCCACATTGTCACCGGGAAGAGCCTCAGTGAGAGCTTCATGGTGCATCTCAACAGACTTGACTTCAGTTGTCAGTCCACTAGGGGCAAATGTCACCACCATTCCAGGTTTCAAGACACCAGTTTCAACACGTCCCACAGGCACAGTTCCAATTCCTCCAATCTTGTAGACATCCTGAAGTGGCAATCGGAGGGGCTTGTCTGATGGCCTCTTAGGCTCGTTGATTTGGTCAAGGGCTTCAAGAAGGGTTGGACCCTTGTACCAGTCAAGATTTGTAGAGCGCTCAATCATGTTATCTCCCTCAAAACCAGAGATGGGAACAAATGGAATTTTATCTGGGTTATAGCCAACCTTCTTCAAATAGGATGAAACTTCCTTCACAATTTCATCATACCTAGCCTTGGAGTACTTGGGTGTAGTGGCATCCATCTATTCAAGATAACAATAAATTAGTACTTGTAGAAATTAATTAAAAAATAACAATCAAATGCATTCTTTAAAGGGTGCTGAAAAATGCAAATACCTTGTTGCAGCAGCAGATCATTTGCTTCACACCAAGAGTAAAAGCAAGGAGAGCGTGTTCACGGGTCTGACCATCCTTGGAAATACCAGCTTCAAAACCACCAGTTGTGGAATCAATGATCAGAACAGCACAATCAGCTTGGGAAGTTCCAGTAATCATGTTCTTAATGAAATCTCTGTGTCCGGGGGCATCAATGACAGTGCAGTAGTACTTAGTTGTCTCAAATTTCCATAGAGCAATGTCAATTGTGATACCTCTTTCACGTTCAGCCTTGAGCTTGTCAAGAACCCAAGCATACTTGAATGAACGCTTGTTCATCTCAGCAGCTTCTTTCTCAAACCTCTCAATCACACGCTTGTCAATACCTCCAAGCTTGTAGATCAAGTGACCAGTGGTAGTTGACTTACCAGAGTCGACATGGCCAATGACAACAATGTTAATGTGAACCTTTTCCTTACCCATTTGTCCTTAAAAGCTTACAACCACAAAAAGATCTGCCAATTCAACAAAGAAAACGATACATAAGTATCAACAAACCACTGATAATAAAATAAACAATCTAAATTAATATTTCAACATCATGTAAGGACACAGAGTGTTTTAGCAGATCAAGCAAACACAGTATAAAACAGAAAAAATTCAAAGTATATTACTCAAAAAGAACAACTTTATCATATAACCACATGTGCTTGTCTGTTATGAGAACATATGCATTTAGTGTTAAAAGATGGATGAACTCATAACAACCAAAAACTATCAATGCATAAACACACAATTAGGAATCAGAATTAAGATTTAATTAAAAAAAAATACTACATTCAACAACACAATGACAAAAAATACACAATCCTAAACAATAATTCAAAATCAAAAGAGGTAAAGCCACCAAATGTTCATGTCTGTAATACTCATGTCACAAACCAAGTATATTAGTAAAAAGAACAACTTTATCATATATTCACATGTTCATGTTTGTTACACAAAAAAAACTTTATCATATAATCACATCCACATGCCTGTTATATTATATAAGCATCTAGTATAAAATACAAACCCTCATTGAAAAGAAGAATGCTTTCATAAACAAATTAGAAATTAAAAAAAAAAAAAAAAAAAAAAACTACACAATCAACAAAATATACAACCCAATTCAATAATTCAATATCAAGATGTAAAGACACTAACCAGATAAACCAAAATACGTTATGATACAAAAACAAACCCAAAATTACTCAAAAAATACCAACTTTACCATACATGAAAATACCTAACCCTAACAGCAAACATCAATGCCTTGATCATAACAAATAAACATTAACGATTCATAAATAAAAAAGGGTTATGACACTAACATGAATCAGAATTTCGATTTACCATGCACATGCATAAATTTTATACCTATATTGAAATTGAATAACAAATCGAAAACAAAGCAACATATAATAATCTTAATGTAACCATAGAATAGGTGTAACGAATAAGAGTATGAAACGGTGATGAGAAAAGGAAAAGAAGGGTTACATTGTTGAAGGAGAAAGCTTCGTTACGTTAGGAAGGAAGAGAACGAGAGAATAGAATAGCGTTAGGGTTAAAATGAGGGTTAGAGGGTTTATATAGTAGTGGAATATTAGTGAATTAATTAAGGAATCAAATCAATTATTTTTTAATCAAACTTTTAAGAGAAGATTGTGTCAAAAAATAACGGTAAGTAAAACATGTTTATTTTCTTACACACAAGTAAAACGTTTTTTTAAATCACGTAATTCTTTTTTTAATAATAATTTATTGCTTGAATAAAGCTTACAATATTTTTTTTAACATCAAAAAAATAAATTATTCTCACCAGAAATCGATCACTAGACCTCTTTTTATCTAACTCATATGTCCCTTAACTCTAATTACTTGAACTATCTTAATGAAAAAACATATAAAAAAATTGTAAAACAAAAAAATCTCATAATTTAAAATTTATTTTAGTTTCTCATCATTTTTTTTGCATACTTATATTAAAGACAAATTGGTATCCACCGCCGAACGCACTGACTAATCCCTCGTTAGATTGGAGACACTTCTATAAGTGGGATAGTTGGCTCAAAGATTTAAAGCGGCTCCATACCCAAGGTGAGAATCGAACTCTCGACCCTCGGTCAAGGGAAGATGAGCCCCAACCGATCAACTACACCCCTTGGGTTGTTATATGTGAAATTAAACACGACAATTTCAATTTCAATTGTATTATATTTTGTTATAAACAAGCTCACAAGGATCTTCAATAAACTTAAGAAGTAGAGTGATTGTATTACCATGTAATAGTAACTCATTAGTTTTAGATGATTGATGACTCGTTAGTTTTTTAAAAAATGCATTTTATTTATCAATTTAATACCCTTGTACCGGTACATTAGAAATTGTCTAATGTATCATAGAATTTGCCTATTATTGAATCAATAAGAATCTAAAATAATCTTGGCATATATAATAAGGTAGTGTACTTTCACTATTACAATAATCAATAAAGTTAGTCAATTCTCTTCCTTATCTTCTTAGGAGGTTCTCTCTATCCTATAATTCAGATAATCTCATTCTTATCATATTTGATTTAAAAATTGTTATATTATTTGCCAAATATGAGACAAAAGCCGAATAAAATTGAAATATTTGTCTCTCACTATATCACAGAAATTTATTGTCTCAAATACAAATTCTCTAAAATATCAAAATAATTTTTTGCAAATCAACTAACCCTTACAAAAGTGTTTCAACCATTGCCAATGTGTGAACTATGGACGATGTCATATGATGAAAACATGCAAACATTTGTTTTTCGAGTGTCCTGTATTTTGAGAACTTATTTTTTAAGAGATAACCTGTCTTAGTTAGGAATTAGTTGTGTCTTGTCAAACATTATCTACTATCACGTGGTTGGATCAAGTCAAAAGTTGAGAGATTCACTTACGATTAATCACAACTGTTTCCGTATTAATAATCCATTAATTCGTTCCTTGAATTATCATTCTCTCATGTTTGTAAAAAACCTCAAGTAAATTAACAAAACCAGCAATGATACATATGATCCATGATTTTCATTAGATTGCCTCACACCAGCTTGAGCAGCTAAATGCATAACATGAATAAAAGGAACAAATTGAAAAAGCTTCTTCAAAACTAATGCACCATTGACATCACCTTCCACAATGAACACGTTTCAATGATGGATCCTACTATTCATTGAAATTGTCCAAGACCAAGCACACCATGACCACTACATTAGAGTGTGTTCCAACGTTAATTGTAAGCATGCCTTCACTTCTAAAGCACTAAAATTAAGGAATTATCCACTCAAAACTTTCTATTGAACTAAAAGCTTCTATAGAAAAATTTAGAGAGCAAGAACAACAAATGATAGTAGCATTAAGCAAGTACTATACAAGTAAACGGTATGTCTACTTTCACGATCTAAACAATGATATTAAAAATTGCTCCTGAGTCATGACATTCTAAACAACAGCCAACAATATTGTCTAAAAACATTCAGAACAGATACATGTCAAAGCAAAAACTTAAACATCACACCAAGGAATAAACACACAAACAGAGTTGATATTCATAAACAAATTCAGCAGATCCGAAAACTTGCTGATTACAGAATATAAGTGTGCACACAGGATACAATAATTAAAGCATAAACACAAAAGAAATCATGCCACCGTCGATCTAGAACCCAGTTCTGGGAACAACAGCTACGAGATGACGGTGCAGACTTCACACTTAATCCGAAAAACAATTTAACTGGACGAGAAATAGAAATAGTAGTAACCATGAACCATTTATTGTAATAACGACGACATAGTTCCCTGGACAAACAATCACGCACGGTTCATTTCTTCTTCAATGCTGACTTTGTAATCTTAGATGCACTAGGATCCTTCTTCTCCACAGCCTTGATGACTCCAACAGCCACAGTTTGACGCATGTCTCTGACAGCAAAACGGCCGAGTGGAGGATATTCAGAGAAAGTCTCAACCACCATGGGCTTGGTGGGAATCATCTTAATAATACCAGCATCACCATTCTTCAAGAATTTGGGCTCTTTCTCAATCTCTTTACCAGAACGCCTGTCAATCTTGGTAACAAGCTCAGCAAACTTGACGGCAATGTGGGAGGTGTGGCAGTCAAGAACAGGGGCATAGCCATTGCCAATCTGACCAGGGTGATTCATGATGATAACCTGAGATGTAAAGTTAGCAGCCTCCTTTGCTGGGTCATCCTTGGAGTTTGAGGCAACATAACCACGCTTGAGATCCTTAACAGCAACATTCTTAACATTAAATCCCACATTGTCACCGGGAAGGGCCTCAGTGAGAGCTTCATGGTGCATCTCCACAGACTTGACTTCAGTTTGCAATCCAGTTGGTGCAAAAGTCACCACCATTCCTGGTTTCACGATACCAGTCTCAACTCGTCCCACAGGCACAGTTCCAATTCCTCCAATCTTGTAGACATCCTGAAGTGGCAATCGGAGGGGCTTGTCTGATGGCCTCTTGGGCTCATTGATTTGGTCAAGGGCCTCAAGAAGGGTTGGACCCTTGTACCAGTCAAGATTTGTAGAGCGATCAATCATGTTATCTCCCTCAAAACCAGAGATGGGAACAAATGGAATTTTATCCGGGTTATAGCCAACCTTCTTCATGTAGGAAGAAACTTCCTTCACAATTTCATCATACCTACTCTTGGAGTACTTGGGTGTAGTGGCATCCATCTGTTCAATATAGTAAAAAAATTAGTATTATGAAAATAATCAAATGCAATTTCAAAGGGGGTCAAAAATTCTTACAAAAAAAATTCAAATACCTTGTTGCAGCAGCAGATCATTTGCCTCACACCAAGAGTGAAAGCAAGGAGAGCATGCTCACGGGTCTGACCATCCTTGGAAATACCAGCTTCAAAACCACCAGTTGTGGAATCAATGATCAGAACAGCACAATCAGCTTGGGAAGTTCCAGTAATCATGTTCTTAATAAAATCCCTGTGTCCGGGGGCATCAATGACAGTGCAGTAGTACTTAGTGGTCTCAAACTTCCATAGAGCAATATCGATTGTGATACCTCTTTCACGTTCAGCCTTGAGCTTGTCAAGAACCCAAGCATACTTGAATGAACGCTTGTTCATCTCAGCAGCTTCTTTCTCAAACCTTTCAATCACACGCTTGTCAATACCTCCAAGCTTGTAGATCAAGTGACCAGTGGTTGTTGATTTCCCAGAGTCGACATGGCCAATGACCACAATGTTAATGTGAACCTTTTCCTTACCCATTTGGACTTAAGCTTAAAATCACAAAAGATCTGCTATTTCAACACAGAAAACAGTACATAAGTATGCTTCAAATGAAAGAAAAAAATAAAGCAATGAAAAAATAAAAACCAACAACATCAGACACACAAATAAAAAAAGTCAATCCAAATCAACAATAAAATATCAAGAGATGAAAACACAACAGATGAAGACTTATGCTTCAGCAGATTGAAGAAACAGAATCTGATCCAAAAACAAATCACAAAGTATAAAACTCAAAAAGAAAACTTTATCATATTATCAGATGTCCATGTCTGTTACTTTTATATAAACATCAACTATGAAACTACAAAATACAAATCTTAAAATCACAACGGATCTGCTACTTCAAACTCATACAACAACAACAACAACAACAACAACAACATCATCATTACAAATCATAATTGCACAATCCATGTCAACAATTCAAGTTTAAAGAGCAAGACACTACATGTTTCAGCAAATCAAACAGAGGAACAAAATATTCCAAACACAAAAACATGTCCATACTTCAAAAAGAACATCTTTATCATATTCATGTACATGTGTGTATGTTTATATCATATTATATGCATCAAATATCACACCACAGAAAAACCACTGATTCAAAATCATAACACAATCAGGATCCATAATCACAATTAAACAAGAACATAACACAAATCAAAGCATGATTATCATATCATAATCATAATAATGAAATACCAAATTGAAACAGATCATAACAAAAAAGCATAAATCAAACTAATTTGTAAGCATCCTATGATAACATGTGTATAATAATGGATTATAGATGATAGGAAATAGGGGAGACTTACATTGAAAGAAAAGCTGCGCTAAACCCTTGGAGATAGGAGAAGCAGTGATGTGCTAAACAGGGTTGCTATTGAAGGGTTTATATAGTGTCAAATTTGTTATTTTATTTTGACGGAATTGACCTCTCTTTTAATTTTATTTCCAACAAATATCTAGTAAGGCGGCACAAGATTTGTAGAGGGAGCATTTTAGGGTGTTCACCAAGTAAATTGACTTTTTTTTTTCTTCTTTTTTTCGAGAGCAAGTATCCACTGTCGAATACAATAATTATTTCTTATGCTGAATTGAAAAAATGAATCATCGACCATTGATTAAGGAGAATAAATCACAACTGTTCAACCACAATCCTTGTTTTAAATTGACTTAGTATTTGTACCCAAAAATAAAGTTATCCAATAAATAATTGATGTTATAAAATCATTCGATAGATAATATTAATTATATTGATTTAGTTCATTTGGTGTATACATTGTATTTTATATGTAGAAGCCGAAGTTCAATTTTTAAACATTAAATTCATTTTTAAATGTAACTTTCTAGCTGCTGGTTACTCACCAATTTTTTTTCTTCAATTTGACAAATATTTATTATACTTTTAAGAACTTTGGTGCTGACTTTGAGTGATTTTGATTTTGATCATTTACATTTGAGTGAGCTTAAACTTTTGGTCTCTAAACAAAATATATTTTGTTTCCAACATCGAAGATTTATTTTGTTTTAACTTTTAAATGGCTGATTCATTCGAAATATGTTGACTTGAAGTGAATCTTGCTATTTGACGATTGCTACATGGGTTTTTACGTTTAATAAACAAATTTGTTGATGGGACCGTAATGTAAACAAACTTTATATTTAAATTTGTTGAGGGACTGAAATAGAACGAAAGCAAACAACAAATTCTGCAAACAAAATGTGTTGCCTTTCATTTGCTTTGTCCAGCACTTGTGTCTATTATTGTTGGTTCAACGGAAGCTTGTCGTTGTCAAAATGAAGAACAATGGACGGAAGCAGAAAGACAATGAGAAAAATATCTAAATTTAGATTAAAGCTTGATTCTTTTTGGGTGTGTATGTTTGTAGATTTTATTTTGATGAAGATGATTAACTACTAGGTTTTTTAGTTTGAAAAGCACATGAATTTAGTTGAACTTTATTAAAAGTTTGAAGATTATGGATTTCATTTTTTTATAATTACATCTTCTGATAGTGGTTGTTACTTTTTGAGCTTATTTAAGATAAATAGATTTTGCAAAATGTGTAATGTAAATACCATTATCAGCCACAACTATGATAGTAAGATAGTAGTTACTTAACATTATCTAGTGATCCCGTGGTAAGTTAGTTTATGGTTAGCTTGCAGTAAACTCTTTTCTTCTATATACTATTTTACTAGTATAGTATATGAGTAATAATGCAGTTCCAAAATAATGTTTTGAACTTTTGACATTGTTTCAGTGGTGACTTTTCCTGCTATGCTCCAAGTCTGTCATTTTTCTTTCTCACTATTCTGATTCTACCTCCGACTACTAGTATTGAAAATGTATAACCGATAAAAATGAGGTTATGAAGTAGTACATGTATTTGATTTGATTTGATGGCGTTGATATGATGAAGTGCTAATGGTAACAAATAAAGTGTTAGTTTATGAGAAAAGCAGAAGTCCCACATCGGACATATTTGTAAATAATGGACAAGAAATTATCTATAATTATAGCAGCACCAAGCCAAATTTTCCTCATTTTAGATTAAATCCAACGGTAGGTTGAATTGATATTGGTATGTCTAACGTCTGATTCTTTTTTAATAATAATTATATTATATATATTTAAAATTAAGATTAAGATTTAAGATAACAAATTGAACCAAATTGTTGATCAGTTTGAATTTAATTGAATTTGATCTAAAAAAATAAATTTGAAAAGAACTTCAATCGAGTTTTGAGCTTAATTATTTTTTATTGCGTTATGTTGGACTCAGCTTGATTCATTTATATCCCTACTCAAATTCGAAATTGATTACTCTAAAAATAATTAATTAGATCACTCTAAAAACAATTAGTTAAAAATTTATAAATGTTCATTGTGTTTTGAGAATGTTTCTATCTTAGAAAAATAATAAAATATTAATAAATAAATAAAAATTATATAAAATAAATTAGTAATAAAAAATCTTTAGAAGGGAGATATTATTCTTGAAAGGCTTTAAAAGTGAGATTAAACACATAAGAAAAATCAGATTGATTGAGAGAATTCATTCCCACAAATTCACCATAATTGTTTTATCACAAAATAAAAATAAAAATTTAAAAAAATAAAAAGCCAACAAGAACAAACCTCACTTCTTCTCTCTTTCTCTATCTAACATCAAACAAAGTATAAACAAACCTTACTCTTTTTTTTCTCTCTCTCTCTCTAGGGTTTCGTCACGAACTCATCGTAGGGTTCACTTTTTCCCCTTCGTGATCCACAAACCCTCGATTCTCCTCATTTCCTTCTCGATTTCTTCACCTTCCCCAGCTCAGGTTCGTCAAATCGCGACTTTTCTCTACTTCTGACTCTTTTTAATTTTCAAATTTCATCATTAATTTATTAATTTTATGATTTCTAGTTGAATTTGGTTTATTTGTTGATGAAAGTCATAGCTGGTAGAGTTTCATTGTTTGAATTGATTGAAGTTGTTTGAAATTGAATGGTGCAGGGTAAAAGGATTTTTTGTTGTAATCACTGATAAACTTGTTTTTGGGGATTTTATATTGTGGTGGCATTTGAATGTGAATGTTGTTCAATGCTTGATGATAGTTGCTATGGATTTGAATGCGTCTCCTGTACCGGAGGAAGATGATGATGTTTTTGAAGAGAGGGTACATGTTCAAGAGTATACTGCACCCGAAGATCGTGTTGAAAGTGGAGCTGATATAGCTCGCCGGGTACTATTTCTTCTCCTTTTCTTTTTGATACCTTCTGGTTTCATGCCAGTGGTAGTATGTTGGCTACAGTTCTATGGAGTAGGAGGAGTAATGTAATGCTAGTTGACTAGTAGTTTTTCATATTTTAGTTTGACACGTGAGCTCGGGACTTCTGTGAATCTGACATGACACATTATCAAATTATACTCTTTTAGAGCTGTAACAGGGAAAGGAATTGAATTCACATATCGTGCTGTATCAGGAAACTATGTAAAAAAAACATATTTTAGTTTGTGTTGCTTTGTAGTTGAGTATCTATCTAATTCTAACTTGTCATTTTTACGAGTCGATGGTTGAAATTGTTTTGAATATCTCATTTCTCTGCAAGTTACAGTAAAAGAATAATTTTGATTTATGATTAAAGGTTATGTTTATCCAAATTTTTCTGCTAGATGTTAAATGATTAGTCAAGCAATTTTGATTTTGAATGTGAAGAATCAACTCCTTCTCTTTTTCCCTCCATCCCTCTTTTTTTTCTACACATATCGACAGCCATTATTTGTTTGGATTAAAACTGTGTGTTCAGTATAGAGTTTTATCACAATGCTGTTGAGAGTGCTGGTTTTTTAGATAGAAATTAGGAACAAGTAAACACATGCTTAGTGTGCAGATAGTGCTTGATAGATTTTTTTTTTTTCAAAAGTAAAAAACAGGGGGAAAAGCTACAACCCCAAAAATATCCATTTGAAACAATGATTCTTTTTGGCTATTAAGTATACGTGGGTTTCATTAGTAATTAGAGTTTCAAACTGTATATTAACCTTACCTGTCTTTTCATTAACACAAATCCTGAGTTGTTGTTTCTTTTATAGGAGCGTGAGGAAAGAAAGAGACGCTTGAAAAGAGAACGTCCTGATGATAAACCTGTGCATGTATCACAGTCACCTCGATATGATCAACAATTTCATACAAAAAACCCTAAATCATATGATACAAGTAGGCTTCCTCCGGGTAAGCGTTTCTTTCCATGGCCCAATTGCTGCCAGTGATAATCAGCTATGTGATTGAACTAAGATATTTCTGAACACAATTCTATTTTTATTTCAACCTATATTTAAACTAGATTTGTTATATATTGATGAAACCTGATGACGTGTATGAAATTATGAAAAAGTGAAGAACCTTGATAAATGATAACTTCAGCTATTTGAGCTCTTTCATTAGATAGTACTGAAAAATTTAAATTTTACAAGGGTGCACATGTAGTAATACATCTCTAGTTGGGCATTCACAGCTAAGTAAAACTAACCTTGCTACCACCCTGTTATTCTCCCATAAACCTAGGAAGCATGGAGATTAGAGTAGAGTTACTGTTTATGTGATCATAAGCACTAGATCCGAAAACCTGTGATCTAACCAGTAAAGAATGAGAGATGCAATTTGTAGATTTACTAGAATCGCCTGCAGCAGCAAGTAATGATGCTGGGTGAGTTGCCTTGGACTGTAGACACTCTATGTACTCATTATCAGACATAATGTTGTGATTAGTTGCCTCTGGATCATGTTTTGCTTCATTATTCTACTACACAGGTTGACGTAAGTTAATAGAATTATCAGTTAAATCGTGCAATAAATGGTATCCTGACTATGACCATAACGATTATAATGAGACCACTGAGGATGATTACCATTTCAATATCCTCTGCAACCCCCATGGCTGCAACCTCCATGATTAGTCAAATTGGAGACAAATGTGGAGGAATCTGGTCAGGACGAAGTTCATTTCAGAAGATGAACCTCTTAACAACTCTTAAGTAGATCATTTATATTGTGAACATTAGGGTTTACCACAATATGGTTTTCACGAAGATCCCAAAGCACAAAAGTCATGGATTACGTAATAGAATTATCAGTTAAACTGTGGAAATGTCATGTATCCTGAGTGTGACCATAACAATTATAATGAGAACACTGAGGATGATTATCATTTCAATATCCTCTGCTGCCGCCATGGCTGCAACCTACATGATTAGTCAAGTTGGAGACAAATGTGGTCAGGACAAAGTTCATTTCCGAAGATGAACCTCTTAACAGCTGTTAATGAGATCATTTATGTTGCAAACATCGGGTTTACCACTATGGTTTTTATGAAGATCCCGAAGCACAAAAGCCAATATACAGATTGTCAAGTTTATCATGATTTTCTTAAGAATATCAGTCTGAACTCTAAAGGATGGATTTTATCGCTTCGATCCAATGGTGGATTTTGCTCTATTCAAGTATGTGGGCAGATCATGATGTGTCATTTGAAGAGTGGCAAGATTGTGGATGGAGTGATAAGGTCATACCACCACCATGCACATCATTGGATTACACCTGTAGAACTTTCTTCGAATATCATAGCATGTTTTAATCGTGTCAAAGCAGACAACAACTTGGGATAAATAGATTGCCAAATCAATGAGACCAATTGGTAGTCTGCACTCTATTTTTCTCTCTGCCCTCAGTCGGATTATCCTCAACTTTCTTCGATAGGGGATTAGAGAGTCCCTGACCTAGGAATCATGTAGCAACATCAGCATGCCAGGCTAAAAGACAATTAAATCGCCCCCTTTTTGGAATTGCCAATGGTTGTGAATGATATAGTAGAATCGGAAGCCATGAAAGTATATCCAGCACGAGAGTGCAACAGGTCTATCAGGGGTTGTCACTGATACATAGCTAGCAAGGGTAGGCAAACTTGTATTAGAAAGGTAGCCACAGAAAATTGGTCGTAGGGTGGTGCGCATACTTTCAACCCAGAGTGGGTCATGACTCATGAGAGTAGAATGTAGATGGTGCAGGAAAATTTCAAAATGGTGGTTGGTCAGAAAAAGTCACGACCTGATATATTAGGGCTCTTAATAACAAATTAACTGGTTTGGTTAACTTGAGTGGACCTGTCTTAGTTAGGACACAATCTTATGGACATATTAGGGTTTAATTAGGAAGTTGACTTATTTAGGTTTGATCAGCTGAAGACTGGCTGGCTGATTCTCTGATTTAAGCTTTATCAGCTCAGAGGTTCTATGAATTGTATGACAAAGTCAGGGTCTTGGATTGTTTTTTATGCTTCAGCCACCTCGCGTTTGTTGGAGGAATATTAGAGTATTAACACTTTGTCTATGTTTTTGAGCTTTGAAGTCTCTGCCATGCGCTGACTCAGTTAATACCAAGTCAGCTAGTGATTGGTCAGTTGACAGTCAATGTTAACAAATGAGTTTTATTTAAAAAAAAACTAGATTGATAGCTGTTATAATTTTTTTTTGTTGGTACAATAGCTGTTATAATTTACTTCAGTCATGTTTGAAATTATTGGAAAACATTGCCACAAATTAAGATTGTCGTACATGTGAATGAAAAAAGGATATTTTTTCCTTTTCATACAGGATGGTTAGATTGCCCTGCATCTGGCCAGGAGATTTGCTGCATGATACCTTCTAAGGTTCCTCTTGGTGAATCATTCAATGACTGCATTCTTCCTGGTAAAAGATACTCATTTAAACAAGTGATACATCAACAGAGAGTTTTAGGGAGAAAAGTAAGTAGAATTATCCTAAAAATGTACTACTTCATTTAGATGTTTGTCTGTCTGTTTCTTACACTTCTTTGTCATTTATTTTTTCTTGGATTTTAATTTTTTAAGCATGAGTGATCAAAATGAAAGGAATTTGAGATTTCTACCAAAAAAGAAATTATATAAAAAGGATATCTATATCTACTTGTATTTCGCAGCATGATCTAGAGAGATTGAACGTTCTATATCATACAATACAAAAAAACTTGTCTGCAATTATTTTTTTTCTGCTTTTGACATTTTATTCTCTTGATTTGCAGCTTGGTTTGGTGATTGATTTGACAAATACCTCTCGATACTATCCAGTAACAGATTTAAAAAAAGAGGGTATCAAGCATGTTAAGGTTTGTAGTAGCCATATTTTATTCGCCAACCCAAGGCTTCACAACTTTCTTTAAAACTTCGATCTCTTATTCTTACATTTGAAGATTGTTTTTGTTTAGATTCAATGCAGGGGGCGTGATTCTGTACCTGAAAATTTAGCTGTGAATCAGTTCGTATACGAGGTTTGTTTCCTGCTAATATTTAGTCATGTTTAGGAAGATTTAGTTTTGAGGTGGGAGGTCCTTCTTAAAAAGCCAAATGAAAAAACTCACAATAAATAAGAAAGCGTCTAGGAAGCAATACAACTTATTCTGTCAGCGTTTTTGGAAGATATATACTTGTAGATAGACATGATTTACGCCAAATGTCTCCCATATAAGCCTGCTCAGTGAAAGAGCTCTGTTCAAAGGTGTAAGAATTACCGTGATTAATAATTTTTAACAAAGTTATTATTTATATTTCCAGGTTATACAATTTTTGTCACGCCAAAAGCAGGCAAAGAAGTATATACTTGTTCATTGTACACATGGGCACAATCGTACGGGATACATGATTATCCATTATCTAATGCGTGCTATGTCAATGTCTGTTACTCAGGTTAGTTTTGGAGTCACCTTATTATCGTAGCTCTCTCTCTGTCACCCTGTTTGCCTGTTTAAGAGTTAAGAGGTTGCTCAAGTTCAATAAGTATACTTATTCCAAATTTGCAGGCAATTAAAATTTTTTCCGAAGCACGGCCTCCAGGAATCTATAAACCTGATTATATTGATGCGCTGTACACATTTTATCACGAGAAAAAGCCTGAGATGGTAGTTTGTCCTCCTACACCGGAGTGGAAAAGGTCTTCTGAATTTGATCTCAATGGTGAAGCAGTTCCAGACGATGACGATGATGGAGTACCGGGCCCTGATTTGCAGGTATGGATAATATAGATAGTGAATTTTGATATTTTGTCCTTTTCTATTTCTCAATTAATATCTTTTTGATTTTCAGGTGGGATTTGGTGCAAATTGTGTTTTTCTATAATTCTCTTGTTAGATACTAGTTTTCTTCTCAAGTCTTAACTCTTAACAGTAGGAAACAGAAGAAAAACAAGATGGCATATTGTCATTAGAAAAATGCTTTTAATACTACACTGGTTATTAAAGGCACTGATTTAATGATTAATTTTACTTAAAAATTGCTTTTAGAGTTAAATATCTAAATATAAATCACATTACTTCAAACTTAATTTTGACAACATGAATTTTACAAAATAAAATTTATTCAAAATTACTCTTGGCAAACACTCAGCTAAAAACACACTTAGTCAGTTTTAATGTAACCAAATCTCTTTGCAGTGGTAAAAAATTATAAATGAGCCTTCTAGACTTCCAATGTTACAAGAATCTAAAATTGAATATGTTTATATCATTTTAAGGACTACAAAAGAGGAAATAATGTTTTGAATACCCTTACTCCCCACTTTGGTATTTCACCAAAATCTTCATTTTTTCTTCTAATGTCCCAAACTTGATAAATAAAGATAAAAAATAGCTGCGAGTGATGCCAAGAATCTTAGAGCGATAAAATTGATCCAAAGTGAGTCCTTGACATTGAAATAGAGTAAAATGTAGCACATCTTGATCTCTCAATAGAGGTAAGTTTATTTTTTTAAAATAGAGGGAGGGGAGTGCAGTGAGCCAGTGACTATAACTTAAGCATCCATCAATGGAGGTTATAAGTTATCCTTATATATTTTGAGACAAATGATAACATACTATTAGTCTATCACTCATAATGATTGTGGGCTCAGCTGTGTGACATGTTTTAAACTTTTTTTTTTCCCATTCTCTTAGGAGAACCATGAGACAGGCGCTCAGATGACTAATGATGATGTCTTAGGCGATGAGATACCTGCTGATCAGCAAAATGCATTTCGACAGTTCTGTTATCAAACACTTAGATTGGGTGTTGGGGTATGCCGTTTTGAGAACTCGTTTTTTAAAATTATGAATTTTCAGTTTTAATAATGTCAATGCATACTTCCATTTGAGTACTCTGCTAGTTTTTAACAATCATTTGAGTTATTGGACTGGTTGTTTTATGTTTTAAAATTATGTGTTCTACTAGTATCTTTGATTTTAAAGGTTCTACTCTTTTTATTGCTATGGACTTGTTTCATGTTGACTTGTAGGTCAGTAAGTATGTGAGATATTTTAATGTGTGATTTGTGGAAAATGTGTATGAATAGCTCTTTCTGTATCACAACACTTCATTTGTACTGTAATTAATGTCTTAGTTTCAGGGCTTGAGTTTCATCTGTCATTATTTATTTTGAATGTTCGTCAAGTAACCCAGATGCATTATATTCTTCTGGAATTATTTGTTCTAAATTGCTTTTATGGGTGAACTAAGCATGCAATAACATTGAATTTGTTCACAGATCTTGACTTTCTTTTCCCTTTCATTTTTATGATTTACGTACTTTATGTGCCTCTCTCATGCTTGGCATAGCCAGTTCACTAACTACTAGTATGCAGGCCAGAGGACATGCACAATTTCCAGGTTCACACCCAGTTTCTCTCAACAGGTTCTATTTATTTGAGCCTTTAAATTATTTTTGATATGTTATATTAACTTAATTAATTATATCTTTAACGCGGGGCTGCTATTTCTTTTGCTACCGCATGTATTGTGTTGTGTTTTTTTAAAGTTAAATGTTAGGATATTAATTACTATTATGTTGGGGATTACCCTCTCACTCCACTCCTTAACTCTCCCACCCAAACCCTCAAGCCATCATTATCGCTCCATTGTGTTATTGTTATGCCTTGACTTGGTTATGACTGGTACTTCTTTCTGAGAACCCATAGATTCTCAGTTTTACCAGAGGATAGTTTTCACAAGTAATTGGGCCTTATTGTAACGTGGCATGTATCTTCTTGTTCAGAGATTTTATGTCGCTAACTTACCTCTAAAACCAATCTAGCATATAAAGAAGGTAATGAAACAATTTTTTAAATACTTCCCTGCGGTAACAGACACAGTATTCAAGGCATCACCTTAATATGAATACTATTCTTTACAATGTATTCCTAAACAAATAAGTGAATACACATTACCAAACCATTTTGCTAAGCCATATACTTCGATGATCAGATTCTAACCGTATGCCTAGAATCAGTAGTCACTTTACAATGTACCCTTTGCAAATCTTAATTTTTTTGATGATTCTACAAAATGAGATTTTTTCCGATTATTTAATGCTGAAGTTTTTGTCTATGTTTGTCCTTACATAATTACCTAAAAAAGAAAGTATTAAATTTAATTATTTATACACTTCTGTTGTTTTGTAAACTTGTTTTTATTTTTGTCAGTGAATGTATATTAAATTTGGTTATGTTTGTATGCAGGGATAATTTGCAGTTGTTACGACAACGTTATTATTATGCAACATGGAAGGCTGATGGTACACGGTATATGATGCTAATAACAATGGATGGGTGTTACCTGATTGATAGAAATTTTAATTGTCGGAGGGTCCAAATGAGGTTTCCTTGCAGGAGTATGAATGAGGTATGTATGCTGCTTTTATATTGGAAATTTCTGATAGTGGTTGTTACTTGTTACTCTTTGAGCTTATTTAAGATAAATAGATGTTGTTACTTTGGCTTGTGATCAGCTTCTTGGTTTATTATAAGTATGCTATAATATAAGATCCGTGTGCAGCATAGAAAGACAATTTATTTTCTAGCACCATGTTTTGATGTAAATTATGCAGAGACTGATAATGTTTTATATTTTGGTTCTAAGGGTTTGGGCGAGAAGACCCACCATTTCACATTACTTGACGGAGAGATGGTTATTGATACCCTTCCAGATTCACATAAACAAGAGAGAAGATACCTTATATATGATCTAATGGCAATCAACCACGTTTCAATAATAGAGGTTTGATTTAAAAGTTATTGTGCATAATAATGTGGGCGCTCTAATGTATGTTTTTACTGTTTTAGAATTGTTGGAACAAAATAGAGTATTAGTATCATATAATAAGACTAAGATAACTGTAATCTAGGGCATTGATGGTTGTCTCTATGATTCACCTCAGCTATTTAATTAGATACATTATCCATCATGTGCGTCTCGTTTATCTCTTCCTTAACATGCTATCAGAGTCTGATGGGAGGCAATCCTACATTTTGTGCAATTATGTTTTCGTTGTCACTTTGATTCCCTGGATTGTTGGTAGTTGTTCAGATTTGTTTTGGTCTTTTACTCTTGTTGGCTATATATTGTAAGATATAAAACCCGCAATTAGTCATTCAGATCAGTCAGGCATACTTAACAGTGACTTTGTCAAAATCTTCTTCGTCCCCACCTCTTGGACATCTGTGTTTTTTTGTTTGATTTGAAGTTGGGCTTTCTTAAAATATGTTTGGTGGGAAACCTTGATTTGATGCATTGTAATTCGAAATGTTTGAATTGGAACAGTGTTTTTCTGTTTGTTAGTTGTTTTTATCTGCTCTACTTTCTTTCTTGCCTTTCTTGATTCTTGGTAGCTGTGTATGCTTATTGGTTAATAGCTCAAATTTGGTGCAGCGACCCTTCTGTGAAAGATGGAAGATGCTTGAGAAAGAAGTGATTGAACCAAGGAATTATGAACGGCAACATATTTACCAGAGCAGAAATCCTTACTACAGATATGATCTGGAGCCGTTCAGGGCATGCATCTTGAATCTTAAATTGATCACAGAATACTTGAAGCTTCATTTTTCTCGTGGCTTACTGTTGATATTTTTGAAATGTTGTATAGGTGAGGAGGAAAGATTTTTGGTTGCTTTCTACTGTCACAAAGCTCTTAAAGGAATTCATTAAGAGACTCTCACATGAGGCAGATGGTCTCATTTTTCAGGTGGGTTGTGAATTGTGATCAGCAATCACTTTCAGTGTACTAAGACACCAGAATGAGAATTTCTGTTCTGTGCCAAGCTAGCAAGTCACTCAGTTACTATTGTTTTAATCGTGGCTTGGTATTCTGGTTTTGGATCTTTGCTTTTGAATCTGTTGATTGCTTCATTATATGAGATCTACTACGCAATAATACTAATATTGCAACATAATCAGTATGAGAATAAATTTGTAGTTGACTCTTGATTTGAGTTTGGATAATGATTTGGAAGGAAAGGAACCAATGTAATACCTCTGCCCATTCCTTATACTTCCAAATCTCTCTTGCTGTATAACATTCTTCTTTTCCTTTTGTTTTGGGTTTAATGAAGTTTGTTACTGACCGTATTACTTTCCAGGGTTGGGACGATCCATATGTACCACGTACTCACGAAGGACTCTTAAAGTGGAAATATGCCAATTTAAATTCAGTTGACTTTCTGTTTGAGGTCATCATCACCTTCTTTTATTTGGTTTTAGGAATTTCTGACATTACATGGTCAGTTGTTTGATATTGATGCAACCATCTAATTTGTAGCTGCTTCTATTGGCAGGTTGAAGGTGATAGGGAGCTACTTTTTGTGAATGAGCGGGGAAAGAAGAAACTCATGGATGGGAATAAGGTTTCTTTCAAAGGTCAGAGTTCAGACAAAGTTCAATTTATTTTACCTGTCCAACTCTGTTTCTATTATTATATTGTACTTATCTGTAGAATATGTGATCTAGACAGTTATAGCATTTGGGCCGGAAACAAGTTAAATAATTCATGAATAGGTGCATTTGCATACCTAATGACATTATTTATTTCTCAATGCGACACATGTTCATATCAATTTCGAATGCCAACTAAAAAGTGGTTTGGAAAGGATGCAATTGCCTATCAATGTTTTTTTGGATAATGCTACTCCTCCATGATTTTGTCCTTCGTTTTAATTTGTGATGATTTTGATATTGTATTTTTATTTTATTTTCAAGTCTGTAGTTTATAGTTTGTTTTATTTTAGTTTCACTTGCTCCTATTACTTTCTGATGACGACGTTGAATCTGCAGATGGTTCAGATCCATCACTTTATTCCGGAAAGATCATTGAGTGTACTTGGGATTTTGATAACCTGGAATGGATATTCTTGAGAATTAGGACAGATAAATCAACTCCAAACGAGTTTAATACTTACAGAAAGGTCCAATACTAACTCCCATATTTTTATTTCTCTCTTCTCTTCTCGAACTCTGTACTTGGCTTCAGAAATTTACTTAATTTATTATAGGTGATGCGAAGCATAAAAGACAACATCACAGAGGAAGACTTGTTGAATGAAATAAATGAGATAATTCGCCTTCCTATGTATGCGGATAGGATAAAATCTGATAGTAAAGCAACTCAGCATGCTAATGCCGCAAAGAGAAGGTGATCCGTTGTGGTTAGATAGGGAGTTATAATGCCTGAAATTATTTCACTGGTGGGAGAATGAGATGTTTGTAGTGTAGGAGATCAGGTGCAAACATAATCATATGTAACCATTGGTTTCTGCATCGAGTATTTATTGGAAATTTGATTGGATTTGGCTATCATCCAAAGGTTGCTTATGTAATTAGTTAGTCCTTGCAGCAGTGCTGCTGAGTTGCGCCACACGAATTTCATCCCGAATTCATTTCCTGTAGCTGTCTAGATTAATAGGGCTAGGTTTAGGATATTATTGTATATTATCAATTTTATTTTTATTTAGTGATTACAAGTTATTCAAATGGTAGTTGTTACTTAGAATCAAGTTTTGTTGCATTGTTTGGAATCAACTTGCAACATATTAAACGTTGCACCTCATTGTCAGATAGATCTTTTTTTTTGACTTCATGAATTGTCAGTTAGATCTTGAAAACTACCAAATCTGTAAAGAGAAAATAATCAAGGAGATTCCATCACACTAACTTAGTATAATGGTTAATTCATTTAGGAATTTGCTCCAACTTTACTTGGCAACAACTGTTAATATAACAATCAAACGTTTGCATAAGTTTCATGTTTACTATAATTCTCAAACTGCTTTTTCACATAGCACTTGAAAACTATCTTCTGAAATTTTAAGTATTATTTCCCAAAAATTATACATCCGGTCGACTTGGTCGAAATGCCTAGATTTGACTATGAAAGTCAGAGCAACATCAAACAACACGTGTATCAGATCAACTTTGCAAGCATATTTGCCCAAAACTATGGCATGGTTAATCTTTCATATCATGAAATCAAGTCTTATTTAAAATTAGGGAGGACTATATTTGCACAATTGTGATTATCTTAATATATATTAATACATTTATTTATTTTTTTGACAAATTTACTACATTCATCTTACATGTAAGTAAATGATTAAGCTTATTTTATATGCTTCTCTCATTTTAATTGGTGAGAGGTTACATATTACCATTTTATGGAAAAATCTACGTTGGATTAAAAATATATATCAAATATTTCATCTATTTTAAATTTTACATAAATTAAAAATTATTTAGACTTGTTAAAATTAACGATTTATGAGTTTTTATGATAACATAGTCTTATGGGTAGAGATGTCAACAGAGTGGAGAATGTGCAGATGTTGTTTCTCCGTTCTCTGCCCCTTAAACTTTTCCCTGTCCTCAATTTCCGTCGCTGTGGAAAAATTTCCTTCATCCTTATCCCCTCGGATCCTCACAGTATCCACGGACATAAAAAATAAACAAAATTGTTATATATTTTAATCAAAAGCACCACACTAATATTTTTTTTTCTTCCTTTTGTATCTTTCATTTTTAAAAAATAAAATTATATTTTGCATCAATAACAAAAAAATACAAAAAATGTAAAACCATACCAAAAAAAAAACAAAAAAATGTAAAAGCTTTTTCTAATATTTTTTTCTATCAAAAAAATAAATATTCAATTGCACTTGTTGCTACTATACGTAATCATAATCTTTATAGAATATTAATTATTATTTTTTATAAAAATAAACGCATAAAGTTATATATAATTATACATTATACATATAGTTTAAATAATATAATCGGAGTCGGATATTCCCCATTCTCTGTCTCGAACTACCCACAGGTGATTCTCTGTTACCATATACAAATTGACATCCTTACTTATGAATTAATTTTTGTTTTTGGTACAATACTTATGGATTAATTTAATAACAACATACAGTAATTAATCGATGGACAGTTTATTTTAATTAATTTTATGAAATTTTATAGACAATTTTGATTCTATGTAATAAAAAACAAATATTTTTTAGTCCAATTGGTTTCTTCTTCCTTCTCTGCTACACACACACGCAACAACACCAAACCATCGTCACTGTGTTCAGATCGCAGTCACAACACTCAATAATAAACCCTAGCTATCTATCTAGATTCTAGGGTTTTTCATTCCCCACCATGAAATGCTGAATTGCTGAATTGATCTTCAAAACCCAATTTTCAATTCTTCAATTCAGTTAACCCAATTCCAAATTAGTTCATATGAAACCCTTTTCGTTCAAAAAAGTTCTTCCTTTTCTTCTTCTACTCTGCACCTTTTCATCATTCGTTTTCTCTGAGGATTCTAAGAAGAATGCTTTCCGTGAACGTGAAGCCTCCGATGATGCTCTTGGATACCCTGAAATGTACTCATTCATAATCACATTATTGCTTTGATTTCGTTATTTTAGGTTTAAATTTTTTATTTTTAATTTTTGATTTTTTTGTTGAATTTTTGTTATGTGGTTTAGTGATGAAGATGCTTTGGTGAATTCAAAATGTCCTATGAATTTGGAGTTAAGATGGCAAACAGAAGTTAGTTCTAGTGTCTATGCAAATCCCTTGATTGCTGATATTAACAGGTAATGTGTTTGTGCTGTTTCTTCCTTTGCTTTGGTGATGTAGTTTTAATGGTTGACTTGCATGAATGTGTGTGTGTGTGTGTGTGTGTGCTGGACTTGTTTTCTTAGTTTAATTTTGTTTGGGTCAAGGTGAGAATCATACACATTAAGTGCGGAAACGCATGTTCGAATCGGCGCCCCAACACATTAAATGTCTCTGCAGTTACCAAGTGAGCTGTACTTATGGGACAAAACTATATTCTTACTTACCCACACTGTTCCAAATCTTTGGCAGTTGTAGCATATCATTTTTATTTCAAAACAATGAATGCTTTAGAAATCTAAGTTATACCCTTACGGTATGTTTTGATGGAGGGTTTTGGAGGGGAGGTTTGTATCAAAATTCCGGTAGTTTAAAATAATTGACGTGTATTTGTATCAAGATACCCTTTACTCAAAACAATTAATTTATTTTAGAACTCTCTTTTTGTTGTTGTTAGAGTATTTATGCTATTTGCATTGAAAAATGAGAATTTGTAAATGAATTAATGACAATGTTAAGGTTGTTTTGGTATAAATATACATCAATTAAATGGTTTCTTAGTCTGTGTGCAAAAATCTTAAACTACCCAAGATATGGAATGAAGGGTGTAGCTTAATAATTTTGATTATTGCTTGCTTTTTTGTGATGTCCAATCAAATGACTGCAATTTTGTCTTGGCAGTGATGGGAAGCTAGACATAGTGGTTCCCTCTTTTGTTCATTACCTTGAAGTTCTAGAAGGAACTGATGGGGAGAAAATGCCAGGTAAAAAGATTGTTAAAGTTTTCCGTTTATTTTTGGTATAAGATATGCGTATGTATGATTTGATATGTTCTTCTTCTGATATTTGTAGTAGTTTGGTTATCACTAAATTTTGGTTAACTATATTTATAATATGAGGTAGGCTTGAGATTATTCGAAGGGATTTAGCTTTAGACAGAATTCATCAGGCCATAAGAGAATGAATTACAAGATAGTGAAGACGAATGCTATGTTACTAACTGGGGTTCTATGACCACAGAGAAGTAAATGACTCCAAAATGATAGTGTGTCCCAAATATGTGGCTTGAATTTTCTTTATAATCAATATTCACATAAAATATCCCATGCCTGTTTGCATCACTTTCGTAAGCTGGTGTAATTGCTGTTGCTCGTCAAACTATAATTGAGCTGTATAGTGCGTCCCACATGGGTAATGATCTAGCATCGGTGCATTTGTACATGTTGGTTTCCAATTGCTTAATACAACTCTCCTCTTTTACTGGGTTAGGTACTACTAGTCGTGTAAAGTTTGGCATTAAAGCATGGCATAATCACATAGTCTGAGTTGCTCACTTGCTCCTTGTGTTGTTACGGTTATAAAGGGTTAGGTTGTGATGTACATAAAAAAGATGAAGGAATTAGAGAGAGGGCATCATGTCAATTGAAAAACTTAGGGATATTGGGAGGTGTCGACCCTTCAAGTTCTGCCTTGTGTACTGTTATAAGAGGACTTCTTCCTATGTTGTCATTTGTCAATAGTGGCAATTCATGGCGCTGTCCGTGTCATGTGGCGCGTAGCGGTACTGAATATAAAATATTTTAAATGGATTTGTCCTAGCACATCCCTAGTACTAGTAACTTGTTAATATGATTAATAATTCTGGATAGCCAGCAGCTTATGGAAACATAGGATATCATATTTTTGTGAAAGGGTGATCTGAAGGGGATGGATGTATATGGGTTTTTCAGGTTTAGCTAATGATTGCCAATGCTTATGATCAATAATACTCGTTCTTAATGCGAAAGATCACCTGGTGTTATATTCGAGTTTTATTTAAGACAAACTCTGCATGATTTTTTAGGCTGGCCTGCTTTCCATCAATCAACTGTGCATTCTAGTCCTCTTCTATATGACATAGACAAAGACGGGGTGAGAGAAATAGCTTTGGCAACCTACAATGGTGAAGTGCTGTTTTTCAGGTCACTTTTATACATAGTTTCCAAAAATTTCTTCCATTTACAAGTTATTCACTGCTCTTAGATGCTTTTATTAAGGTTGTTATAATAATTTTCCGTTTTTAGGGTTTCTGGCTATATCATGTCAGATAAGCTTGAAGTCCCACGTAGGAAAGTGCTTAAAAATTGGTACGTGGGTTTAAATCCTGATCCAGTGGACCGTACCCATCCAGATGTTCATGATGACCAAATTGTCCAAGAAGCTACTATCACAAATTCTGTGTCCCGTAAGTCTGTTGTGCTTACCACTTAGATAATTTGTTGGATATAGGCATATAGCTTGAAGATCCTTATATTTTCATTATCTACACAATAAAATAACTTTGAGAGGAGGATTCAATCACTGTCCAATTTTGGGTTTCATGTGATTGTGAAATGTCTTTTTATCTAACCTAATTTTGTTGATTTATTTGTGGGTAATAATTCTCCTTGTAGATGGAAGCAGACAACATGAAGACAATTCCTCAGCTGCCACATTAACAGAAAGTCACCCTGACACAGAAAGTCACACTGACACAGAAAGTGTGTCTAATCCAGAGCCCGAGAAGAAAATTAATGGAAGTCAATCAGAAGAGAATATTAAGGTGCCAACAATTGCTGATAATTCCTCTGTGAGTGCTGGTTCTGTGGAGACTGTTAATGCAGATAATAAAACTAGCACTGGGAGGCGTCTGCTGGAAGATAAAAACTTAACAGAAGCTGAACAAGGTGGTTCTGAATCCAAAGGTAAGGAAGATGTTCGTGCCGCAACTGTGGAAAATGATGAAGGCTTGGAAGCAGATGCTGATTCGTCTTTTGAGTTGTTCCGCAATGGTGATGAGCTGGCAGATGAGTACAACTATGATTATGATGATTATGTTGATGAATCACTGTGGGGTGATGAAGAATGGACTGAAGGGAAACATGAGAAATTAGAGGATTACGTGAATGTCGACTCACACATCTTGTGCACTCCTGTTAGTTCCTCCTACACCGTTTTTTTTAGTTTAGACTTTAATAATTCTGCATTTGTTAAAGTCCTGGAGAAAGCATAATCAAAACGTCAGCTTTTCACTGTAGTTTTTTTCTTGGATTTGCCAGGTCATTGCAGATATTGACAATGATGGTGTATCGGAAATGGTTGTTGCTGTTTCTTATTTCTTTGACCATGAGTGAGTCTATCCTTACACTTTATTCTTAAGTTTCAATTATGCTTTTGTTTGTTCTTTATCTTAAAAAATAGTTATGTGAATAAGATGGTAGCTGTGCATCTTTTCTGTTACAATTAATGATATTTTATGTTAAAGGAATTTCAATAAAACTAGTGCTTTTCTTTATAATATAGCAACTACTGTTTGTTCTAATAATTACAATCACACTCAGCCCAATATTTTACTCAAAGGATTGAGTTGAATACAATGCACAATACAAAGATACTTATTGTATGTGTATGTGCGTGTGTATTGAATTTCATATTTTTTATTAATTGCTAACTTGTAATAGATAAGTAATTATCTAGATATAATACACCAGGTCTTCAATGAAAAAATACAAGGCACAAAATTGAAATGTTCTATTATAGGGTTGTATCTGTCCATAAATGACTAGAACATGGCAAGGTTTCATAAGTTATTGACAAGCATCAAGCCAGTGTAGCGTTTTATTTAAGCTAAATTAATTCAACCATCTGCGTTTTTTACTTTTGTTAATCTAGTTTTTGAGAAGTTGAAGCATTGTTTTTTATTTTTTATTTTTATTTTTTATGGTAACTATAGCAACCAGTGCAATATGATTTTTGACATTGGTTGAAGAATAAGAATTTGGTTTTCTTATATTGGTATGATCTACACTTACAAATGAGTATTTGTTAGTTTAGTGGTCTGGTTGTAATTAGCAATGTTTAAGCTGACAGGTATTATGACAACCAGGAGCATAAGAAAGAACTGGGTGATATTGACATCGCAAAATATGTTGCCGGTGGTATTGTTGTTTTTAATCTGGATACGAAACAAGTTAAGTGGACTGCAGAACTTGATCTGAGTACAGAGACAACAAACTTCCGGGGGTACATATATTCTTCTCCAACTGTTGTAGATTTGGATGGTGATGGGTATCTGGACATTCTTGTTGGAACTTCTTATGGCCTATTCTATGTGTTAGATCATCATGGTAATACTTGAAGCGTGCTTCTTTGTATTGAATATGTTCTTTATATGCTTTTAGGTTGTCTAATTTGATTTTCTGAGGGATGTTGTTTATGATTGACTTCGTAGTTATCAAACGCATATAGTTGCGCAACCAGCCCAAAAATGATATAGCAGGATGGCAGGCAGCTATATCAAAGATACAAACTAATTTGTACAATATGAAGGAAGACGCAATAACTTTTCAAATGCCTAATTAAAATACTATTGTAGTTTCTTTTCTGCGGCTCTAGTAGACTTTTATTTTTGCTTCTTTCTGCTTTGTTTTATTGTAGTTTCTTGACAGTAAAGGTTTGATTTGCAAGGGTGGAAATGTTTTGGCTCTGAAATCTTAAAATTTGGGACTTTTATTTTATAAGCATAATTAAGGGCAGTTAACTATGGTTCGGTTTCATGGGTAGCTAATTGTTCTTTTAGTTTTAGCAATGCCCTTAGTTATTAAACGAACTGAAACTTTGGGATCATAGTGTGTGTGTATATTATGTATATTCCTAGGTTTATTAAATGCTAATAATAGTTGTACTTGTACCAAACAAATTGCTAATAATTTTTTTCTCTCTTCTCAAATAGGTAAAGTTAGAGAAAAATTCCCCCTTGAAATGGCTGAGATTCAAGGAGGTGTTGTTGCAGCTGATGTTAATGACGATGGAAAAATTGAGCTAGTTACTGCAGATACACATGGAAACGTTGTTGTATGGACCCCCAAAGGAGATTTGATATGGGAAAAGCACCTGAAGAGTCTTATTCCACATGTAACGTACTATCTCAATCTTCCTTAGCATGTCAATGACTGTAGTATGATTGCATGCATTGTGTTGTCTTGTTGAATATTGATCGTGGAGCACACAATGTCTATGTTTAATAGTAGTAGTATTTTTAAATTGGTTTGATGGGATATCTTAAAATTTGGGGTGGACTTAACTCGATCCTACAAAATTGATTTGTAAGATTAGGGATGCCTTTCATTTAGGATCACTTTTTCAGGCTATGTTAAATCCAAAGTGAAACTCTCAACACACCTTCCCATACACACAGTACTTAACATCTAGGGTGTTGACCCAAATGACCTTGATAGTGGTTGGCCTGTGGATTTATGCCACTCTCTAATACCATCTTAGAATTTGTGTTGAACCTGACTAAGGCCTACAAATTTGGGTTGTAAGATTAAATTAAACACATTTTTAAGCCATATCACATCCAATGTGGTGGTCTCAACAAGATAATTATAGGATGGACGGATAAGCCAGGACTGTAATGTATACAAGACATACTAGTGAAAAGATAGAAACTGACTTTTAGATAAAAAAAAGGAAGAGTAAAGAATGTAAGCTAGGACTTAAATAATCTTAGCTTTATGTTTCTCACGTGCCATCAGATTTCAAAAAGAAACAGAACCACCATTTCGCATTGGTCATTGAAACACTTACAATCATGGTCTCAACTCCCAATATATTCCTTTGAGCTGTTAGTTTTACATTTTTAATTCTGTTTGTTCCCAAATTGTTAAGACACAAACTTTTCCTTTTCCGATATGATAGAATGCGTACGTGAAATATCACTTTATGCAATAAAACTTTTTTTTATACAAGGTGTATGAGCCGTTTTCCTCTTTAAAATTTGACTTGTCAATGTCATCTGAATTAATTTTCCACAGGCTCCAACGATTGGCGATATTGACGGTGATGGCCATACTGAACTTGTTGTGCCAACACTATCAGGGAAGATTCATGTTCTTGATGGAAGGGATGGATCATCTATTGGACGGTATCCATTTGTAACTCATGGAAGAGTGATGAATCAAGTTCTTCTAGTTGATTTAAGTAAACAAAAGGAAAAGAAGAAGGGATTGACTATTGTTACGACTTCATTTGATGGTTATTTGTACCTCATTGATGGACCTACAGGCTGTGCTGATGTTGTTGACATTGGTGAAACTTCGTAAGAAGTTCTCTATTCTTTAACCTTTGTTTCATACTTTATTGAAATTTCTTTCCATCCTGTTTTCCCATAAGTTATATGAACGAGTCACTTTTGATGCAGATATAGCATGGTCTTGGCAGACAATGTAGATGGTGGGGATGATCTTGATCTGATTGTCTCAACAATGAATGGCAACGTCTTCTGCTTCTCAACGCCCTCTCCTCACCATCCCCTCAAGGTAGGATATTTTTTAAACTTGTTCATTGAAACTCCTGTCTTTTGCTTAATTTCTTTATTACCAATGTTTTAGGCATGGAGATTGCCTAACCAAGGAAGAAATAATATTGCAAATCGGTACGGTCGTGAAGGTATCTACGTTACACATCCTTCTAGGGCATTCCGTGATGAAGAAGGCAAGAGTTTTTGGGTGGAAATTGAGATCGTAGATAATTACAGATACCCATCTGGCCATCAAGGACCATACCATGTCACTGTAAGTTCTCAACAAAATTACTTTAGAACACTAGTTCACCTACTGAGCACTCAGTTTACGAGGGTTTTTTCTTTCCCTTTTCATGTTATGAACTCATCAGACAACCTTGCTCGTCCCTGGTAATTACCAAGGAGATAGAACGATAAAGCAGAACCAGACCTATTATCAACCTGGTAAACATCGAATTAAGCTGCCAACTGTCGGAGTAAGGACAACAGGAACCGTTTTGGTTGAGATGGTTGACAAAAATGGACTATATTTCTCTGATGATTTCTCCCTTACATTCCATATGCACTACTATAAATTGTTGAAGTGGCTTCTTGTTCTTCCGATGCTTGGGATGTTTGGTGTGCTTGTCATCCTTCGCCCACAAGGCGCAGTGCCGTTGCCATCATTTTCGAGGAACAATGATTAGCGATGATTATTTTGTTTCACGCTCAAGGCATCATTGAGCTCGGGAAATGTGTATACTTTTTTACATCAAATTGAGTTATGCCTGAGTGCCACAGTGAGCTTGATAACTTGGTCATAGTGGATATTTTATAAGAAGCATTTCTTCGAGCTTGGTTCAGAGATAGTTGAGGGTTGCAACACAAATTAGATGCTAATATTGGGATTTTTCCCTTGATGTGTAGTGTAATTGATACTGAAATGTAGAACTGAACTATATGTTTTGGCATCTTTATAACAGAATAGATATTTATAATAATATATAGCTTTCTCTGATTTATTTCCAGTTTTCTTGTTAGTTTTGTTTACGACATTATGATGTGGAAATGATCAAATAAAACAGTAAAATATCAGAATTTTTGGGTATTTTAAGTAATATGAAAGTTTTTAAATGACATGAGGGATATATCATGAGCATTGAACTTGTGATATCACATGGGTTTGCACTACTAGTTATACCATTAAATGGCACGGTTTCTTGATTGTTCACATGGCACCTTTCCTTTTCTTTCATAACGCAAAATTGCTTTTATATCAATTCCAACTAATTTGAGTTGAGTCATCGATCCGAGTTTAGTATCTATTTTCTGGTTTAGTACGGTTGTACTTTAAATCTATTTACCATGAGTCATTTTGATTTTACCAATAAACTTTCAAGTGAATTTTGAGTCATACATGATTTAGTGTCCTTTTCACATACGTTAATAAGAGAACTACAGAGTTACACGATGTATAAATTTGATGTTTTCATGCATCTAATAAGCAAATTCATAAGCATGATACACTTTTGAATCAACAAAGCATGTTTTGTCCGCACCTCCGCGGTGGATGTCAAACGTGCGGTGAGGACGTGAGGTCAAAACCGTAAAGTGGCATGTGACCTCATGACGGCAGTGGGTCACTGCTCTTCCAAACAGGTGCAAAACTGTGCAAGTCAGGGATGTGACCAACCACCACATTTAAATGGAACAGCAAAGTTTGGGGGAGTATGGTGGATTCATCATTACTCCAATTAAATCTTGAGGTACTATAGACTGTGCAAAGAAAAACATTCACAAAATTGTAATTTATAAAACTTACTCTGCAAAGTACAAACACATGTTGATAAATTGGTCACAATTTGTAACCACAAGTTAAAAATTTACATCCAATAATTGACTAATTGGTAGGTACTATCAACATGAACCTGTGGATCATATCATTCATAAATTTCACAGTATCACATATCACTACTATGATTTACTTTTTTTATCATCACATATCAAAGATTGGTATCTAAATACAAAGAATAATCTTCACTGGTAATTTCCACTTGACTTTGAATGAATGAATTCGTACTTTCATGTTTCAAATAATGGTGTCGAAACTGCACATATAATATGACCCTGTAAGAACAAAACAGAGAGTCAGTCATTTTCTGAAACATCGTCGTAAACTTCATAACAGTTCATAATCTTGTTAAAATCTAAACATACTCAAAATTCTAGGTAGAAAACTTACGCATTCAATTCAACCGGAGACTTCTCTAGAGAAACATCGAATTTGGGAGCAGAACAAACTGAAAGAAAAAGGAAATGAAACATCAGTGTGAGTGTCATATAAATTATAAGATTGCAACCTTAAATTGTACACCTAATTCAATGGTGGAATTGAACAATTGTTAAGATTCAGTTCAAGAACATTGCTTGTGAAGAACATCAATTCTAATGTCAAGTTTCAGCACAGTATCCATATGCTAAAAAATACCCTTATGCAGTTAAGATTTTTCATATTAGTCCTTATGCTAAAGAAATATATGAATCAAAGTTCTCGACATATCTTTCTGTCTTTCTAAATGGACCGACACTACCGATAGAAAACATCAACTGAAATGAGGCAATAAAACAATACTATAACACATATGTTGCTGGAAATCATGAATTCTAAGAACACCAAAATGAGGCAATAAAACAAATGCTATAACACATATTAAAAGCAACAAAACCACTTCATAGATTTCTCTTCCAAATCTTTCAAGCACATTATGGAATAATGAAACTCTAGTAGAAAGATCAAACATCAAATTTCTTTTATAGAATAAAAAATGTATACTTTAAAATTATGAAAATTCCTCTAATTCTTATTAGCCTTATTCATACATCAAATCTCTCATCAGTCCAATTGCACTATCAGTTACATCAAAACACTCATTAAGCTATAATCTTTTAACATAATCAGTTACATCCAATTGCACCATGCTTAAATAAGTTATCTAAACTACACAAATTATCAACTCAAAAACAACTAAATTAATCATTTTAGAACAATTAAAAAACAAAATTGAAAATAAAAATTCAACAGAAATCAAAGGTAAAGTTGTAGAAAACTTACATAAAAATCAAAACAATTGCAAAACAGGTCTTTTCCCAAGTCTTTTCATTTCTCTATCCAATTTGCCAGTAACCATAAACCAAAACAACTTCAAATCACAATAAAGAGACCAAAAAGGATATCCAATAGTTGCAGGAAAATTCCCTTCAATGAACAAATGACTATACATAGCAAATCCATAAAAAGATAAAGGAACAAGAATAAAGAAACGCCAACTGAAAATTATTGAGAAGAGAAAGAAAATAATGCTGAAGAGTGTTCCTATGAAGTGCCATTTTCTTGTTGATGACTTTGAATGATGATTCATGTAAAATACCCAGAAATCATCCAAATTTTTGAAATTCATGTTGACCCAGATTTTGAAATGATACAAAGCTAGATAGATTGAGCTGAAATCGTTTCTGGGTAGTCTTGAAATTGCAAATTGGAATCAAAGTTTGAATCTTGAAGGTGTGTGTTGCTATGAAGGTGAAGTGTTTGAGACTTGTGGGATAATAAAAATGAAAATATTTGTCAATTAATAAATAAATATAATATCCATTTGTCAAAAAGAAATTATGGATTTTTTATGGATTGAAATGTTAATAGATTTATTATTTGTTTTGTCAAAAAAAAATTATTATTTGTTTTGTAGGGGAAAAACGATTATTTATATTAAGTGATCTCAAATATAAATATTTTTTACTTTTTTTTGGTTCTAAATTAAAATAAATGATGTAAATTATTGATGTCATTTTTTTTCTCCCTAAATACGATATATATATATATATATATATATATATATATATATATTTATTTATTTATTTTGTAGTGGAAAAATGATTATATATTAAGTGGTTTGAAGTATATATAAATTTTATTTTAAGTTCTACCTATTAATTAATGTCATTTCTGAAATATTTTTCAATTAATATTAAGATTAAATTTTAATGTCAATTCGTTCTACATAAATAAGTTTATTTTATCCTCTAATTCTTAAGGAAAAAGGACGGTAGTAGTCCAAAGTTTAAAGCGAGTTCTGATATCAAGTGATTTCAGTTTACTCTCAAATGCAGCTATAGTAGAACGAAATACAATTCTTCGCCTACTAAATTCAATTTCAATAACTACTGGACCAACTACATTTGACGAGAGAATCAATATTTTTGTTGTTAGACTAATTCATCAATTGATTAATATTGGACTAAATTAAACAACACTTTAGAATCAATGTACTTATAATACAGTAGTTACATTATTTTTGGAATTACAACTTCAATCTAACGATGTCTAAATAAATTACTATAGTGTTTATGCTTTTAGTGTTAGCTCTAATGACCATTTTATAAATATGTTTTATGAAATATTTCAACTTTGTTCTTTGAGATTACAAAATCAACCTTATAATTGAATTTACTTTTGATTTACGACATTTACATTTAAAAGAAATGCATTTTGGAATCAATGGAGGTACACACAAAAAACGGGGACAATCATAATCATCCCTACACTTTTGCCCACGCATTTCTGTAATATAAAAAACGGCAAATATTACTAGAAACAGTGAATTATTTTGTATATGATAAACAACAAAGTTCAAAAAAATATAAAAATTGTTTACCTGTAATGTCAGCCACAACAAGAAGTAAAGAAATAAAGAGCAACATTAAAAAAACCAACTTAATAATTTTAGTCATATTTTTTTCACGTAAGCTTGCAACAAATAGAAATATTTTGTTTATTTACTTTTTTTCATTTTTTTTGAACTTATAGATTTTCAAGAAAACTTCTTAGAATTTGGGCATTATTAAATGTGTCATAATCAATTTTTCTTGTTTGCCTATTTAGCTCGCTCAATTGATAAGGGCAACCTAACTTTCATTATTTTCCTTTTTTTAATGTCAAGCTTTTTATAATATATACGGGGCAAAAAATGGAAAACAAAAATGAAATAAAAACAGAAGAAAAACTAGTTCAATATATATTAAGCGGTGTTTCTAAAACATAGATAGATTTTCACGTCATTGGTTATCATATTAAAGTAGATATTTAGTATTAAAATATTCAAAAGTTTATTATGAAACAAATATTAGTGTATAAAAATAATTTGTTACATTTGGTGTTTCTATTGGTTATTTCAATAAGATTCATCTACCATAAATGTTTCTACAATTTTAAAAATATATTGTCGTCTCGGCAGAAATAAACCTCCAAAACAATTTGAAGTAATTTGCAGTTTTTCCTTAGAAATAAAACCCGCCAAAAACATTTGCAACGATGATTTATGCAGAAAAATTCTGTTGAATGTACATTTGGAGGGCATTTTACTGTCTAAAATAATTGTTTTTCTTATAGCGATGTTGTGTATTGCTTAATTATAAAGTAACTTATAATTAATGTATGATAATTCTTTCTCCTGAAAACTCAAAACAGACACTACTAGAAAAATAAATATTTCTCTTTCTAATACTTGATTAGTAAAAGTAACTCTTTTAAGTTTTAACTAGTTGACGGCTACAAACAATTGTATTGTATATAAATTTATATTTATATTTTATATAACTAGCGCTCAAGTTTTGTAAAAATAAAAATAAATTCATGTACACCTACACATGATAGGTGAACTTATTAAGTTTGTGTATATGTTGTCAAAATATTTTTAGTAGACGTGAAACTTTGTTCGTATATGAGTTTCATATCATAAATAATTAGAGTTAGAATTCTCTCCATTTCTAAAAAAAATTTGATCGAGATTAGCCTGAATTGTACTACAACATTTTAGAAAATCAAATTACTTGTAGTACACTCATTATAATGATTATTTTAGGGATTACAACTTCAAACTTCTGGTGTCTATATAATACCATCATGAGTACATCAACTATAAGAAAAAATTAACATTGTACTAATATACTAACAATTAATATTGCCTATAAAAAAAACACTATGAGCAGTGGCGATGCCAGAAAACTTATAAAGCTCGGACAAAATTTAAAATTTAAACAAAAATTTCAATTTTGCAATGAAAATTTTCAAATTTGAAAAAAACACTCATTTCTGCCATAAATTAATTCCTACGAATCTCAATTTTACTCTAAATTAACTCCTAAAACAAAAGAAAAATTATCTTGGAGTGAAAAATCTGAATTTTGAACCAAAAAACTTCAATTTTACCCAAAATTAATCCCTAAAAATATCATTTTTACCCTAAATTAACTCCTAAAATACCAAACAATTTCGACCGAACCCGGCCTACAGTCCTGGCAGCCCGTATGGTAAATCCGCCTATGACTATGAGTATATATGTAAGAGAATAAATAATATTATTAATATTAGAGACAATAATTCTGATGTTCCTTTTATAACTATTCCAAATAAAATTTCAACTTCGTCCTTTAAAATTATAAGAACAATAAATGAAATTACAAAAACAATAAATATTTTATGTCGAGTTTACATATATAATTAACAACATCTACATTGACTTGAAATGCATTTTGGAACCGAAGGAAGTGCACACAACATCCGAAAACAATCATATTCAACCCTGCACCTTTTAAATTTTGTCCCACTTTCTGTAATATAAAAATTAAATGAGATTTATATTTCTAAAAGTGGTGAATTATATTATATAAGATAAACAAAAGAGTTTTGTCAAAAAAAAAAAGATAAACAAGAAAGTTCAAAAGAATACAAAAATTACTTACCAGTAACGTCAATAATAACAAGAAACGAAGAAACAAAGAGAATCGGTAAATAAACAAATTTAATAACTTTAAACATATTTTTTTCTCCTAAATTTGAACAGATAAAAATGTATTGATCACCTTAATTGTAAAAGTATTATGTTTTTGTCATTCAATATTTTGAACTTATAGATCTTCAGGAAAACTTTTTATAATTAGAATCACTATTAAATGCCTGCAAAAAAAATCACTATTAAATGTATTTTAATTTCATGTTTGCATCTTTCACTTGCACAATCTATAAGGGCAAGCTTCCACCATTTTTTTTAATGTCCAACCTTTTTATGATTTATTAGGCCGGGGTAAACAATGAAAAAGGACAAAAAATTAAATTAAAATAAAAACACAAAAAATAGTTCAAACATCTTTTTTTTTTGTTGAAAAATTAACTTTTTAAAACATGGATTGGATTTTACATTAGTTTACAATAAACATAAATAAGGAGATCTTGTAAAACTACTGATTTACTCATAAAGGTTGGATTTTACATTAGTGGTTACCATAGATATTAGGATTAATACAAGTTTATTCTTTATGAGCGAATTTCAGTTAACTTACATGTCTGTAAAATTTGTTTTATTATTACTCTCTTATATTAATGTAATGATTATATAAGGGATTCTATCTTACTTCTTATATAGACATTTAAATTTGTAATCCTCATTTATGCTGATGTAGTAGATTATAATATAGGGTAAATTAAATCTCACTCACATTACAAGGGGTAAGTATCTATTAATTAGTCTGCCACGTCAACAAAGATGAAATTCATAATTAAAAGGAGTAAATTATGAAATCTTCAAATTATAAAAAATAATAAAATATATTACAGGGATAAATCAAAATTCGCTCACGTTTGATGCAGAGTTAACACCTATATACTCTAGATATTATATTATTAAAATATACAGTATGAAAGTTGATTATGATATATATAGACATACACGTTTAAAAATTATTTTGTTTCGTAAAACTGGATTCAATATTTTCAAATATTTGAGAAAGATATGGAGTATATACTGCTTGCTGCTTCTTCTAGGTATAAATGGGCCTTGAGTTGCTGTGGAGCATGAACTGTCAAGATGTCACATGTGAGTCTGACTGTGGGGAGCTCGTCTCCCTTTTTTGGGTATCATAGTTTTCTTTAAATTGTTGTTTATAATTAGATTAGTGATGAGAAATTTGAGTAGTATGATTGAAATTCTAGATTCAAATTTCATTGACTCCACCGTACTAAAAAAAGTAGCAAAAATAAACATAATGTATAGATTTTGAGAAGTATATTGATTACTAAAAGAAGTATATTGATTAATTAATTAATTAATAGTGTCGGGATACTGTTTAAATATATAAGATTAAATATGTTTTTAGTCTTTAAAAATTTATGTTCTTTCAAGTTTATTACAATTAATGGTAATTTTAGACTTCTATGATATTGAAGTTTGTAAAATAGTCCCTTAAAAACATTTTACAAAAATGGTTATTTTCGGTCCATCAAAACAGTTGATATAAAATATAATTAGAGACTAAAAGTTAATACATTTTTTTAGGGCTTAAACTTAAAAGCTCCTAATTTTATCAAAACTAAAAATATATTTAACCGTAAATTTAATTATTAATCATAATAGCTTTAATGGCTATTTTATAACTATTCCAAATGAATTTTTTTTATGATATTCCAAATGAAATTATTTTAACTCCATCCTTTATATTAGTACAATACATCAATCTCTTACAGACTACTTTTAATTCCACATTTACATTTGAAAGAGCTGCATTTTGAAATCAAAGGAGGTGCACAAAACCAAAACCGGACACACTCAGAATTCCTACTGCAATTTATCAACTTCCTTACAGCTGTAATATATAAAAAAAATATTACTAAAACGGCAGTGAATTATGTTATATAGAGATAAATAAGATAGTTTAAAAGGGTATAAAAATTGTTTACCAGTAACATCGGTTACCACAAGAAATAAAGAAATAAAGAGAATTGTTAAATAAATAAACTTAATTTGAGTCGTCATAGGTTTTCAAGAGATAGAAATGTATTGATCCCTTTATTTTTATGTAGTAAAAGTATTATGTTTTGTTTATTGTTTCAATTTTTTGCACTTATATATCTTAGACTCATTATTATTAAATGTATCATATATATAATATATAATATAAAAAATTTTCATATTTAATTTGCCCATTTAACTCTTTCAATCGATAAGGGCATTCTTTCATTTTTTTTAATCCATAGACTTTTAAGATATATATAGGGGCAAAAAAAATATTAAAAAAACAACAAAAATATAAATTAATTTATATTTCAATTTTTCAATATTAACACAAGAAAAATAGTTCAATTTTTTTTTTTGAAAAAATAAGTTTCTTTAAAAACGTAGATAGGCTTTCACTTCATTGGTTACTATATTATAGTAGATATAACAGTATTAAAATATTTAAAAGTTTATTAGTAAATAGATTAGCGTATAAAATTCAATTTTATTAGTATAAATATTTTTTAAATTTACAAATATTTTAGTTTTGACAAAATTAACATAACATATAATATGTGATTATAAAAAGACATGAGATTAATTTTCATGCACCGTCGGTGGAAAACTTTTTACACATACAACCAATCACAATTCATCCTTTGTATGACTTTTAAGTTAGAATTGATTAAAGTCAAACAATTCTCATGATCCAACAGTTATGATTTATCAACAGTGTAAAAAATCTTTACACTTATGTCTATATTTTACTATACTTTAAAGAATGAAATGGAGAAAAGGGCTCAAGCCTATGCTTGCCTACCCAACCCCTAGATCCGTCATGGGTTTAAGTCTAATCCTCCTAAAACATATCATCCTTTTATATAAGAGACACAATATTATATAATGAAATACATATGTTTCTTCCTTCTTTTGATTAATTTATTTGTGAAAGATTATTTTTTAACTAATTGACCAATGATTAATAATTGTCTAATATATCATTTACAAAGTAAATTATGTTGAATTAGTCAATATATATTGATTGAATTTGCTTTCGTATCATGATCTTGACATTGTCACCCTTCAACGAGAAAATGCTATGGACATTAGATGAAGGAATGCTTTAATGTGTTGTTGTTCAAACATTGTTTGTAATAATATAATGATTATAAAGTCAATTGATAGACACTCAACAATCATGTTGAGGGACATTAATGATCTAAATGAGCCTTCTACATAGCATGTGTAATATCCGTAGACCTTTCGATATCGAGTATGAATTTAATTTGAAATGCACAATCATGTTTAAATTAGTTAATATGGGATATTGAACTTATTTGTTGTTAAGTATATTCGGCTTTCAATGAATATAATATTAAATTATACAAGTATTACACATACTATGCCTTATGTTCAATTTAGATATATGAAAAAAATAATAAGTTATACATATAATTAATCATTATCACAAAAAATGTGTCAAAAAAAAAATCATTATCACAGAAAACTTACATCAAATTACAAAATATTCTTGTACTTTAGATGAATTGTTCATTAAAATTCGAATTCAATTTTTGGGAAAAACAATTTTTTGTCATGTATTTGTCAGAAGAAAAAAAACATAACAAATTCTATTATTAATAAGTATGTAAGAGAATAAACCCTATTATTTAATCATATTTTAACTCTGACGTATTTAAGATTCTAATATGATCGATCTCTTAAAATCTTAATCTTGTATACTTGAAGTTCTACATTTACATACAGATGAAATGCATTTTGGAACCAAAGAAGGTACACAAAACCACCGGACACAATCAAAGTCTTCCTTGCATCTTATCACGTACCTTGTTGCTGTAATATAAAAATAAAAAACAAATATTACTTGCTGCAATAAGATAAATAGGAAAGTTTAAAAGAGTTCAAAAATTGTTTAATTACCAGTAACATCAGTTACCACAAATAAGAAAATAAAGATGATCATTAAACAAACAAACTTAATAATTTTAGCCATATTTTTTTCATAATTTTGCAGCAATTGAAATGTATTGATCACTTGATGTAGTAAAATAACTATGTTTTGTTTATAATTTCAATTGCAATTTTTTGCACTTATATATATCTTTAACAAACCTTCTTATTAATTAGAGTCATTATTAAATGTATGATAGATAATCAATTTTTCATGTTTGCCTATTTAGCTCACTCAATCGATAAGAGCAAGTGAGCAACCTTTCATTATTGGCTTTATTCATTATTGGCTTTATTAAGTTTAATACACATATAGTTCCAAACATTTATTTTAGGTTTCAACTTAGTCCCAAACGTTTTAAAAGTTTTATATTGGTCTCAAATATTTATTTTAGGTTTTAATTTGGTCATTTCCGTCAATTTTGTCTCATGTAACAGACCGTTTGTACATGTGGATAGACACATAGACACTTGAAAACTTGAACACATGGACAAAATTGACGGAAATGATAAAATTGAAATTTAAAATAAATATTTGGGACCAATATGAAACTTTTAAAACTTTGACACCAAATTAAAACTTAAAATAAATGTTTGAGATCAAATGTGTAATTAAGCCTTCATTATTTTACTTTTATATAATCTCCAGCCTTTTATGATATAAAAAAGCAACCAAATTTGTTACCAAAAAAAAAAAAGCAACCAAATTTGAAAAAAAAAATAGTTCAATTTTTTTTTTAATTTCTTTTCTCTCTATAAGAACATAGATATAGACTTTCAGATCATTGGTTACCATATTAAAGTAGAATATATTATAGTATTAAAATATTAAAAAGTTTATTATGAAATAGATATTAGCATTTAAAATCAATTTTATTTAGTGTAAATATTTTCTAAATTTACAAATATTTGATATATGACAAAAAAAAATTAACCAAGTATTATTTTCAAAGAAAATTGTAATTAGTATGTTATAATTTTTTTTTTCAAATTTTTGTCCACTAGATATTCAAGATATGCATTACTAATAAAATACATATCTTTCTTTTAACTAAAGGATTTGTAATAGACAATATTTTAACTAACACACCGGTAAAAATTAATTGTCCTGGTCCTGTTGGTAACCAACACAAATCTTTTCACCATATTTTGTTTTCATTCACATATTTTTCAAAAAATTTCTCGAAAAATCACCCATCCAAAATATTATTTTAAGTCAGAAACACTTAACTATGAAATTTTTATTTGTTAGGCTCCTAAATAAAGAAATGCATCTTGTTGATATAGGCAATCTCATATGTGAATTCTATTTTTACTTTGAAATTGCCAGTAACTAGTAACTGTTCATTATCATGCCTTGTGCACAACGTCCTTTCTATGTCCTCGTCAGCCTCGTATACGACATGTGTCATCGTCAACCTTGAAGGATTTGTACTATAATCACCTGATTACGATCACTAAAATATTTATTTATCCTAAATTTTATTGCCTCAATCTAGGAAAACTTCCAACTGTAGGACTTCTTAATTTGTCTCAACTGAGAGCTCAAATTATAAGTGTTTAACTTTCTAGTTAAGAAAACAGAGGATTTGACAAAAATTATTCGAGTTGGTTAATCTTCATGCATACGATTGTACTTCTTCCGGAGAGATAGATTTTCAAATGTTGACTTGCTTCCAAATGATGATGCTCAATTTGACACTTTCACTATATCCAAATGATGTGTGTTCAGAGGATATTTATGCGACAAATGCTTTCCAGAGTATCAAATGTTTGTCAATATTCTTTTCGAGTTCCATATATTTTTTTTTAGTAAATTCTTTTTTTATATGGTTGAGTATAGTAGGGCTGAACATCAGTTGAGTTCGGGTCAAAAATACGAAGCTGATAAAAACTGTAATTATTTAATTTCGATTGCCTACATCTTCGATTTGTTTGGATAACAGGTAGAGTGGGTCGGTTATTGCAGATTAAATTCTGCATCTAAAACTTTGGTATCCAAAATTTTTAATTAATTTTCAAATAGTTCAATACATTGTACACAATGCAACAAAGGATAGAAAAACTAAATGAAAAAAATAAAGAAGGTGAGATGCAATTACTTTGTTTCAAATATGTAGATCTAAAGACAATAATAAATTAAGTAGAATAGAAGTAGAAATTAAAATTAAAATATATCTAGAATATATATTAGAATATCTTTCACACTTTCTTCATCAACATATTATAAACTTGTAAAATATAACATTTCTCTCCTATATCAAAGATGAATATAATAAAAACAACAAAGCGAAGAGTATACGAGATTGAGAGAAAAAAAGATAAGGAAAAAAATTAATTTGCCCCATAATAATTGTTCGGTCGGTTTCAATTACAAGCAAATATAATTTTAGAGATTTACATCCGCCCGTATGCAACTGTTCATACTCGATTTTCCGCAATTGTTGGACCGAGCCCCGACCCGCACCCGACCCAATGCTTTAATGTGTTGTCGGTTATGTCAGTTTCGAGTTGGATTGCGGATTCATGGATGAGTACAACAGGTATAGGTATGTAAGAGAATGCATTCTATTATTAATAAGCATGTAAGAGAATAAATATTATTAATCATAATACGTTTAATGGCTATTACTATATAACTATGGCAAATGAAATTTTAACTCTGCCATTTGAGATTACAATATCAATCTTTTAAAATTAAGTTTACTTAGCCCTTATACATTTACATTTAGGAAAAATGCATTTTGGAACCATAGAAGGTGCACAAAACCACCGGGCACAATCCAAATCACCCTTGCAATTTATCAAGTACCTTGTTGCTGCAATATAAAAATAAAAAACAAGTATTTTAGAAAATGGTGATAAATTGTTTTGTATAAGATTTGTATAAGCTAAACAAAAAAGTTCAAAAGGGTACAAAAATTATTTACAGTAACGTCAGTTACGACAAATAAGAAAATAAAGATGATTATTAGACAAATAAACATAATAATTTTAGTCATATTTTTTTTCATATTCTATTCACAAGTATGCAATATAGATAGAAATATATTGATCACCTATAAAAATAAAAGTACTATGTTTTATTTACAATTTCAATTTTTTGCACTTATATATCTTTAACAAAACTTCTTAGAATTAAAGTCATTATTAAATGTTTCATAAATAATCACTTTTTTATGTTTGCCTATTTAGCTCGCTCAATAGACAAGAGCAACCATTTTTTTTTTCCCTTTTATTTAATCTCCAACCTCTTATGATATATAGGGGCACAATAGTAATGAAATAGATATGTTTCCATTGACTATAATTCATTCGTGAAAGATCATCTTTTAACTAATTGATCGGTGACTAATAATTGTTTTGTGTATGATTTACAGAGTCTATATTGATTAATTAATATTGTAATCCGGTTGTAAGTAAATTTAGTTATAATGCCTTTGTTAAGGATTATAAAACTTTAGATTATAAAAAAAAAGAATTATAAAACTTTAATATGACAATAAAGTAAGTTACACATACGTACAATGTAGAGTTAACATCTTGTTTGGAAAGGTTTGAAACCACTTGATGCTATAATTCACGCCGAATTTTGGGACTATTATGGTTCTTTTTTCTTGAAAATCAGAGAGTGAAAGTAAAAAAAAAAGTAAACATTTTCTGTGCCAAGTGCTATAAGTGTAGATCATATTGTTTTTAATATTCATATGTAAAAGAGGTAACGGCGCAACTTGTGTTCCGATTACCTTCTATTCATATGTAATTAAATTATATATATAATATTATATCACTTAAAATAAAACTTTTTTTATGAGGGCTTAGAACAAAACATGTTAAACCCTGTTGATAAATTTTAACTTAACTGACATTGTTAGGATGAACGTTTTCATTGACAAAACATTTATTTAACGATTAAAAAATTACTCAAAGTGTTCGACTTTTTGTAACTTAAGAAATGAATGTGAAATCCCCTCAGAGAGATGACCGTAAAACGAAAGTTTCATTTAATATAATTTCCCTCTTCCCAAATAAAAGAAATAGATACATGTTATGTTATGTTATGGTTCTAGCAAAGGTGCACATTTGTAGTACCTAAGGTATGATAAATGTGAGTCCAACATAAGATTAGAAATTCTGTAATTAAGCAGTATAAGTGTATAACACAATAACTTAGTTACTCAAACTCCACATATTGTAGTAATGTATAAATTTACAAATTATTTCCCTCATCAGAAACTAAAACTTCTAATCTGATAAAATAAAACATGGTCTTGAGTTATTTTCTTCCCCATCATTGTTCATCATCTTTCTGATTATTGTCTTTATTTTGTTCATAAATGAACTGAGAAAACAAAGCCACAAGAATAGCACCAAGAACACCAACTCTTTTCCAATCAGTAGTACTTAATGATGAGACATTAATTGAACCAACTATTCCATATGTAAAAAGTCCAATGAAGAATAAGTAAACATTTTTCCTTGTTTTTCTTCCATTTTTCTCTGTTGTTACATCATTGATCTTTTCCTGTTCTTCTTTGGCTTTTGCTTTATCAACATTAGGTCCTTTTTGTCCTAAGTTTTTGAAGAACAATCCTTCGTTTCGGTCGACCTCCATTTGACCTTCAATTTCCAAAACTTTGCTTTTACTTTCATCAATCTCTAGTTTGTTTAGTTCATTAGATTCCTCAAATGCTAGCATTTGGCTTTCTATCTTTGCTGTTATCTGTTGATTTGTTCATAATCACAAATGAAATGTAAAAGGGTCATTGTTGAAGTAAATTTTGAATAATTCTTGCAAAATTATAAAGTTTTTTTTTTATCAAATACTCTAGTGACTAGAGTGACACATTTATTTATGGAAAAGTGGAGAATTTGAAGTTCAAACTCCAACCCCTCCAATATTATTCGTAGTAGCTACCAACTGAGTTCCGACACAATATCCTGTTTTTAAGTCTTATCTCTTTTCAACCATTTTCAAGCCTTATCTCTTTTGAATGAGAGGACTTAAGTTTTTTCTAATACACTCATCACATCCAACACCATTAGACTTACACATAGATAAATTCATGAGTGACCCGAAAAGATAGCTCTAATACAATATTAAAATTTGATTAAGTTAACATATCTTATTAAAAATTAGAAATGTAAAATGAATAACTAAAGTGCATTTGTCGTGAGGTTAGCTTAGTTGACAGAAATATCATATTTTATATGGAGTAAAGCGGAATTCTACATATTAAACTACTTCGAAAGAAAAGTAAAAAAGTGGAAAGTGCATACATACTCTATCACTAGCTTCATCCAATCCTTTAAGAGCATCTTCACCAATCTTATCAATCTCAGCTTTAGCATCTTCACCAAATTGAGTCAAATAATCAGATCTCTCATCCAAATAATCACTTAAACGAACTTTTTCTGTCTCAAGCATTGCAAGTTGAGCCAAAAACTCTTGGCTTTTAACATCACCTTCAGGTTGTGAATTATTATCAGATTCATCATCATTGGAGGAATTGTTGGTTGAAAGACATAGAAAAACAGAACTTCTAATTCTTCTTGTGTTGTGGTGGGGGTGCAGAGTAGTAAATATGGTGTTGTTGTTAGAAAGATAGAAGGTTGGGTGAAATATGGATTTGAGGGCAATCATCTTGTCAATTAGATTACTGCCATGTATGTCTTAGCTCTCAAAGTTTTATCTCATGTTTCTATTTTCTCTCTCAATTTTTTATGACATATGTATCCTCCTCTTTTTTTGGTACAAAGGAAGTGACATATCCTCTACATTATCCATGGTATAATTTTATATTTTTTAGAGCTAAATATAAATATGTTTTTCGGTTTTTTTTTTCTTTCTAAAAATATCTATTTTTAAATTTTGAAGTTTAATCACTTCACCAATTATTTATCTTTTGTAAAATCTCGAAAAAATAACGAATATTGGTTTATTTAGTAGTAATTGATATTGAACTTAAAATTGAAGATCATATTTCAATCTTCACAGTTGTATTTGAGATCGTACTAAATTTATTTGATGTTAAAATTGACCTAAAATCAAATTAGTGCATGTTTGATATCACAGTAAATATTTCAGAATCACATTGACTTACCATGATATTTTAAAAAGTTACGAATTATAACTTCTACAAAATCACGGTGAATCACCATGATTCATGATTCTGCACATCTCAGGTCATACCAAATGGCAAATACTCTATCCGATCACTATTATAAGAAAAAAAACTCCTTACACGTTGTTTAAGAAATTTAGTTAAGTGTACTTAATTTTTTTAATTTGATATAAGACATATGTTAATTTTATTGTATCACCCTTTTAAATCACAAGTACCAAAATATAAAGTGAAATCATTATTTAAAAAAGATTAGAATTAAATAATAGTATATTTAAAATAATAGTATTAATTATTTTTTAAATTAGTTAATTTTTATTTATAATAATAATAATCAAAATTTAAATTTTTTTTTTACTTTCTACTCCATAGTGACCGGAGTGAGGATATGCTTAAATGGGTGGTGAAAAATTAAAAAAAAAATTACTAAGCGATGCACACACGTGAATAACTGTCCCCCGCGACCACTGTGCTTATATAACAAAGAAGGTGTCAGCAAACATGTGCTGACTTAAGATTCGATCTCTTTCCTAACAACAATATCAATATCAGATCTCTGAAATTGAGCATCCATCTCTTCCTTCAATTCAAAACCTTCTTCACTTAATATGTCATTTATTGTTGATGATTTCAACTTACACCTGTTTGGTTCAGATCAAGATCAAGATCTGTTTGATACTCCAGACACAAGATTCTTCAGTTTCAGAGGTGAAGATACCCGTGCATCTGATGTCATAAATTCCAGGTTATAGTTATTTATTTCTATGACTATATACTATAGTCAGCTTATTTCTATAAGTTCTCCATCATAGCTTATATGGAAATTGAGGTATATTGTTGATGTACTAAATGATGATTATAACTGCACATGCTATTTTCTCCTTTGGTCAACACTATTTTAGTCTGATTGCAACTTTTGAAACGATTTTACTTATACATGAATGTAATTGTACCCTTTCTTTGGTTCTTTTTTTTTTTTTTTACAGGAATGAAAGTGAGTTTATCAAGGATATTGTTCAAAATGTTACATATTTGATAGACAAGACACATTTGTTCATTGCTGATATTCTGGTGGGATTTGAATCTCGAGTGCAAGATATGATTCAACTTCTAAACACTCAAGAATCAAATGTCGTTCTACTGCTAGAAATGTGGGGGATGGGTGGAATTGGTAAAACATTTAATCACTGCAAAAGCCATTTACAATAAAATTGAAATAAATTGAATCAGCTAAATGCTTTGTGTGGAAGTTGTAAATGGTTTGTTCTAGGAAGTAGAATAATCATCACACAAAGAAATAAGTGTGTACTTAGAGGGAATATAGTTGAAAAATAAACATAACAAACTTTTAAAGCGAATCTCTTGAGCTTTTTAGTTGGCATGCATTCAAGCAAACACGTTCTCGAAAAGTGCTTTTTGAAATTTCCAGAAATGTAGTCGGGATAAGTATGTTACTTCTTGGAACACTCTCATTTCCGATCCCAATTTTGTGAAATTCCATCTCAAGAAATCAAAATCACTAACATCCACACTTTACACTTATCACTGAACACATCAAAGTGATTTGAAGAGAATCTCTGTACGGTAGTGAAGATGAATGCGAGAGGGATTACAATATCCTTCCATATCCTGTAAGTTCTTTTCTCGATAACCCTTCGTTTACACTTTTGGCCGATCATCACTATCTTTTGAGCGAAAAAGATTGCTCTGGTTTAGCTGGTTTTTGTAATGGATTGATCTGTTTGACCGGTAAACGTTTCTTCCGTGGCACGCAATATCCGAAGTATGGGTACCGGTAAATTTGGGTGTTTTCAAGATTTCCGCCATTTCAACTTCAATTTTGGTTGTGATTGTTCCACCGACACTTATAAAGTGATTGATTGCATCACTTTATATTCATGATTAGTTGACAAGTGAAGTGAGGTGAGAGTTTGCCTCGAGGTTTTGATGAGGTGTCTCCTGCGGAACCAACTGTTAGTGTGTTGAGGGACTGCCTTTGTTTTTCTTATCCTTACAAGTAAACCGATTTTATTATATGGTAGATGAAGAAATTTGGGGATTTAAAGTCTTGGATTCAATTTCTTAAAATTAGTTATCATGATCTTCAATTAGAATATGACTTTAGTAGCGATACCTATCTGAAGTATCATCTAAGTTTCATGCCATGGTTTCTTTCTAAGGATGGTAATACGCTGATATTGGGTAGTACTCAAGAATTTCAAGCAATTCTCTATAATTGGAGAGAACAAAGAGTGGAGCGAACAAAAGTTAGTGTGCATAAACTATTATTGATAATGATAATACTAGCAATCAGTTATATTGGGATTCGGCCAACAGTTATGTTGAAAGCTTAATTCCCATTTGTTGAAAGTAAGTTCATCTTTCTTGGTTTACTTGTTTGGATTTATGTAAATTCATATATGTTGTTTTCATATTAATAGATTTTGTGAATATTCGTTTATATGATGATTAACCTAAGTAGGTCAATTTTTATGTTTAAAACTCAATTATCTATGTGTATTTGAAGCCTAAAAACACTTGTACAAAAACTATATACATAAGATATTGGATATTGTTCATGGTCTGATTTTGTGTACACCCTTTCAAGTACATTTATGCTGATTTTTGTTTTCACTGACCTTTATGTGGACGAGTGCCTTATGAGTTGTTGACTGTTATATTATTGTTTGGCAATGACAACTGGTTTTGGATCATATGACGGAATTTCCTTCATCATTTCTCTATACTTTTTAATTCCTAACATACTTTTTTGGCTGTTTTATTTGCTTCCTAGTTTGCAGGAGGAAGAAATTGTCCCAAATAACTTCAGATGCTTCATTCATGGAGGAGGAAAACAATAATATGTTGGGGATATTACACATGATAGAAGGTGAAAGGAAATCCAAAAGCAAGATTAATTTTTCTGTGTTTAATTACATGTTGCTAATGAAGGAATGATGAATGCATGAGACCATGTGCCAATGTTGCTGTTTATTTGGAACTGGAATGTTGCGGGGGCGTGAGGATTTTGCTGTGCTGCACTGTTTTGGTTGAATATCTTAGTCATTCTCATTATTTGATACAAGCTCTTGACTTTTCTATTGTCTAAGGTTGTCCGAGGTTTTTCATAGAATTGGACATCTCAAGAAAGTTCTTTTGATGAATTTGAAAGACCGAATTAGCCTTTGTCACCTTCCGAAAAACGTCTATATGTTGAAATCTTTGAAAACTCTCATTCTGTCGTGGTGTCTATTGATTGACAAGTTGGAAGAGGAGTTGGTACAAATGGAATCTTCAACCACACTGATGGCAGATAATACTGCTATAACAAAAATGCCCTTTTCAATAGTAAGGTAAAAAAGCATTGGATATATTTATTTGCTTGGATATGAAGGGTTCTTGCGTGATGTATTACTTTCTAACATTTGGTCTTCGATGTCGGAAACAAATTATCTCTCGCATGTAGTTCAAACAGGATGCAACAAATAGTAATTCCCACAATCTATCAACTAGTTTCAAAGTCTTTGTCTGGAATGTGGACTAGAAGTTCAACTTTTACAAGACGCAACAACAATTTTGAATGCTTTAAGTGAAACAAATTCTAAAGAATTGGAATCAACTGCAACTACATCACAAGTATCATATATGAAGACTTATTCTTTAATTGAATGTTGTGATCAAGTGTACCTTTCAGCAACAAAAAGATCCATGAAAACTCTTTTAGTTCAACTGGGAATTAATTGCCTAATCATAAATATTCTCAAAGAACAAATCTTACATTTCTCTCTTTTGCATGTGTCTGATTGTTATATTTTTTATATAGACAATATTAGAAGAGATAATTTTGATAAACCAGGTAAGCATTATATTTTAATGTCTTACAGTTATGGTAGTTGTGAATTATTTTTAATATATCTATTAAGTGATCAAAAGTGTGAAGAAGAAGATGATGATAAAGCCTATTAGGATAATTGTAGTTAGGATCATTGGTGTTTCTTGTTTTGCAAGTATGCTGCATTTTATAACTACCTGTAGTTTTTACTATTGTACATAGATGATCATTTTAACTAGAGTGCACTTCAATGCTTGTATATAAGCATGTTTGCACCTTGCATTCAATTCAAGTGAAATCAATTAACACTTCAACCATTTTCTATTATTAGTTTGTTAGAAATACTAGTATGTCCATAAGTCATTTCTCAATGGGTAGAAAATGTCAAAATTGTTAGGCCGGACGTTCATGACTGGGATTCGATCCCTCGTCACTCCGCTTTTGTGTTATGATGATTTTGTCATTTCAAGAAAACGGTATCAAAATTTAAGATTTTAACACACAAATTTTAAACTATATTATAAAACATAAAAAATGTAACAATTTAATGTGGGTTTGGAACCACAAACCGTTAATTGGACTCAAACTTGAATAGGTTTGGATAATATTTGGGTTGAATTGGTTTAAATCACTGGGTTGAACAAATCAATTACATATACAATGAAATAATAATAGAATATATAAAACGGGTTTAAGAATTAAACAGGAGGCCAAAAGTATTCAGGTATTATTGTTAAATATTTTATGATTGAGCGTTGTAACTAAACAAAATAAGGGATGCAGCGGGAAAAAATCAACGTATTATATAGACCTTGACAAGTACTAACTATTAAAGACTTAAATATATTTTTTGTCCCTATAAAATTAGAGAATTATAACTGAGCAATGAATCGAAAGGTAATAGATATGATAGATCTCGCGTAATTTGTCGGAAACAAAAATGCACGCCGAATGATAGGTGAAGTTATAATTGGAAAATAGAAATTATATATAATTGATCAAGAGGATACAATCAAATAATAACTTATGAAATATAACCCCCAACCCGTCTCTTTATCTGTGAATTTTCAACATTTGAAGTTTCAACTCCTCTTTCTTTTCTCAGTCCATTGAGACGACATCTACATTCAAAAGAAATACATTTTGGAACAGCAGGAGGTACACACGAAAACATGGCACAATCTTGCTTCTTCATGCAATTTAGTCTCCGTTGTGCTGTAATATAAAAAATAAACAAAAAATTAGAGAAAGTGGTGAATTATTTTGTATAAGATAACAAGAAGTTCAAGAGGATAAAAATTGTTTACCAGTAACATCCGTTACAACAATAAATAAGGAAATCAAGAGAATCATTAAATGAATAAATTTAATAATTTCAGCCATATTTTTATACAACAAATAGAAATTGATCACTGTATGTTGTAAAAGTATTATGTTTTGTTTAGTTGTTTCAAATTTTTTGAACTTATAGATCTTCAAGAAAACTTCTTAGAATTTGATTAATTATTAAATGTCTCGTAGGTAATCAATTTTTCATATTTATCTGTTTAGCTTGCTTAATCGGTAAAGACATCCTTCCATTATTTTCTTTTTTTAATATCTATCCTTTCATGGTATATATAGGGGCGAAAAATGATAAATATATAACAAAAATTTAAATCAAAATACAAAAACACAAGGAAATTTAGTTCAATTGTCTTATTTCTAAAAAATAATTTTCTAAAGCAACTACGGTTTTGCGTCATTGATTATTGAAGTTTCTAGAATTTCTCAATTCTTCAAGTATAAGTTGTGTGTGAGTCAAGCCACTATACCGCTTCACAAAATTAAAAAAAGAAAAGTTATTTAATTTGTCCCGTCTATACTCTATACTTTCTCTTATATAGATCTTCAAAAAAATAATTTCTAGAATTAGAGTCCTTATACCGTTATTAGGACATTAAGACTATCAAGCTAGACTGCTAGAGTATGTAGCAGCCGAGAGTTTTTGCGCTCAAATGTGACTGTTATATCTATATACGTCCCTATAAAATGAGTGATTTTTCGTTTTCGTTGCTAAAATCTTGTTTACAGGCTGATTATGATTGTTATGTAACTCTTAATCATGTTACGCATGATGAACTCTCTATTGCTGCAGCATATCTAATACCTTTGTGCTGATTTCGAACCAAGTAGGGGAAAGTAGAGATTCATCAATCAAACCAACCCAACCACTTGGGAAACCGGCAAACTCTTAATTATGTTGATTTCATAATATCTTGTTTTCATTCATTACTATTGATGTTTTTATTCTCGCTTTTAATGTTTTTTTTTTTTGAATTAAAGACTCGATAATGATATTTGATTTATTGAGTGCTTAAGAAAGACTTTTTTAAATAACGGATCTAGAATAATTGTATCTATAAATGCTAATTTATAGGAATAGAGTATAGTTAAATATACATTCGCAATCAAACATTAGTTGGTCTATTCATGATTGCGTTGGAATTGATAGGAAAAATTATAGTTCGATCCCTCGCAACTGTGCTTAGGAGAAAATTGAAGTCATTTTATGTCAGAACTTGTTTCAAACCACATTAGTCGGCTCGTTGGATCTGATACTAGGAGTGAAAATAAAAAGAATAATAAATAAATAAATATACAATCACAAACCATTATTATTAGGACGTTAAGACTATTGTATTGATTAATTAATGAACAAAATCACAAGTTCTTTTTGGTTTTTTGAAACAAACAAACTTAACTTCTTTCATTAATCAACAAAGATTCAATAAACAAAATCACAAGTTAAAAGATATGATATAGTATATAATTGGTTAAGAGGATGCATTTGAAGAATAACGTACTAATGAAATATAATTCCAACATTACTTGCGTTCATGCAACAAACCTTATTTAAACCCTAACTTAGAATTGTACAAATTATTGAACAGAGAAAATATATCACAAGTCTCTGTGAATACAATGACATATATATTTTGATTGTCACTATAATTAAGCTATAAATACCCTCGTAGATACATAAGTCTAACAATTATTACTAATAGTTGAGATTATTTATTTGTCTGTTGTCGGGCTAATTAAACAATTGATAGAGATTGGACTAAATCAAACTGAAACACTTTTAGAGAGTCAATTTACTTATAGAACACTAGTTATTATCGTGATTATTTTAGGAATTTCAGCTTGATGGTTCTGATGTCTAATTAAGTAGAAGACCATAGTATTTCAACCACAATTTCTTTTCCATATTATCATCAACTTATAGGAACGAAACAAAATAATTTATATTATTAAAAACAGTATGTAGCTTTAAAGACCTTTTTAATTTATAACTATCTTAGAGGAATTTTAACTTTATCCCTTCAGATTACAATATCAATCTTTCACAGTCGAGTTTACTTTTAAATGAGACGACATCAACTTTTTTTTCTTTGATGAGGTAATTTAGCAACTAAAAGTTTACTTCTTAAAAATGAATAAGTAGGTATATTTAGTTTGAACCCCGATATTTAGTTTGAACCCCGATCTCTGCACAAATGTACAATGTCCTTGACCAATATGAAACGACATCTACATTTTAAATCAATGCATTGTGGAACCAAAGGAGGTACACAAGTAATTTCGGAACAATCAGGATCCTCCTTGCATCCTGGCCTCTGCTGTGCTGTAATATTAAAAAAATATGAAAAAATATATTAACCTAAATGATAAATTATTTTGTATATATAAGAAAATAAGAAATTTCTAAAGGATACAAAAATTGTTTACCAGTAACATCAGTTAGAACAAGAAATAAGGAAATCAAGAGGACCATAAAATAGACAAACTTAATAATTTCAGCCATATTATTTCTCCTATAAACTTTTTGTTGTAAAAGTAAAATTATATATGTTTTGTTTCAATTTTTTGCACTTATAGATCTTCAAGTAAACTTCTTATAAATAGCTAGAGTCATTATTAATTAAATGAATCATAAGTAATAAATTTGTTCATGTTTACCTTTACCTCGCTCAATCGACAAGGGAAACCTTCCATTGTTTTCCTTTTTTAATGTCTATACTTCTATGATATATAGGGGCAAAAAAAATAAAAATAGCAAATTTTTATTGAAATAAAAAATACACAAGAAAAAATATTTCAATTGTCTTTTTATATTTTTAAAAAATTATTTTTTCGAAACAATTTTCTTTAAATTTTTATTTAGTTTGTATTCGATCAAGAGACACAATACTAATGAACTACAAATATCTTTTTACCTAATAATTAACTAATTGATCAATGACAAATATTTTCTTGTGCCTTTTAACTAATTGATCCGTTAAAGACATTCTTTTAACTAATTGACAAATGACATACATTTAAATCGTTTATGCCTTATACAAAAAATTATAGTTAGTGGATTATAATGCTTTTCAATTTCGTTGAAGATGGCTAAAGGTCAGAATTTTTCATGTAATTTCACTCTTTAATTTGTCGTGATGATAAAAGAAGAAAATAAATATTATCGTAAGAGATGAAACATTTTGTATAAAAAAAAGGGTCTTGTTAAGGCGAATATTTCTACTTTTAATACTTTAAAATATACTTTAAGGGCATATGTTAATATTTGCCAAAAAAAAATTCAAGTGGAATATGTTACTGAGAAGTCTGGAAATAATGAGGATCATTAGACAAATAGGAACATCATCAAATGAGAAAAGAGTTAAGCCACTCAATTATAAAAATATTTTTAAATAAGATAAATAATGATTAAGGCGCCACAAGTGATAAGTAACATATACAAGTTTCTTGATTACTTTCTATTATAAAAGTCCTATGTTCTGTTTATTTGTTTTAGAAATAGTTTTTGTTCTATAAGGGCAATCTTTCATTAATTTTTTATTTCTATAATTTCTAGCCTTTGACGTTAGATAAGGGCAAAAAAGTTAAATTGAAAAACAACATTTTTTTAAAACCTAATAAAAAAATTATTTGAATTGTGTTTATTTGAAATATAATTATCTAAAACTAGTAAATACATGTGCATTTGAACGAGTGTCATATTACGTACCAAAAAAAAATCTTTAAAACGTACCAAAAAAAAAAGAACGAGTGTCATATTGTTTTTTTGACGGAAAGCCAAACTACCGAATCACAATCCACGGAGTAATGTATTTCTTATATTTATGGTTGATTATTATAATATATAATATATTTGCTGTTTCATAAAAAAAAAATACACGGAGTAGAAAAACCAACAAGATCGGAAATAAAACTAGAAAGAATATGAGCAGGACATCGCTCATACAAAATAAAAAAGAGCAATGCTATTTCAAGCGAAAAGAATTATCCTGACTGCATCACGAATCAAGGAACACCAATCTAAATTCACCTTTGGAGAAAAACAACGGAAGTTAGCAAAATAAATGATACCTCCTTTTATATTTTAGGTCCTATAAAATTATTAAATGTTGTTTTTGGTACTTATAAAATAAAGTTATAAAATAAAGTGGCATATGTCTAGAAGTTATAGCTCAATTGATAAAAAAAATACCGAAATTGTTAGGCACAACGTCCATGATCGAGGTTTAAATCTTGGTCTCTTCACTTGTGACTTTTCAATTGCTTTGTAATTTCGTGTATGTACAAAAACAAAAAATAAAGTGGCATATTTTGTTTCTATAAAATTACTATGCACATAGTCTTAATTTGTTAAAATAATGTGTATTTTTGAATAATTGTTTTTAGAAATATGTTTAAAACATTATAAAAAATTTCTACTCAAAATTTTATTTATAAGTCGATATTTTTGAATAATTGTTTTTAAAAATATGTTTAAAATATTATAAAAAATTTCTACTCATATTTTTTTTTATCTTAAATGAAGTGGTAATTCACTGAAATTAAATTAACATACAGTTGTGAGTTTCTGGGTTCGAACCCGAGATAGGACGCCCCTATAAAATGAGAAAATATTGAACATTGAACAAAGAAAATATACCACAGGTCTCTGTGAATACAATGACATAAATATTTTGACTGTCACTATAATTAAGCTATAAATACCCTCGTAGATACATAAATCTAACAATTATTAATAGTTGAGATTATTATTTTTGTCAAAAAAAAAAAATAGTTGAGATTATTAATTTCTCTATTGTCAGGCTAATTGATCGAGATTGGACTAAATTGAACTGAAACACTTTTAGAGAGTCAATTTACTTATAGAACACTAGTTATTATCGTGATTATTTTAGGAATTTCAGCTTGATGGTTCTGATGTCTAATTAAATAGAAGACCACAGTATTTCAAAATACTCTTTCTTTTCCGTATTATCAACTATTATTTTTTTTGGTACATCAGAAAAATATATTATCAACTATAGGAACAAAACAAAAATAATTTATATTATTAATAACAGTAGCCTTAATGACCTTTTTAATTTATAACTTTCAGAGATAGAATTTTAACTTCATTCTTTCATATTACAATATCAATCTTTTACGGTTGAGTTTACTTTTAAATGAGACGACATCTACATTTTAAAACAATGCATTTTGAAACCAAAGGAAGTACACAAGCAATTTCGGAACAATCAGAATCCTCCTTGCATCTTGGTCTCCGTTGTGCTGTAATTTTAAAAAAATACGAAAAAAATATTAGCCTAAATGATAAATTATTTTGTATATATAAGAAAATAAGAAACTTCTAAAGGCTATAAAAATTGTTTACCAGTTACATCAGTTAGAACAAGAAATAAGAAAATCAAGAGGACCATAAAATAGACAAACTTAATAATTTCAGCCATGTTATTTCTCCAAAACTTTTTGTTGTAAAAGTAACTATATATGTTTTGTTTCAATTTTTTGCACTTATAGATCTTCAAGTGAACTTCTTATAACTAGCTAGAGTCATTATTAAATGAATCATAAGTTATAAATTTGTTTATGTTTACCTTTACCTCGATCAATCGACAGATGCAACCTTCCATTGTTTTCCTTTTTTAATGTCTATAGGGGCAAAACAAAATGAAAATAGCAATTTTTTTATTGAAATGAAAAAATAAACAAAAGAAATAATATATTTTTTATTAGTTGATATTCAAGAGACACAATATACTATAATGAAATACAAATATATTTTTCCTTGTCAAAAAAACTACAAATATAATTTTACCTAATAATTAACTAATTGATCAATGACAAATATTTTCTTGTGCATGATTTATATAGTAATCAATTTATGATAGTAATAAAAATATTTTCTTTCTGTCCCTTTTTTACTCCGTTGTGGGGTATGTTCAGTGTTGGATTGATATATTTTCAGCTGATCCAGATTCATGTGGTTTGAGTATATAAATTTTATTATATAAGATATTAAGAGACTTTTTTTTGAACAATTTAAGGGTGCGTTTGATCTGCTACAAAACAGAGTACTGGACATGACAACTTTTTGTACCCTGTTTGATGTAAAAACTGGTTATGGGACTGGACAAAATAGGTAGCAAGAGACAGGACAAAATCAGGAATTTTTGTCCTTCACTAAACCACAGGACAACTTTTTGTCCACAGTACAACTATAAAAAATACAAAAATACCCTTTTTATTTTCAAATATGAAAAAAATTATCTCCTTATCTCTCTTCGATACAATTTTGTCCTGTCCTGTACCATCTTATTTTGTCCTGTACTATCTTGTTCTGTCCTGTACTGTTCTGTCCTGTACTTACTGTTTTGCGAATCAAACGCACTCTAAAGACACCTTAATTACTAACAAAATAAATATTCCTTTTTTATTCTGCCTCAAAATAATTGTCAATCATTAATAATTACTACTAGATCCGCTGCAATCCCAGTTGCTAGTTTAGTTTTCTTTTATGAAAAATTATAAAAATTTAATATTATCAAATATTTATCGAGACAAATTAAACAAGATCTTATATTTTAATATTTATTTTTGAGCATAAGTATCATTTTCATACCTGTATATACGCAGAATTTTGGTTTTAGTCTCTATATCAATTTTTGTTCTAAATAAATCCCTGAATCAACTAAACTTATTACTTTTGATCCCTAAAATAAAAATCCGCAGGAAAATTCGCAAACAGACAATTTGGTCCTCGAAAGTGTCACTCGTTGTCATATTTGTCCTTGAATAAGCATAAAATTTTTTAAATTTCCTGGATGTTGATTTTCTTAGTCAAATTAGTCTAAAATTTTTATAAGGTGTTAATTATGATGATGTGTCTTTATTTCGTTAAATCAAAATATTTATGTGTAATGTCAATATTCGCAATGAATCATAATGGAAAACAAATTAGAGAAATATTCCATCTTCTTAAAAAAAGAAAAACATAATAATTTGTTGCTCTATTCTCGTTAAATAAAAGATGTATTGTAGTCTTTTTAATCTTTAACTAACATGGAAGTCACACATACGCATCTGACATCGTTAAATTAAGGAACACATAATGATAATTAACACAAACATTTTAAAATTTTAGATCAATTTGACTAATAGAATCAACATTGAAAAACTTTAAAATATTTTAGGATTAATTACCTTTTACCCCCTATAATATACACCAAAATTACTTTACCCCCCTGTAAAATTTTTTTGTTGCTTTACCCCCCTGTAATATCAGATTATGTGTTTTACCCCCTGGACTCAAGTCAACCATACTATAACCGCCGCTAAAAAAACCGCCGCAAATAAAACCGCTGCAAAATATAATTTAGTGAGGATTTTTAACCGCCGCAAAAAAACCGCCACAAAAAACCCCGCAAAATATGAATTAGCGACGCAAAAAACTGCCGCAAAAAAAAACCGCCGCAAAATAAAATTTTAGCGGCGATTTTGAACCGCCGCAAAACAAAACCGCCGCAAATTATATTATGGTTGAATGAGTCCAGGCAGGGGTGAAATTGGACCGGTTTGGATCGGTTTTGAGTGAATCCGATGTCCGAACCAATGAACTTTTAGTTGGTTCGGTTTAGATTGGTTTGGTTCGGTTTTTAAAAATGAATCTGATCCGAATTAGTCGGTTTGGATCGGATACTATACTCGGTTCGCAACATTTTGTTTTCCGGTATAATATTTGCTATTACTTTTCCGGTATATGAGCCAAATAGATTGTTATAAGATGGTCGATTCGGTTCATCGGTTTTCAAAAATGAAATCCGAGATCCGAACCAAACTAGTTCGGTTTAGCTTGATCGGTTCGGTTTTTAATCCGAACAAAAAAAAATTAAATTTTTTTTGGTTCGGATCGGTTTGGATCACCAGTTTCATTGGTTTTATCCGATCCGCTTTCACCCCTAAGTCCAGGAGAGTAAAGCACAAAATCTGATATTATAGGGGGTAAAGCAACAAAAAAAATAAATTTACAGGGGTAAAGCAATTTTGGTGTATATTAGAGGGGATAAAAGTTAATTAACCCAATATTTTATGATAGTGAGTGAGTGACATTTCAGGACCAAAATGGCTGTGTAGTTTTGGTTGGATATAATAGTTGCTCGTTGACTTGTGCAAAGTGAAGTTCGATTTCTTCCAAAAATCCATACTCTCTCATTCTATCTAATCCTCTTCTTCCTTCCTTCCTTCCTTCCTTACTTCAGTTGTTCTTGAAATCACAAATCATCCATCCACCGATGAATCCCCCAACAAGTTCTGAATTTGGAAATGTATTATTGGAAACTGATTTAGATTACAGTACTATTGCCAACCAAAGACGGAACACTACTTCTCGGAAGCTGCCTAGTCCTACTCCTACTGCTGCTGATTTGGATCCTGAAATGGAAATGGATCCAATCCCATGGGATAACAGCAGCAGAAAGCGTCCCAACAGTAGCAGAAAGCGTGAGCAGCAGCAGCTTGATATAAGAAAGTACGACGTGTTCTTGAGTTTCAGAGGAGAAGATACTCGCGCATTATTCATTTCACATCTCTTTCATTCTCTTCAAACTTCCGGAATCATCGTTTTCAAAGACGATCATTCCCTTCAAAGAGGTAGCCGCATCTCTAAATCGCTACTGAAAGCTATTGAAGAATCTCGAATTTCTGTTGTTGTTTTCTCCAAAAACTACGCCGATTCGCACTGGTGTCTTCAAGAGTTGATGCAAATTATGGAGTGTCACAGTACTATAGGTCAGGTGGTGCTTCCTGTGTTCTATGATGTTGATCCGTCCGAAGTTCGTCGTCAAACTGGTGAGTTTGGTAAAGCTTTTCAAAATGCATTGAACAGACTTTTAAAAGTAAATGAATTCATGGTGCCAAGGTGGAAAGATTCCCTTCGTGACGCGGTCGGTCTTGCAGGATTCGTTGCTCTAAACTCCAGGTTACTTCTCTCTCTCTTTGCATTTTACGCTCCTCCGCTTGGATTTATGGAATACAATACTCCTACAATGTTGTGGAGCGGAATAGAATAAATCTTCCACTCCATTGTTTGGATATTTTTCATTCCATCTGTTAAAAAATTATGGATCGGACAGGATAACCTCAGTTGTACTGTGTTTGATTTTAAAACTGTCACTAGGACTAGACAAACTGAGGTCAGGGGACTGGACAAAAACAAATATTCTTGTCCCCCACTGAACCATGGAACAACTTGTTGTCCTCAGTGCAAGTTATCTAAATCACCAAAATAACATTTTATCCACCAAACATCATAAAAACAAAATTTGTTCAGTAGCTTAAATGTTTGTGTTGTGCTGTCCTGTCTTGTACTGTGCCATACTGTTCTGTCCAATTTATTTTGTAGATCAAACGGAAACAATTACTAAATGTACCATTGATTATTTACCGTTCTAGGTAATTATACTTACACACAAACACATAGATGTAAATATAAGTGTCTATATGTAAATGTACTATTTCTTTATTTATTTTGTAGAAATGAAAGTGAAGTTGTCAAGGATATTGTTGAAAATGTTACACGTTTGCTTGACAAGACAGACTTGATCATTGCGGATAATCCAGTTGGACTCGAATCTCGAGTGCAAGATATTATTCAACTTCTGAACATTCAACAATCGAATGATGTTCTACTATTAGGAATGTGGGGGATGGGTGGAATTGGCAAAACTACCATTGCAAAAGCTATTTATAATAAAATTGGACGCAATTTTAAAGGTAGGAGCTTTCTTGCAAATATTAGGGAGGTTTGGGAGCAAGTTGGTGGGCAAGTGTGTTTACAAGGACAACTTATGAATGATATGTTCAAAGAAACCTCAACCGTGATATCAAACATTGAATTTGGAAAATCTACATTAAAGGAAAGATTGCGCCATAAAAGAGTATTTCTTGTACTTGATGACGTGAATAAATTGGAGCAACTAAATGCTTTGTGTGGAAGTTGTGAATGGTTTGCTCCAGGGAGTAGAATAATCATCACAACAAGAGATAAACATATACTTAGCAGGAATAGAGTTGACAAAATATACATAATGAAAGAAATGGATGAAAGTGAATCTCTTGAGCTTTTTAGTTGGCATGCATTCAAGCAAACAAGTCCCAAAGAAGATTTTTATGAAATTTCTAGAAGTGTAGTTAAATACTCTGGGGGTTTGCCCCTAGCTCTTGAAGTTCTTGGGTCCTATTTGTTTGATAGGGAGGTATTAGAATGGATTTGTGTACTGGAGAAACTCAAAAGAATTCCCAATGATCAAGTACATAAGAAATTAAAAATAAGCTACGATGGTTTAACTGATGATATTGAGAAATCAATATTTCTTGACATAGTTGTTTCTTTATCGGGATGGATCGAAATGATGTTATACGTATATTAAATGGTTGTGGACTATTTGCAGTAATTGGAATAAGTGTCCTTGTTGAGCGAAGCCTTGTGACGGTTGATGATAAGAACAAGCTTGGCATGCATGATTTGTTGCGTGATATGGGAAGAGAAATCATTCGTGAGAAGTCACCGACAGAGCCTGAGGAACGTAGTAGGTTGTGGTTTCATGAGGATGTGCTTGATGTATTGTCAGAACATACTGTAAGAACTTCATATACTTGTTTTAAATTCTGGATTTAAAATATTTGTTTTTGGGTAAATAAGAAATTCTATATTTAAAATATCTTAAACATAAAGAACCAAAAAACATTTATGAGTTAATAGTCAAACATTCATTTTTTCTGTTGTTCGCAAAAAAGCTTTGAAAATTTGTTTGTGGTTGAATCATTTTGTGCTTTCTGACAACAATTACTAAATGATTGGTTTCATTACAAGTTTTTTGTCTGTCTTACATCTTTTAGTTTTACACGTGATCGTGCTTCCTGGCTGGCACTATAGCATGTTTTACTTTTGGTCCTTTATATTTCACAGGGAACAAAAACTATTGAAGGTCTGACATTGAAGCATCCAGGTCTTAGTGCACAATGTTTTAGTACCAAAGCATTTGAGAACATGAAGAAACTCAGATTGCTTCAACTTTCTGGTGTACAACTTGATGGAGATTTTAAATATCTTTCAAGAAATTTGAGATGGCTGCACTGGAATGGATTTCCTTTAACATGCATACCTTCAAACTTCTTTCAAAGAAATTTAGTTTCCATTGAGTTAGAAAACAGCAACGTCAAACTTGTGTGGAAAGAGATGCAGGTACTAATTTGAGTTTAATTTTTATTAATTTTTTTGTATTTTGAGTTGTTTACATGTTTCATATTTATGAATGATATTTAAATGCTGCGTCCTTAGAGCACTTTTGGGCAAGTTCGCCATAGTAATAGAAGGATTGGAGTCCTGCAATCTAATTGCTTGTTTTTTAAGACTTTTGGTTCGTAAGAAGTATGAATTAAAATCCATTATAACCGCAACAATGTATAGAAATATATAAAAAATCCACATAATAGTCCGTAAGTCAAAACAGTGAATAACATAATCCAGAGGAGATCACAATATAGGAAAGGATTGCAATCTTGAACTTGATTAAGAAAGCTTCCAGTTTAAATTAACAGCAGAATGAGCATACATTGAATATTTTGATTACCACTCTCAAAGTTGGTGACACGTTGTAATTGCTTATATTTATCTTTTGGTGCAGAGGATGGAACAGCTGAAAATTCTCAATCTTAGTCATTCTCATTATTTGACAAAGACCCCTGACTTTTCATTCTTGCCTAATCTTGAAAAGCTAATACTCAAAGATTGTCCGAGGCTGTCTGAGGTATCCCACAGCGTTGGATATCTCAGGAAAATTCTTTTGATAAATTTGAAAGATTGTATTAGTCTTCAAAACCTTCCAAGAAACATATATACATTGAAATCTTTGAAAACTCTCATTCTATCTGGATGTTTAATGATTGACAAGTTGGAAGAGGACATAGAACAGATGGAGTCTTTAACCACTCTGATTGCAGATAACACTGCTATAACAAAAGTCCCCTTTTCAGTAGTAAGGTCAAAAAGCATTGGATATATTTCTTTGTGTGGTTATGAAGGATCCTCATTCGAAGTATTTCCTTCTATCATTCAGTCTTGGATGTTACCAACAAATAAATTGTCATCCTTATGTCAAACACCTGCTGGCATGTCATCTCTTGTTTCTTTAGATGCATCTACAAGTAGTTCTCATAGTCTATCATCTATTGCCGAGGTCCTTAGAAAGGTTCTAAGTCTTTTCGTAGAGTGCGGCTCAGAACTTCAACTTTCACGAGATGCAATTTTAGATGCTTTAAGTGCAGCTAGTTCTAAGGAATTGGAATCAACTACAGCTACATCACAAGTATCAATTGTGAAGACTTCTTCATTAATTGAGTGTTGCGGTCAAGTGCACATTTCAGCAACAAAACAATCCCTGAAGTCTCTTCTATTTCGAATGGGAATGAATTGCCAAGCCGCCGATGTTCTGAAAGAAAGCATCTTACAGGTCTCTTAATCCTTTGCATGTATCTCTATGTTATATTTTTATATGGACAATATTAACATTTCTTACAAAACTAGATTACCATTTTATTGCACCAGAAGTTTGAATAATTTTGTTATGACAATTTCATCTCTCATTGTTGAATAATTTATAGTGTGATATTTATTATATTGTTTGGTAAACTTTTGAGCATGGTTTCACTTTTTTACAGAATATGACTGTCAATGCATTTGATGGTTGCTTGATCCCTGGTGATAATTATCCAAATTGGTTATACTTCGATTCCGAAGGTTCTTCTGTAATTTTTACAGTCCCTCAAGTGAAAGGGCATAACTTGAAGACAATGTTATGCTTTGTCTATTCCTCAAGCCCAGGTGACATAGCATCAGATGGCCTTAAAAATGTGTTGGTGATTAATCACACAAAGACCACCATTCAGCTCTATAAGAGAGAGGCGTTCGCCTCCATAGAAAATGAGGAGTGGCAGAATGTTGTAGCAAATATGGAACCTGGTGATAAAGTGGAGATTGTTGTTGTTTTTGGGAATGATTTCATTGTGTTGAAGACAGCAGTTTATCTCATATATGATGAATCAATCAGCGAAAAAATGGAGCAATGTCATGCACCAGATAAGAATGTTGTTGATATTGATAGTGGTGATGAAAATGAATGTTCTGCCAAGAGGATATCTCGTCAAGTAGAGCCCGCAGATGACTTTAAACAAAAACAGAAAAGAAGAAAACTTGACTGAAGATGAAAGACGCGAAAGAATTTCTTGGTAAAGTTTAATATTAGTTAATCTCCAATTTGGTCGTGCAATTGTTCTGCACTGTTAGGTTACTCCCCTGAAGTAACAGAAAATGCAGTTAGTCTATCAGTTCAAATAGAGCTTCTCTGATTTTTCCTTTTTTTCTACAATTTTAAATATCATTTTGGGTGATTGTGCATTTAATTCTCATGGTACTTGTAAAACTTGCATTAGTGATGCTAGTTGTGTCTGATTGATGAATTATAGTTTCCGACCGTCAATTGCAGGTTTTATGCAGAGATTGGTGGCTACTATTGCTTATATTGCTGAAGCGTGGGATGCCAGGGAAAGTCAAGTTGGAGTGGATCTTGGTTTCACAGAAGTCCAATTTGTGCTTCATTGGTGAGCCCTGATTCTAATGCATTAATGGGAGTAAGGTATGGTCTATGGAAACCAAAGAAAAAATTTAAAAGTATACCTAAACAGAATTTGCATGTCGAAATCAGCCATGTTTTAAGTGAAGGCATTCAAAATGCTGACAATCTTGGAAATCTCAGTATGCTTTGAGACGTGTATTCCTTCAGTATTATTTTTCTTATGCTGCATATGCTCACAAAAAATTTAATTGTTAGTTATCTCATTGTTTAATTACTGCTTTGAAGTTTTTGTCAAAAAAAAATTACTGCTTTGAAGTTTTTTGAATATTCAATTTTGATACCTTACTCAAAAGAAGGAATGGTGAATATTTCTAAAAATACCAACTATAAACTATAGTGTGTGAGGAGGTTATTTTGAACAGTTAAGAATTTTCTGATCAGCATATTCTCATTTAACTATGAACCTTGCAATATAGGAGACAGCAAATATTGCATTGAGTAAATAAATGCCGGGAGAAAAGATCTATATTATAATTTCATAAACAGGTCATGCTATGGATGCACAATAGATTCTTAGGATGCACAATATTGATATATCAAACTTCATTTTATTAATGATTTTTATAATTGCTTCTAGATTCTCAGAAGATTGACTCTCAAGATTTTATAAAGCCAAGTTTGTAGTTTTCCTCATACAGTGAGTGGTTTAACTTACTAAATTCAATCTTTAATATTCTTTCAGGTCTCCAAATCAATAAACTGCAAGAAGAACTGCGATTGGACATATGATAGACCATGTCACCATGCAGTCTCCACCATGACAAAGCGGCCTAAATGATCGCGAACACACCAACCCACACACACTCGTTGTACCGAACTCATTATGGAAATCCGTATCCACATTGCATTTGTACAATCCATAGGGTGGTTTTTGCCACTCTTGAGCGTGTAATTGCTGCGCATTTGTGCAGGAAAAACATTGCTGGTGCGGATTTGATTCACTTGATACCATACCAATGAAATACTATATTTTAACTAAATGATGAATGACTAATAAATATCGCGTGATTTTAAAAAAAAAAACTAATAATAATCGTGTCTAGTAAATTATAATTATTGTAGTTTTTACTTTTCTTCAAAATTTTATGAAGAAGATATTCAAGAGATACAATACTAATGAAATATATTTCTCTTTTACCTAATTTATTCATGAAAGCGAACTATACTTTAATCTGTTTTGGGATGAATTTTGGCATCAAATAATTCCAGTCTCTTCTCAAGTGTAGATGCGGGATTCAATCATGATTTTTACTATCAAGTCTAGCTCAATAATCATTTGACCAACTAACATTTGGTGGCTTTTTAAATATTATAACAATTTTCCTTATTCAGCAACAATTTAAAAATGTTAAACAAAAAGAACACTACTGTTTTTCAAATGATTCGTTATAGTGTTTTTTAAGAATTGTGCAGTGTGCACCATTTATCTAACTAAGACAAAACCTATCATATTATGCAACAATTACAAAATATTCCTAAAATAAGAAATTGAGGAATGGAAACATATGATTTAATTTTGTAGGATGAAAACTAAAATTCTTTAATTTTATAGGGACGGAAAATATATTTAAGTATTATTCCCGTCTTTAATTATAAGTCCTCTTTAAGAAAAAAATTAGTCACTAAGGCCCCGTTTGGCCCGGCTTATTTTCTCCTTTTTTTCTTCTCCTTAAAAATAGTAAAGAAGGAAAAAATTGTATTTGACTCTACTTCTTTTCATATTTTACTTCTTTACTTTATTTCTCTAATATTTTTAAAGAGAAATATGGCTAAATTCAATTTTATACTTCTCTATTTCATTTAAGCTAAATAGAAAAGTAGAAAATAAGCCGGGTCAAACGGGCACTAAGTGTAAGTTCCTATATAAATTACTGCATTTTTTTTTATTACAAATACACTAATTATTACTACTGACTTATATTGCAATATGAAAAGTCAAATTAAATATACATACAAACAAATTACTATTTAGTAAAACTGGTATACAAATTAGACACAATAATTACACTTCCAACTTTTCTTAATGGTATATATAAATTGACCGGAGAAACTTGTAATAAGGACGAAGGAGTAATAATTGGAAAATGATTAAGTGCACGACAGATATTTGTCGTCTAAATGCCCGACCATTAAATAACTTCCACTCTTAAATTTAATTTGATTTAAAAATATCTCTATCTTGATTTATATGGGGTATGGGGTATTTTAATTATTCTTTTAAAGTAGTTAGTGGCTAAATTTTACTTCTTAAAATGAATAAATAAAAATATCATGGTTCGAACCACACTCTTATTGATTTAAAATGAATAATTTTACACTGACAATGCATAGTAATTAAACACTATGAATTTAATTAATATACACTAACTATCAGTGTAAAGTTATTTTACACATATGTACCAAAAAAAAAGTTATTTTACACATGCATCATTAATGTAATGCCACATCATATATGATATTTAAAAACACACGATGTGTCACATTACACATGCATGTAATATATATTTTTTTGAACAAATAAAAATAGAATATATTAAAAAGAGTCCGGACTAGCACAAGAAGTGCTAGAAAGAACCATTAAAAAGGTACATCAACATCATCCAAAAAAAATAAAATAAAAAGAACTTTAGCCAATGCCCATACTAACTAAAGGGCCCGTCCCCCACAAATGAGCGAATATATTCATATGAACATTATGAGCCTTCAACCACCAGAACGAATGAAGCTTGACTTTCTCTAGCATCTAATAGATTGAGTTCTCCTTAACCTTGAATATGCATGTAATATATTGACACATCATATACTCTGTTTAAAAACACATGTGACATATAAATTATTTGTAAAACACAATAAAATGCTATTTTTATAAGTTAGTTTTTAAAATATCTTTATAAATATTTATATTACGTGATTTATTTATTTTTTTGACAAAAATAAAAGATGTTCATTCATTCAAATAGATAGAGTACATCAAATGTTAATACAAATTTAACATCGCTAAAAACTAAATAGGATGAATCTGCGAACAAACTCACAGCATCCAAGTTAATAGCATAAAACGACATACTTTTGCCTACAAATAATGTGATAAACTTAAAGTAACTGGAATACCTATGCTTTCGGATCTGCATCGTTGAAGAACTTGATCACTGATTGAATCTGTAGCCGATCAACATTGATCTGTCTATCCGAACCAAATAAACACCGCACATGACGGCAAAACAAACACACCGCACAAGACGGGAAAGCATGCAAGAACACCGCACACGACGAGAAAATAAATTAAAAGATGTGAAAACTACTTATTTAGATTGAAAAAGAGAAGATAAAAGATGTAAAGGGTGATTTTGGATCAAGAAAAGACCCAAAATCACCCCTTCAATGAAAGACCAAAAAAGAAAAGCCTTGGAGGAAGAAGAAGCAGATTTTAGGGTCGGCGGAAGAGAGAAAATTATAAGATTATTACGACGTGATTTAATTGAATGCATATAAAATAAGTTTACATTGTGGTCGGTGAAAATAAATTAAATTCATTAATTGTATGTAATAATTTCTTATTGAAATCCATGTGTTGTTGTCGTGTTGAACGATGTGGCCAAATTGCCGTCTCCAGTGACCAATGTAAAATTGCTCGTTGACTATAAGCTATACTCCCTCTGGCCTTTTATTTAAGCAAAATTCCATTTTGCACATTTATTAAGGAGTTCATTTTTTATTAATTGCATTCAACAACATCTTTGGCATATATGCAGCTTTTTTATTTTTCTAGAATTGAGAAGATGGAAAGGAAGAGTGAGTGAGTATTACACCAATCACAACAAACAAAAAGCTGCAACTTTTGTTAAGAAATTTTCTAAGTCTATGACTAGCCATAGTTATATAGGGATATTATTGAAAAAGTATTAATAAATAAAGTTGAATTTGTTGACTTTTGCTTATATTTAAGGCCAAATATTTTTGATGTTTTTTCTTATAAATAAGGCCGGAGGGAGTACATGTAGTTCAACGGAAGACTGATTTCTTCTGAAAATCCTCCCTCCCTTCTTCTTCTTCAGATCTCGAAACTGTACACAAATCATCAATGTCTTTCTTTTCAACTTCCTTTTCTAATGATTCAGATTTGGATAATGAGGCGCTAATATTGAACAAATTGGAAAATGTATCATTTTCTGATTATGTTTTTGATGATAACGATCATCTACAATCAAATTCCGCTACTGATGAATTTGATCCTGACATGAACATGCGACCATACCTCCCATCACGTCCCTATTATGACGACGACGACCTTCATACTCTAGACGACAGCACAAGAAAGTACGATGTGTTCTTGAGTTTCAGAGGTGAAGACACTCGCGCATCTTTCATTTCACATCTCTATTCCTCTCTTCAATCTTCTGGAATTATTGTTTTTAAGGATGATCATTCTCTTCAAAGAGGAAATCGCATATCTAAATCACTACTGCAATCTATCAAAGAGTCTCGAATTTCTGTCATTGTCTTCTCCAAAAACTATGCAGATTCGCATTGGTGTCTTCAAGAGTTGATGCAAATTATGGAGTGTCGAAGAACCATAGGCCAAGTTGTACTTCCTGTGTTTTTCGATGTAGATCCGTCAGAAGTTCGTCGTCAAACTGGTGAGTTTGGTAAAGCTTTTCAAAATGCATTGAACAGACTTTTTAAAGTGGATGAATTCATGGTGCCAAGGTGGAGAGATTCGCTTCGCGATGCCGCTGGTCTTGCAGGATTTGTTGTCCTAAATTCTAGGTTACTTCTTCTCTCTCTCTGCCTTTTAACGTTTTGTCGATCCTTTTGGATTCAGCATAACTCAATCCTATAAAACCGACTTTTTTTTTTTTTGACTAAAAAACCGACTTATAATATAGTGATTGTTTACATTTCTTCAGACTATCTCACATATGATGATATGATGTAGGACTCTTAACATTTACCATTCTAGATATATAATTTCTTACACACAAACACATAGATATACATATATGTCATATAATGTGTCTATGTGTAAATGTAGAGCAAGGTTTTAAACATCCTCCCATTAAGGTTTTCGCAATCTTAGCTGTAACGGATGTTGCGTTACAGATTGCAGTTACAGATTGCAGTTCTCGTGGTGGGATTTAATCACAACATTGCACAAATCTTATTAAAACTATTATTACAATCATGTTATGTATAATAACGTAATATGTCAATGTTTCTTTTCTTCATAATTTCATAAATATAAATTCTTTTCTCATAAGTTTTTAGTGAATTTGTTCATCTAAAAGCCAATTTAACCACTAAAAAATTCAGGTTTTCCTGTTTTTAGAAGAGACAAGAGCATAAAAAAGTTAAATGAGATAGTAAATTTGTTCCATCATACTTTTCACAGATGTAACAGACTCTCGTCACGTCGTAACTTCGTTTTGTCGCCGCCGTTTCTGTGATTTCTATTCACACTATTAAAACGGACAAAAACGGTAACGGACACCACCTATACCGTTTTGTCGTGGCCGTTTTTCGTAGTAACGGACTGTTTTTTAAAACCTTGTGTAGATGTAAATGCATTTCTTGATTTTATTTTTTAGGAATGAAAGTGAAGTTATCAAGAATATTGTTGAAAATGTTACACGTTTGCTTGACAAGACAGACTTGATCATTGCTGATAATCCAGTTGGACTCGAATCTCGTGTGCAAGATATGATTCAACTTCTAGACACTCAACAATCAAATGATGTTCTACTACTAGGGATGTGGGGGATGGGTGGAATTGGAAAAACCACTGTTGCAAAAGCTATTTATAATAAAATTGGTCGTGATTTTGAAGGTAGGAGCTTTATTGCAAATATTAGGGAGGTTTGGGAGCAAGTTTCTGGGCAAGTGTCTTTACAAGGACAACTTATGTATGATATTTTCAAAGAACCCTCAACCATGATATCAAACATTGAATCTGGAAAATCTATATTAAAGGAAAGATTGTGCCACAAAAGAGTACTTCTTGTACTTGATGACGTGAATAAATTAGAGCAACTAAATGCTTTATGTGGAAGCTGTGAATGGTTTGCTCCAGGGAGTAGAATAATCATCACAACCAGAGATAAACATATACTTAGAGGGAATAGAGTTGACAAAATATGCATAATGAAAGAAATGGATGAAAGTGAATCTCTTGAGCTTTTTAGTTGGCATGCATTCAAGCAAAAGAGTCCCAAAGAAGATTTTTATGAAATCTCCAAAAGTGTAATTGAGTATTCTGGGGGATTGCCGCTTGCTCTTGAAGTCCTTGGGTCTTATTTATTTGATAGGGCTGTATTAGAATGGATTTGTGTATTGGAGAAACTCAAAAGAATTCCCAATGATCAAGTACATAAGAAGTTAAAAATAAGCTACGATGGTTTAACTGATGATACAGAGAAATCAATATTTCTTGACATAGCTTGTTATTTTATTGGGATGGATCGAAATGATGTTATCCATATATTAAATGGTTGTGGACTATTCGCAGTAATTGGAATAAGTGTCCTTGTTGAGCGAAGCCTTGTGACGGTTGATGATAAGAACAAGCTTGGCATGCATGATTTGCTGCGAGATATGGGAAGAGAAATCATTCGTGAGAAATCACCTGTGGAGCCTGAGGAACGTAGTAGGTTGTGGTTTCATGAGGATGTGCTAGATGTATTGTCAGAACATACTGTAAGAATTTAATTTGGGATTTAAAATAATATTTTTTTTGGGTAAATAAAAAAATCTAGATTTAAAAGATCTTAAACATAATGAAGTAAAAAACCGTTTGAGTACTTAGTAGTCAACATTCTTTTTTTCTGTTGTTTGCACAAAAGCATTGAACATTTGTTTGGCTGTGAATCATTTTGTGCTTCCTGGCACCAAATAACAAATAATTGGTTTCATTACAAGTTTCTTATCTGCTTAATACTATCGTTTAGTTTTACACATATAATTGTGATTCCTGGCTCCATTATTAACATGTTTTACTTTTTGGTCCAATTATATTTCATAGGGAACAAAAGCTGTTGAAGGTCTGACATTGAAGCATCCAGGTCTTAGTGCACAATGTTTTAGTACCAAAGCATTTGAGAACATGAAGAAACTCAGATTGCTTCAACTTTTTGGTGTTCGACTTGATGGAGATTTTAAATATCTTTCAAGAAATTTGAGATGGCTGCACTGGAACGGGTTTCCTTTAACATGCATACCTTCAAACTTCTATCAAAGAAATTTAGTTTCCATTGAGTTAGAAAACAGCAATGTCAAACTTTTGTGGAAAGAGATGCAGGTATTTTGAGTTGTTTTCACCTTTCATATTTATGAGTGGTATTTAAATGTTGCAGCCAGAGTGCACTTTTGAGCAAGTGCGCCCTGTTCGCCATAGTAATAGAAGGATTGGAGTTCTGGATATTGTATCCAATGTAGTAATTAATAATTACAAGACTAGTCTTATTTGTAGATTATATATATAATCTAATTGCTTGTTTTTTAATATTTTGGTTCTAAAGAACTATGAATTAAAATCCATAATAGCCCCTAATATGAATTTAGTTACAATGTATAGAAGTACAAAAAATCCACATAACAGTCCATAAATTAAAACAGCGAATAACATAATCCAGTGGATATCACAATAAAGGAAAGGATTGCAATCTTGAACTCTATTAAGAAAGCTTCTAGTTTACATTTCAAACCAATCTATTATCCCAAAATCTTGAGTTGGATTAGAAAAGCTTCTAGTTTACATTTCAAACCAATCTATTATCCCAAAATTTTAAATTCACTGCAGAATGCTCATACATGGAATATTTTGAACAAACACTTTAATACTAAACCAACTTGTATTGGTATTAAAAAAATGTCTCTTCGCCCACATAATTTTTTTATTACAACACTCAAGTTTGGTGACTCATTGTAATTGCTTCTGTTTATTCTTTGGTTCTTTATCCATAAGTTCCCAATATTTTTTCTGTTTTTGCAGAGGATGGAGCAGCTGAAAATTCTCAATCTTAGTCATTCTCATTATCTGACACAGACCCCTGACTTTTCATACTTGCCTAATCTTGAAAAGCTAATACTCAAAGATTGTCCGAGGCTGTCTGAGGTATCCCACAACATTGGATATCTCAGGAAAATTCTTTTGATAAATTTGAAAGATTGTATTAGCCTTTGTAACCTTCCAAGAAACATCTATACATTGAAATCTCTGAAAACTCTCATTCTATCTGGATGTTTAATGATTGACAAGTTGGAAGAGGACATAGAACAGATGGAATCCTTAACCACTCTGATTGCCGATAACACTGCTATAACAAAAGTGCCATTTTCAGTTGTAAGGTCAAAAAGCATTGGATTTATTTCTCTGTGTGGAAACAAAGGATTCTCCCGTGATGTGTTTCCTTCTATCATTTGGTCTTGGACGTCACCAACAAATAACCTCTCACCCTCTGTTCAAACAACTGTTAGCATGTCATCCCTTGTTTCTTTGAATGCATCTAATATTATTTCCCACGATCTATCATCTATTTTCAATTTCAATGTCCTTCCAAAACTTCAAAGCCTTTGGCTGGAGTGTGGATCAGAGATTCAACTTTCACAAGACACAACAAGAATTTTGAATGCTTTACGTTTAACAAATTCTAAGGAATTGGAATCAACTGCAACTACATCACAAGTATCAGATGTGAAGACTTCTTCATATATTGAATGTTGTGGTCAACGCAACAATTCAGCAACAAAAAGTTCCATGAAATCTCTTCAAATTCAAATGGGAGCGAGTTGCCAAATAGCCTATATTCTCAAAGAGAGGATCTTACAGGTTTCACTCTCTCTCTCTTGTATGTGTCTTACTATTCTACTTTTTATATAGACATCAGTAAAAGGAAATTCTTATAAAACAAGGTAAGCATTTTAATCAATCCTCATTATAATTTATTATACTTTTTGTAGTTGGATTATTTTTAACATATCAATTATATTTATATGCAATATCTTTCTAGTTAGACTAGAACTATTAATGAAAAATACATGTGTATGGACTTATTTTCTGTCAGTATGAAATATTTAATAATTAAAATATTGATATCTTAAACATATTAGAGACATTAATCCTCAAAAAATTTGCTTTTAGTCAATGACATTTTAAATTACACTTGCATGATTTCTTATTGTGATTAAATTTATATGATCTCATCATTTCATTTGGGATCCATTCCCATTGTGATGTCACCCTCATGAATTTCACTTTTATTTTGGGTTTAAGCTGGACTAATAGTCTCTGTATTAAGAACCCAAGAAAATGTTTCTATGCCTAACTTCTAAAAGTTTCAACAATCATTTTTCTCACTATAAAATATCATTACTTTAGAATTTTTTCACATTGTCTAAAGATTATATATTAAAAAAAATTTACCTAGAAATATATCATAATTTTTATTGATAAAGATCCGATAAATATTATATATTTAATTTTTTAGTTAATGGTAAGGTGACATCAATATATTGTTCAATCAAATTTTGAGCCTATTTTCACTTTTTACAGAATTTGAGTGTCGATGAGTGTGGTAGCTTTTTGCTCCCTGGTGATAGTTACCCAGATTGGTTAACTTTCGATTGCGAAGGTTCTTCTGTAATTTTTGAAGTCCCCCAAGTGGAAGGCCGTAACTTAAAGACAATGATATGCGTTGTCTATTCTTCAAGCCCTAATGACATAACATCAGATGACCTTAAAAATGTGTTGGTGATAAATCACACAAAGGCAACCATTCAACTTTATAAGAGAGAGGCGTTTTCCTCCTTTGAAAATGAGGAGTGGCAGAAACTGTTATCAAATATGGAACCCAGTGACAAAGTTGAGGTTATTGTTGTCTTTGAAAACAGTTTTGTTGCGATGAGGACAGCAGTTTATCTCATATATGATGAACTAATTGGCGAAAAAATTGTTAGTAGTTGTAATTCAGTTTGTAGAAACATAACACAAGTTAGTTATAACTGTCATATAGTTGAGTTAGTTTTGTTAGTTGTAAAAACTTGTTTTAACAGATGTTGGACTTAGTGATAATGTATATAAACACGCTTTACACTCTTAATGAAAATGTGAACTTGAAAGACTTGTCGGTTAAAAGTTAGTTAGAGTTGAAGTAATCTCAATTTTGTTCCTGAAATTGAGCTTGATTTTGAAGCCCTGATCCTAATGCTTTAGTAATAATGAAAATCAGCCATAAACAGAATTTGATGGTGGAAATCATCGACCATGTTTTCAGAGAAGGTTCGAGAAATGCTTAAGAGAGATATGTGTTCTTGATGCTGAGGATAAGAGCATCTTATCTGTGCACACATTGTTTCGTTCAACTTCTTCCCCACTGCATCTGGACTGGGTTGCAGCAGATATTGCCTTTCTTGGTAATTTAAATGTACGATTTTTCTGTATAAATGTATCATTTTATTTGTACATCATAATAAGTTTTATGCAAAAAAAATTAATTTTTTGTGAAGATCAATTATTTGTTTTTTACGCAAATTGAACAGTTTTATTTTTTATCTCCTAAAATTATTTTATTTCTTTTTTTCAACAAATTAAATATTCATTTTAAAAGAAAAACACATGAAAAGATAAATATTTTATTTGACAACTAATGAATATAATAAATTTTTTTGAACAAGAACTAATGAATATAATAAATTATTTATATTCTATTTGAAGAATGTTTGACAATCCTTATTTCTCACCAAAAAAAAAACTTTATTTTCTAGTGTAGCAAAAAAATAAATCTCACTCTAACAATTATTATAAATCAATCCTAATCATTAATTGATATCAAAACTAATGGTCAAAATTTAGAGTAAGTTATAAGACTTACTCTTGGAGTCAATTGATCCCTCCTCTAAATGTAATTATTAATAAATTTGCTTAACTTTATCTTTCCCAAAATAAATATATTTTTTTTCTATATTATTTTTTTTGTTCACCTTTTAATGTGTTGTGATGTTTTGGTTGTAACTTAAAAATATTATATGGAAATGTTAGGGTACAAACTTAAAAAAGAGTGTAAAAAACAAATTTAAAAAGGAAATTTTGTCTTAAAAATTGTGTATTCAATTTTTTTAAGTCAAAATATAATATTTTTCAATACTTCCTTTGTCCCAAAATAAATTTTACTTGTCAAAATTGTTTGTCCCAAAATAAATGACCTATACTATTTATAACATTGATTTTTTCTATTTTAACCCTTAAATCAATCATTAGGTGAGAGAAAAAAATACAAAAAATCTACATTTTGGTATCCAATGTATACTAGTACTACCAATAAAAAGATGAGGTATTTTAGTAAAAGTCATATTCTCTCTCTTTTATTTACAAACTTTTCTTAAAGTGTATGATTTAGTCAACTGTGCCAAAGAGACGGAGGAAGTATAGATGGCGATCCCCACGGGGATTGCCCCGTTTAGAGACCCGGTGATGGAGAATTTTTCCCCATCGAGATGGAAATGAAGGAGAAAGTCCCCCAAAAAGAGGTTTAGAGATGGGGGATGGAATTTTATCCCCCGCCCTGCGGAGACTTCGGCTCCGAAAACTTTATTAAATAATATTTATAAGTTTATATTTAACTATTTAAGTACTTTATAAATTAATTTTATTTTTTTTGGTACTAAAATTAATTTTAATTATATTCTCGCACGATATGTATATAATTTATTTATATATGATGTTTATTACTCCCTCTGGTCCAATATATAACGGTTAAAATTGAACGGTGGGACGTGGGGGTATGTAATAGAATTCTGTCTCCCGTGATTCTTTAATTATTGTATGGTTGGGTAAATTTTGGTTGGATGTGACTTGTGAGTTGTTGTGACTAATAATTGGTCGTTGACTTAAAGCAAAACTTAGTAGCAATAGCTTCTTGCGTTCAGCGAAGTGAAGTTCGATTTCTTACAACATCCATATCTTCTTTCTTACTTCCTTATTCAGTTCTCGAAATCACAAATCAATCATTATTCATCTATGACTTCCCCAACAAGTAACTTTTTGATGATTCAAATTTGGACAGTTTATTATATTTCAATGAGGATTTGGATGATGAGGAGCGACGACTACACACACAATTGAAGGAATTCGAAAAAGATCTTGATTTAGATAATACTAGTAATGATTATTTACATCCATACAGTTTTGCCGATCAAGAATTGCAAAGTTCTCGGAAGCGTACTGCTGCTGAATTGGATCCTGAAATGAACATGGAATTTGAACAATTCCTCAAACCACCACCCGATTATGACGAGCTTCTTGATACTGATCTAAACAATAGAAGAAGAAAGTACGACGTGTTCTTGAGTTTCAGAGGTGAAGATACTCGCGCATCTTTCATTTCACATCTCTTTCATTCTCTTCAATCTTCCGGGATCATCGTTTTCAAGGACGATCATTCCCTTCAAAGAGGTAACCGCATCTCTAAATCGCTACTCGAAGCGATCAAAGAGTCTCAAATTTCTGTTGTTGTCTTCTCCAAAAACTACGCTGATTCGCATTGGTGTCTTCAAGAGTTGATGCAAATTATGGAGTGCCACAGAACTATAGGCCAAGTTGTACTTCCTGTGTTCTACGATGTTGATCCGTCCGAAGTTCGTCGTCAAACCGGTGAATTTGGTAAAGCTTTTCAAAATGCATTGAACAGACTTTTCAAAGTGGATGAATTCATGGTGCCAAGGTGGAGAGATTCGCTTCGCGATGCGGCTGGTCTTGCAGGATTTGTTGTCCTAAATTCCAGGTTACTTATTCTCTCTATGCATTTTAATGTCTTGTTTGTTGATTATTCTTACAATTTTTGGGTTAAGCCTGTCTCTACCCTACAAACTGAATTATAAGGTGATAATCGCCCCTACTATAAACATTTCTTTAGGCTATCGACTATCTCACATCGGATGTGAGACTCTTAACATTTACTACCGTTAATTACCTACACACAAACACATAGTAGATATGCATATATGTGTATATGTAAATGTACCATTTCTTTACTTCTTTTTTATAGGAATGAAAGTGAAGTTGTGAAGGATATTGTTGAAAATGTTACACGTTTGCTTGACAAGACAGACTTGATCATTGCTGATAATCCAGTTGGACTCGAATCTCGAGTGCAAGATATGATTCAACTTCTAGACATTCAACGATCAAATGATGTTCTATTATTAGGAATGTGGGGGATGGGTGGAATTGGCAAAACCACCGTTGCAAAAGCTATTTATAATAAAATTGGTCGTGATTTTGAAGGTAGGAGCTTTATTGCAAATATTAGGGAGGTTTGGGAGCAAGTTTCTGGGAAAGTGTCTTTACAAGGACAACTTATGTATGATATTTTCAAAGAAACCTCAACCATGATACCAAACATTGAATATGGAAAATCTATATTAAAGAAACGACTTTGTCACAAAAGAGTTCTTCTTGTACTTGACGATGTCAATAAATTGGATCAACTAAAGGCTATGTGTGGAAGTTATAAATGGTTTGCACCTGGGAGTAGAATAATCATCACAACCAGGGATAAACATATACTCAGAGGGAATAGACTTGTCAAAATATACATAATGAAAGAAATGGATGAAAGTGAATCTCTTGAGCTTTTTAGTTGGCATGCGTTCAAGCAAACGAGCCCTATAGAAGAATTCTCTAACATTTCCAAAAATGTAGTTGAGTATTCTGGGGGATTGCCACTAGCTCTAGAAGTCCTTGGTTCCTATTTATTTGATAGGGAGGTATTAGAGTGGATTTGTGTATTGGAGAAACTCAAAAGAATTCCCAATGATCAAGTACATAAGAAGTTAAAAATAAGCTATGATGGTTTAAATGATGATACAGAGAAATCAATATTCCTTGACATAGCTTGTTTCTTTATTGGGATGAACCGTAGTGATGTTATTCATATATTAAATGGTTGTGGACTTTTCGCAGAAATTGGAATAAGTGTCCTTGTTGAGCGAAGCCTTGTAACAGTTGATGATAAGAACAAGCTTGGCATGCATGATTTGCTGCGAGATATGGGAAGAGAAATCATTCGTGAGAAATCACCAACAGAGCCTGAGGAACGCAGTAGGTTGTGGTTTCATGATGATGTGCTTGATGTATTGTTAGAACATACTGTAAGAACTTCATATACTTTATTTTTGGTTAAATAAGAAATCTAGATTTAAAACATCTCAAACTTAAAAAGCATTGAACATTTGAGTTAGTAGTCAATTTTCATTTGTGTTGTTGTTAGTACATAAAATTTTAGTATTATTTTGGTAGTGAATCATTTTGTGCTTCCTAGCTAGCTCTTAGTAACAAAGGATTGGTTTCATTTCAAGTTTTTTTTCTGTCTTACATCTTTTAGTTTTACACATGATTGTGCTTCCTTGCTCTATAGCATGTTTTACTTTTGGTTCTTTATATTCCACAGGGAACAAAGGCAGTTGAAGGTCTGACACTGAAGCTTCCAGGTCTTAATGCACAAAGTGATTGTCTATTGATAATTATAGAAAAGTGAATGGCTTAAAATCTATTGATAATTATAGACAATACAGTGATTGTCTAAATGAAAAGTGTACTTTACAAAGTGAAAGATTTTTGGACCAGTTGTCCGTACATTTGAAGTTATAAAAATGATGAGATACAAATCAATTTTTGTGCGAATAGAAGTTTGACTTGTTTTTGAAGAATATCAATAAAAGTTTGTCATTGATTGTGCAGAGAAATATTCAGCTGAAGAGAAAATATTTTCTTACTTGATTAAGTTTAGTAACACTTGAAAGTATCAATTTATTGAAAGTGTTACAATATATTTATATGACTCACTTGTTAGTGATGATTATATGAAACTCCCTAAAGGATTTAATCTCATGAGACATACTATTCAAACTATTGAATAGATGATTTAACAAAATGTATAAGTATCATTGTTACTCAAACAATATATATGTATATTGTATACGAATTTTAGTGAATATTTGTAAATGAGAAATATGCTATAGACATCATTTGTCAACTTTTAAGAAAGGATTTGGAAACAAGTTTGATGACATGAATGTAATCATAACTCCTGAAGAGTTTTGGAAAGTTGATTTCTTATAGAAATCAAGACGAAATATGAAAGAATGATACATATTTGTTTGAGAAAACAAATTGAATTATATTTTAGTGAATCATAAAGTTTATATTACAAATGTTTCTTATCAGTTGTGTACTCTAATTATTCTAAATTACTAATTATGTTGATTTAGAGTTTGAGAAAATGATAATTCATTAGGTGGTCCTGAAGTACCACATCAAACACAATAATATTATCATAACTCTTGAAGAGCTTATGAAATCTGTTAAGTACAGAAAAATTTGAAATGAAATACATTCGATGATCAAAGTTTGTTTGAAATTACAAACTTATTCCTTCAATGAGGTTTTGTGCATGAAGAAAATTATATATATCAAAGTTGTATTTTATCTTTGTCAACATCAATAAACTTGAAGATATTGGAACAAAATCGAACATATAATTTATATCTTAAAGATACGGCAATATCATCCAAAAGTGGAAGTTTCAGCACTACATCAAGAAAGTTGAGAATATGATTTTGTTGAGGTTTGTGATTCTACACATACAAGATACTTGAAGAAGATAATATTGCATCAACGGCTAATTCAGAGAAGAATATATAAAAGGAGATAAATCAGATCTTTCTACAAAGTCTTCATAAAGTAAAGCGTCTTCATCAAGTAAAGCTTTGGATCAACTATATAGAAGATTAATTGGTCTTATTCGTCTCAGATATAATTGTCTTCATGAGGGGGAGATATAATTGTGTTATGCACTCTTTTTCCCTTAACCATGGTTTTATCCCATTGGGTTTTCCTGGTAAGGTTTTTAATGAGGCAAATTCAAACAAAAAGGATGTTGCACTCTTTTTCCTTCACTAGAATTTTTTCCCACTGGGTTTTTTTCTAGTAAAGGTTTTAACGAGGCATATCCTCAATAGACATCCAAGGGGGAGTGTTATGAATATTAGTGGATGTCCATATAGGTTTATGGCCCATGTCATTGGCCCATTACACTTGCCTATATATAGAGACTATGTATCAACACAATGTAACCCTAATCCTAATAGTGAATACATATTATACTCACTCTTGTCTTTCTCTCCTTCATCTCTACTCTTGTTTCTATTAGTTTCATAACAGTTATCTTATTGTTTAATTATTGCTTTGAAATTTTTTGAATATTCAATTTTGATACCTACTCAAAAGAAGGAATGGTGAATATTTCTAAAAATACCAACTATAAACTATAAATCTATAATGTGAGGAGGTTATTTTGAACAGTTAAGAATTTTCTGATCAGCATATTCTCTTTTAACTATGAACCTTGCAATATAGGAAACAGCAGTATTGCATTGAGTAAATAAATGCCGGGAGAAAATATCTATATTATTATGTCATAAACATGTCATACTATGTACTATCTAAGAATGAAGAATTAGTTTGCGCTCTTGTTTTTAATTAAAATTTTCTTATAGTAAGATACAAATCTAAAAGCTCCTAAAGATTCTTAAGATGCACAATATTGATATATCAACTTCATTTTGTTAATTTTGTCAAAAAAAAAAACTTCATTTTGTTAATGATTTTTATAATTGCTTTTAGATTCTCAGAAGATTGACTCTCAAGATTTTATAATGCCAAGTTTTTAGTTTTCCTTACAGTCAGAAAAAAAGAGTTTAGATTTCTTCATACATTGGTTTACTAAACTCGATCTTTAATTTTCTTCCAGGTCTCCAAATCAATAAACTGCTAGAGGGACTGTGATTGGACATGTGATAGAACTCGTTCTTAGAAATGCGATTGGACAAATTTTTAGAAACATAACACAAGTTAGTTATAACTGTCATATAGTTGAGTTAGTTATTTTAGTTGTGAAAACTTGTTTTAACAAATGTTGGACTTAGTGTTAATGTATATAAACAAACACGAGTCACACTCTTAATGAAAATGTGAACTTGAAAGACTTGCCAGAGTTGAAGTAATCTCAATTTTGCTCCTGAAATTGAGCTTGATTTTGAAGCCCTGATCCTAATGCTTTAGTAAGAGCATCTTACGTTACACATTGTTTCGTTCAACTTCTTCCCCGTTGCATCTGGACTGGATTCGTCGGCAGCAGATATTGCTTTTCTTTGTAAAGCATCCTTATATTGTTTTGTATTTGAACTTTTGTCATTATCTGCAGTAAAATATACTGCAGATAGCATTGTCCAGTGCTAATGTAATAATTTCTTACCATGTATTCCTTCCGTCCATTTTAAGTGTCACAGTTGACCAAATCACACACTTTAAGAAAAGTGTGTAAATGAAAGAGAGAGAATTTGACTTTTACTAAAATGTCCCTTCTTTTTATTAGTAGTAGACATTGGAATATTAAAAAGTAGATATTTGAGTGTATTTTTTCTCTCACTTAATGACTACTTTAAGGGATAAAATAGGAAAAACTAATATTATAAATAGTATAAGACACTTATTTTGGGACAAACAATTTTAGCTAAAAGACACTTATTTTGGGACGGAGATAGTATCACCAAAGCTTTAAATATGCAATCCTTGTTAAGTGTTCAGATCTTGTTAAATTGTATTATCTCTCTTTCACTTACACACTTTTTTTAAAATGTGTGATTTAGTCAATTGTGATACTTAAAATGTGACGGAGAGAGTAATATTTCTCTCTTTATATTTCAATTTTGGTTTGAAATATTATAGGATGTATTTATGTTAATTTCTTTATTATATATATATTTCATGTACCTTTGGTTATTTTTTTTTTTGTTTCCTACATTAGTAAGTTTTTGCCCTGCATTTTGTATACATAGTAGACCATAATGGCAAAACAATTTCAACATCATTTAACACCAACTTTTTAAACTCTTAATACTCCACATCATTTTATCTTTCTTTCATATAATAATTGAACATTCATTCAATTTTTACCTTTACTAATAGTTTTTCATTTAACATTTTATCTCACTATTTTTTATTCAACACTCTACCCTATTATTTTTTATTTTTTATTTTTTATTTTATTTAACTTTAAATTTTTGTTTCTATGATTATATAAAATAACATTTATCGATTAAAATTAAATTAAAATAATAAACACTAAACAAGTTTTTTTTTTGTAAAAATAAATTTTATTTAAATAATTTATTGGGATTCATTTCACTTGAAGAAAAGACTAAAAATTTAAAATTAACATTAATAAACACTAATTATAAGATTAAGATAGTTAAAATTTTGATTTTTTTCTATGTCAAATTCAAATGAACCAAGTCTCTATTTGTAGAAATTTTTTTTACAAATTTTAGTAAAAAAAAAAGAAGTTATTTTGCAATGAAATAACTGAATTTAAAGTATTAATATCATAAAAATTTATACAACCAATCGCTTCACGACACATGTACCTATCTTATTCAAAAGCATATTATCTCTCTGCCTTTTTGTGCGTATAGCACAGTAGCACACCTATCTAGATGGGCAAATGGTGAAGCGTCTTGTGTCCTCCTTTGATCAAATTAAACATGTTGAACATTTTCAACACTTTTCTTTTCCACCTCATTCAACACTTAATTTTTTTTTTACGTATCATTCAACATTTAACTTCAACACATCTATTACATCAAAATAAAAATGGAAAAAGTTAACTAGTGCACCTCATGCATTAGTTAAGGAACCTCAATATAGTATTATTGTATTGAAACTTGTGTAATCAATGTTTGCAAATGTTAAAAAATGTTGTTTTCAATGTAAAACTTACTTTTTTTTTTGTATTCTTAACTAGTGCATGGAGTGCACTAGTTAGCATAACCCAATAAAAATTCAACACCCAAAAACTCAACCATTGTAAATGGTCTTATACTTTAACTTGATTTCTATAATAAATACTAACTTCATATGTAAATATAAGACTCTATCACCATTACACGTACGCACAAGTTTGATCACAATTTTCTACTACCTCTGGTCCTAAATATAAGAGAACTTCTACTTTTTACATTCATGGAATGATCGATGTATTTGGACTATAATATGAACCAAGTACATCAATCATTCTATGAATCTAAAAAGTAAAAGTTCTCTATATTTAGGAGCGGATGGAGTATAATATTAGCGAGTTGTAATAATTGCTTGTTGACTTAAAGCAAAACATAGTAGTAGCAATATCTTCTTGCGTTCGTTCTGCGAAGTGAAGTTCGATTTCTTCCGAAAATCCTCTCTCGCTCTATCGATATCAGAAATCATCCATATCCATGACTTTCCCAAGAAGTTCCATTGTTAATGATATAGATTTGACTTGGAACAATTATCCATCCATCGATGACTTCCCCGAGGATTTGGATGATGATGATTTGGAGCGACTAGGCATAACATTTAAGGCACCATTAATCTTCCAACCAAAACCTGACCATGACCAGCTTGATTCTGTAGAAAGCACAAGAAGAAAGTACGACGTGTTCTTGAGTTTCAGAGGTGAAGATACTCGCGCATCTTTCATTTCACATCTCTATTCCTCTCTTCAATCTTCCGGAATCATCGTTTTCATGGACGATCATTCTCTTCAAAGAGGAAATCGCATATCTAAATCACTACTGCAATCTATCAAAGAGTCTCGAATTTCTGTCATTGTCTTCTCCAAAAACTATGCAGATTCGCATTGGTGTCTTCAAGAGTTGATGCAAATTATGGAGTGTCGAAGAACTATAGGTCAGGTGGTGCTGCCTGTGTTCTTCGATGTTGATCCGTCCGAAGTTCGTCGTCAAACTGGTGAGTTTGGTAAAGCTTTTCAAAATGCATTGAACAAAGTTTTCAAAGTGGATGAATTCATGGTGCCAAGGTGGAGAGATTCACTTCGTGATGCGGCTGCTCTTGCAGGATTCGTTGTCCTAAATTCAAGGTTACTTCTTCTCTCTCTCTCTTTGACACCCTCCGTCCCATAATATACACCTGTCAAATAATATAAGCACCTCATACTTATTTTACATATAGTATTAAGGAAAATTGGTAGTTATGGTGACTTATTATGTCTAGTTTGTGTGTAAATTTTACTAAATTATCCTTTGTTTGTATGTGTATTAGATTTGACTTTTCGTATTTCAATGCAAGTTAGTGTAATAATTAGGGGTATGCTTAAGGAAAAAAGTAATAAATACACCTAAGTAATTTGTAAAGAGTTTATATTTTGAGACTAGACTTTTTTTTTGAAAGGGTGCTTATAATTTAGGACAGAAGGAGTAGTGTTTTGTTGCCGGATCTGGATCCTCTCCTAATGTCCGTGTTGCTATCATCTCAACCATTCATTATTGTTCTTTCTATCCATTAATGTTAGTATTTTATTTTTTAGGAATGAAAGTGAAGTCATGAAGGATATTGTTGAAAATGTTACACGTTTGCTTGACAAGACAGACTTGATCATTGCTGATAATCCAGTTGGACTTGAATCTCGTGTGCAAGATATGATTCAACTTCTAGACACTCAACAATCAAATGATGTTCTACTACTAGGGATGTGGGGGATGGGTGGAATTGGCAAATCCACCGTTGCAAAAGCTATTTATAATAAAATTGGCCGTGATTTTGAAGGTAGGAGCTTTATTGCAAATATTAGGGAGGTTTGGGAGCAAGTTTCTGGGCAAGTGTCTTTACAAGGACAACTTATGTATGATATTTTCAAAGAAACCTCAACCACGATACCAAACATCGAATTTGGAAAATCTATATTAAAGGAAAGACTCTGTCATAAAAGAGTTCTTCTTGTACTTGACGACGTGAATAAATTGGACCAACTAAATGCTCTGTGTGGAAGTTGTAAATGGTTTGCTCCTGGGAGTAGAATAATCATCACAACCAGGGATAAACATATAATTAGAGGGAATAGAGCTGACAAAATATACATAATGAAAGAAATGGATGAAAGTGAATCTCTTGAGCTTTTTAGTTGGCATGCATTCAAGCAAACGAGCCCTATAGAAGAATTCTCCCAAATTTCCAAAAATGTAGTTAAGTATTCTGGAGGATTGCCACTAGCTCTGGAAGTCCTTGGGTCCTATTTATTTGATAGGGAGGTATTAGAGTGGATTTGTGTATTGGAGAAACTCAAAAGAATTCCCAATGATCAAGTACATAAGAAGTTAAAAATAAGCTACGATGGTTTAAATGATGATACAGTGAAATCAATATTCCTTGACATAGCTTGTTTCTTTATTGGGATGAACCGTAATGATGTTATTCATATATTAAATGGTTGTGGACTTTTCGCTGAAATTGGAATAAGTGTCCTTGTTGAGCGAAGCCTTGTAACAGTTGATGATAAGAACAACCTTGGCATGCATGATTTGCTGCGAGATATGGGAAGAGAAATCATTCGTGAGAAATCACCAACGGAGCCTGAGGAACGCAGTAGGTTGTGGTTTCATGACGATGTGCTGGATGTATTGCTAGAACATACTGTAAGAACTTCATATACTTTGTTTTTGGTTAAATAAGAAAATCTAGATTTTAAACATCTCAAATTTAAAAAGCATTGAACATTATAGAGTTAGTAGTCAACATTCATTTATGTTGTTAGCAAAAAAACTTTTAGTATTATTTTGGTTGTGAATTATTTTGTGCTTCAGTGCTAGCCCTTACCTCTTAGTAACAAATGATTGGTTTCATTACAAGTTTTTTGTCTGTCTTAGATCTTTTAGTTTTACACATGATTGTGTGCTTCCTGGCTCTGTAGCAACTTTTGGTCCTTTATATTTCACAGGGAACAAAAGCTGTTGAAGGTCTGACATTGAAGCTGCTAGGTCTTAGTGCACAATGTTTTAGTACCAAAGCATTTGAGAACATGAAGAAACTCAGATTGCTTCAACTTTCTGGTGTACAACTTGATGGAGATTTTAAATATCTTTCAAGAAATTTGAGATGGCTGCACTGGAATGGATTTCCTTTGACATGCATACCCTCAAACTTCAATCAAAGAAATTTAGTTTGTATTGAGTTAAAAAACAGCAATGTCAAACTTGTGTGGAAAGAGATGCAGGTATTAATTTGGAGTTTGCTTTTTTCGTATTTTCAATTGTTGACATGTTTCATATTTAAATGTCGCATTCAGAGTGCACTTTTGGGCAAGTGAGCCCCGTTCGCCATAGCAATAGAAGGATGGAAATCTTAGATATCATATCCAATGTATTATACAGTAATTACTAGAGTAGTTAAGTTTTTAGATTATTTAAACACTCTAATTACTTGTTTTTTAAGACTTTGGTTCTAAAGAAGTATGAATTATAATCAGTTATAGCCGTAACAATGAATTTAGTTACAACGTATAGAAATATAAACAAAATCCACATAATAGTCCATAAATTAAAACGGTGAATAACATAATCAAGAGGAGATCACGATTTAAGGATTGCAATCTTGAACTTGATTAAGAAAGCTTCCTGTTTAAACTTCAAACAAATTTATAATCCCAAAATTTTAAATTAACAGCAGAATGCTCATACATTGAATATTTTGATTACCACTCTCAAAGTTGGCGACACATTGTAGCTTATGTTTATCTTTTGGTGCAGAGGATGGAGCAGCTGAAAATTCTCAATCTTAGTCATTCTCATTATCTGACACAGACCCCTGACTTTTCATACTTGCCTAATCTTGAAAAGCTAATACTCAAAGATTGTCCGAGGCTCTCTGAGGTATCTTACAGCATTGGACATCTCAAGAAAGTTCTTTTGATAAATTTGAAAGATTGTATTAGCCTTTGTAACCTTCCAAGAAACATCTATACATTGAAATCTCTGAAAATTCTCATTCTATCGGGATGTTTAAAGATTGACAAGTTGGAAGAGGACATAGAACAGATGGAATCTTTAACCACTTTGATTGCAGATGACACTGCAATAACTAAAGTTCCCTTTTCATTAGCAAGGTCAAAAAGCATCGGATATTTATCTCTGTGTGGTTATAAAGGATCCTCACGTGAAGTATTTCCGTCTATCATTCAGTCTTGGATGTTACCAACAAATAAATTGTCATCCTTATTTCAAACACCTGCCGACATGTCATCTCTTGTTTCTTCAGATGCATCTACAAGTAGTTCTCACAGTCTATCATCTATCGCGGAGGTCCTTAGAAAGGTTCTAAGTCTTTTCATAGAGTGCGGCTCAGAACTTCAACTTTCACGAGATGCAATTTTAGATGCTTTAAGTGCAGCTAATTCTAAGGAATTGGATTCAATTGCAACTACTTCACAAGTATCAGTTGCAAAGACTTTTTCATTAATTGAATGTTGCGGTCAAGTGCACATTTCAGCAACAAAACAATCCCTGAAGTCTCTTCTATTTCGAATGGGAATGAATTGCCAAGCCGCCGATGTTCTGAAAGAATGCATCTTACAGCAGGTCTCTTAATTCCTTGCATGTGTCTATATGTTATATTTTTATATGGACAATATTAAAAGAGAGAATTTCTTACAAAAATAGATTAGCATTTTGTTGTCTTATAGTTCTCGTTGTTGAATTATTTTTAATAACATGTTACATGCGAAATCTTCCATGTTATATGCGAAATCTTCCTAACGTAGTATTAAAGAAAGAACATGCATGTGATTATAACTATCAAATGGAAACTGGAAATCCTCAGATCATTTTTATAGATAAAAATGTTTAATTTTGTTATGATGATTTCATCTCTCATTGTTGAATATTTTCACTTTTTTTGCAGAGTATGACTGTCAATGTGTTTGATGGTTGCTTGATCCCTGGTGATAATTATCCAAATTGGTTAACCTTCAATTCCGAAGGTTCTTCTGTAATTTTTACAGTCCCTCAAGTGAAAGGGCATAACTTGAAGACAATGATGTGCTTTGTGTATTCCTCAAGCCCAGATGACATAGCATCGGATGGCCTTAAAAATGTGTTGGTGATTAATCACACAAAGACGACCATTCAGCTCTATAAGAGAGAGGCGTTCGCCTCCATAAAAAATGAGGAGTGGAAGAAAGCTGTATCAAATATGGAATCTGGTGATAAAGTGGAAATTGTTGTTGTTTATGGGAATAGTTTCAATGTGTTGAAGACAGCAGTTTATCTCATATACGATGAATCAATCAGCGAAAAATTGGAGCAATGGCATGCGCCAGATAAGAATTTTCTGGTTGACACTGATAGTGGTGATGAAAATGAATGTGCTGCCAAGAGGATAGCTCTTCAAGTAAAGCCCGCAGATGATTTTAAACAAAAACAGTAAAGAAGAAAACTTGACTGAAGATGAAAGACATGTAAGAATTGCTAGGTATAAAGTTTGGAATTTTAAGGAAACTAGAACTCTATTGAAATCAGCCAAGTTTGAAGTGAAGGCATTCAAAATGCAGTCAATATTGGAAATATGAGTAATAGTATGCTTCAAGAAGAATTTAGTGTATACATTTTGTATACTACTTTAATTACTACTATTTTACAATTTTTTTTTGACAGATACTATTTTACAATTGTCCAATTGAAAATCGACAATAATATTTTTTTAAATAAAATGTTGGAAAAGACAATTATTATTAATATTAATGAATGTTTTAATGACTATTTTTCAATTGTCTAAGTTGAAGATTGAACTTAATGACTTAATGACCATTGTACAATTGTTTATGACTTAATGACCATTGTACAATTGTCTTTTGACTTAATGACTTAATGACTTAGTCTCTTGGAAAAGAAATTATTATTAATAATGACTTAATGACCATTGTACAATTGTTCCAATTAAAAATCGAACTTTATCTCTTGAAGTTACGATGATATCAATATAATCTCTTCTCGATGAGTTACTCAGACGGACGACAAAGACATCTAGAAGAAATGCATTTTCCAACATATGGAGGTAAACAAGGATAGAGTACACAATCAGAATCTTCCCTACAATATTTTCTTCTTTGTGCTGTGATATAGAAAAAAACAAACAAATATTACTAAAAGCGGGGGGTGAAAGATTTCTTTTAAAATAAACAAGAAAGTTCAAAAGAATAAGAAAAATTGTTTACCACTAACGTCAATTACAACATGAAATAAAGAAATAAAGAGGATCATTAAATAAACAAACTTATGAATTTCTGCCATATTTGTTCTTCTAAGGTTGCAAAAAATAGAAATTTATTGACCACTTTATGTTGTTTTATGTTTTGTTTATTTTTTTGGTAAATATTTGCTTGAATTTATAGATTTTCAAGAAAATATCTTTGAATTAGAGTCATCATTAAACCAATCATAGGTAATTAATTTATCATGTTTGCTTGTTTATCTCGTTCAATTGACAAAGACAACATTTATTTTTTATTTATTTCTAGCCTTTAATATGATAGTAAGGGTCGACAAATGAAAAAAAATGATATTAAATTAATAAAATACAAGAAAAAATCTATTTTTATTGTGGGAGTATTAAAAACACGAAAAAAATATTTAAAAAAAAAACACAATTATGGGAGTATTATTTTGTTGTATTTTCATCATTTTATTTCAATACTTTACACTTTTTCATTTTTTTTTGCCTGTATAGATCATAAAAGGCTAGACTTGACCCCAAAAAATCATAAAAGGCTAGAAATTAAAAAAAAATAGAAATAAAAAAATAAAGAAATGTTGTCTTTGTCGATTGAAAGAGCTAAAGGGATATATAAAATTGATTACCCAATATACTTTTATTAACGAATATAATTTTAGGAAGTTTTCTTGAAGATCTATAAATGCATTAAAATACTTGAAATAAATTAAACAAAGCATAGGAATTTTATAATATAAAGTGATCAATAAAATTCTATCTGTTGAAAGCTTTAGAAGAAAAAAAATATGGCTGAAATTATTATTTTTGTATATCTAATGATCCTTTTTACTTCCTTATTTCTTGTTGTAACAAATGTTAGTGGTAAACTATTTTCTTATCTTTTTTATCTTTCTTGTTTATTTTATACAAAAGTTTTTATCCCTTCAATAATATTAGTTTCTTCTTGTTTTATATACAGCATTGAGGTCAAATTGCAAGGAAGATTCTGATTGTCCACCCTTTTTATGTTTATATCCTTTCATTGCAAAATGCTTTTCAAAAAAATGTCATTGTCGCCCTTGAGGTGTTAATTTAGTGGTAAGTATTTTACATTGTAATCTCAAGAGCAATGTTCAAATTGCGTCGGCGCATATGATACAATTGTAAAATGACCATTAATATCGTTATTATAAAATTATTTTACCGATAAATGTTACTATTGATTCATAACATTTAAGCTTAAAAATTACTTCTGATTTACATTTATTTTGACTCAATTATATTTTGCTTCTATGGTTACAATTTTTTTTGGTCTAGATTAGATCAGGTACATTTATAACTCTAATTCTAAGAGGTGTATTTCTTGAAAGTCTATAAGTCCAAACCAATATATACACTATACAAAAACAAATAAACAAAACATAGAACATTTTACAACATAAAGCGATCAATAAATTTCTATACTTAGAAGAAAAAATATGACAAAAACTTTAAGACCAACAACAAAGGGAGTAAAATGATAACTTATATCCATTAAACAACTGAGATTTTCATCATTTGTACATCATTTGTACCCCTAAATCAAAACAAAAAAAAATATATAAATATAAATTGTTTATTAAATCTCAATACTTTATTTTTCTTATTCAAAGTCTTCTACCCTTCAATTTACTCATCTAGGTACAATATTTCTCACCTTGTTAGATGAGTCACTTTTTTATATGTATACCTCTTAGCAATCCATAGATACACAATGAAGTTGATCACACTAATAATTGTTAAAAGCCAGTAGAAGTAATCAAGATGACCCCTATTCATATTATCTGGAATCCAACCAAGACTTCCATTTCTTGTTGTAACTTTTGTAACAATAATAACAAGCAATGTGCTCACATAACTTCCCAATGCATTAGTTGTAAGTGAAAGTGCAGAGCACAAACTTCTCATAGCATCAGGTGCTTGACCATAAAAGAATTCCATCTGACCAATATTCGTGAAAACTTCAGCGGCACCTATAAGGAAATATTGCGGTACTTGCCAGAAGATCGAGATAGGGATTGTTTCGAGGTCGTAGTAGTTGTTTTCCCGGACTATGTCGAGACGAATGACTTCTAAGATCCCGGCCACGATCATGGAAATGATGGAGAGGATTAGGCCGATTCCGATTCTTTGAAGTTGTGTGAATCCGTGTTCGTTGCCTGTGTACTTTCTTGCAAAAGGGACAATGAAGTAGTCATAGACCGGCGCCCAGAAGATGACACTTAGGGTGTCGAAAAGGGAGAGGGATGCCGATGGAATTTTGAATTTAGGACCAATGTGTTGATCCATTGTGTTGCCTTGTAAGACAAACATGGTTCCCATTTGATTGTATACAGTTGCGAAAGCTATCAATGATGCCCAAACGGGGAGTAAACGAATGACCGATTTGAGCTCCTCGACTTGTGTTACTGTGCAGAGGCTCCATGGATTCGGTACATTTTTAACCCGATCGGATTCTGTCTCTACTGCTGCCTTATCAAAACACCTTGAATCAAAGAATTTTTGTTAGTTAAAGTGTAAGATATAAAGAATGTAAAGCAAACTTTAGATAATAAGATATGTCATAAAAATAAATGTAAAAATGGTTTTGATATCTCACTTCAATTCATCGGTGTGTTCAAGTTTGCGGCTTCCTTTGATGTTAGATTCTACATCGGCAGTTTCATAAAGAAGAGACTTATCATCAGGAACTCGTAGCCCATGTTTCTTAAATGTCGCAACAATAACTTGACAAATCCTTGTAAACGGACTTCCTCCGGGTATTTGAAGTCTATACCATCGACTACCGACGAAGAAAAATATAATTGCGATAACCATTGCAACTGCAGGTACTCCAAAACCCCATCCCCATCCAACATTCATCTGTATCCATACCAACACCGAGGAAGCAATGAGAGCACCGATGTTAATTGCGAAGTAAAAATAATTGAAATAAGAGCTTTTCTTTTTCCTCTCGACTTCATCATTATCATCAAATTGGTCAGCACCAAAAGATGAAACGCACGGTTTGATACCGCCGGTTCCAAGTGCAATCAAGTAGAGTGCTATAAAGCAAGCTGCAGTTTGTCCTGATGTTGGATGGCAACCATTAGCATCACATGAAGGCTTTAATCCGGGAGCAATAGCAGAAAATGTTAAAAGTGCCATTCCCTGCAGAAGTACACAAACAATCACAATTAACATATTTTGCCCTCATAAGCACTTGTGAGACTGTTTCAGAGAGCTTATGGAAACAGTTTATGACATGTCCATATGCTGTTTTTAATTAGTTTGTTTTCATAAGCTCCGGGGTATAGTTTATAAACAATTTGACTTTATTTTACCTTTTGCGATAGAAATAACTTATACCTTAGTACTTATATAATAAGCGCTTATGTTATAAGTGCTTAATTAAGGTTTTATTCATGACAACAATTATCTCAAACACACTTCTATATGACCTGAGATATAGAAAACTGCATAATTCCTTTGACACAACATGGACTTTAACAAAAATGAAATTGAAAATGAACTTACAATGACATAGATACATGAGAAACTTGCAATTGTCCAGTATCTTCCAAAGTATGAATCAGCTAAAAAGGCTCCAAGCAATGGCGTAAGGTAACATGTTCCTGACCAAGTGCTGACACTATTTGCAGCAGTTGCGTTTCCTTGTCCGAAACGCTCTTGGAGATAGTTCACCAAGTTTGTACTCATGCCATAGTAAGCCAATCTTTCACAACATTCATTTCCTGCAACAATTTTTCATCTCAACATCTTAGTGCGACAAATTCCAATACAGGAATTATTAGAACAACAGATACGAAAAAATTCAAAAATAGAATATGCAATATTTGACGACACAATTCTACCAATTATTCGTACGTTTAAGGTACAGCTTGTGTTTAAATACTACGGTCCTGAAATATATATTATATATGACATTAAAGTTTATGAAAGACATAAAAACGTAAGATTTTAATACCGAGAATAAAGTTGCATGCTTTCCAATTTCCAGTCTTTTTCTTGTTGGCAGGATTTTTGTGAATGTCAATTGTTCCATCTTCTGTATATAAGATATCTTCTTCAACAGCATCAACTTTTAAAGAGAAATCTTCCATAGTAGCACAACAAATTTCCTATTTGCTAGCAAGTTTTTGTTCGGTTTGTTGCCGATAAATTAAAGGTGTGTAATTTGTAGCTTAATTTCTGCAAATTAGTAATCAGATAAGCAGAAGAAAACAAACAAAACATATATGAAAATCATGCAAGTTATATAGTGGAATTCATATTCATATTAATATATAAATGTTTAAATTGAGTTTGCTTATAAATTAAAAATGAATCAAATAAATACATGTATATTGTATGTTGCTAATGCCAACATTGTGACTTTAGGTTTGTAGATTGATTTAGTAATCAAAATTACATAATCACATAAAATCACTCAAAATTCTTCTATCAACAACAACAAGAGTTGTTGTAAAAAAACAATAAGAGTTGTACGATAAATTGCAGTTACAGTTACGCTGCAAGACTCAATATATATGAGCATATTGCGACCGCAATTACAGTTATCAACAAAAATTCAGAGATATGAATTATGATATTATCAACATTAAAAACAACATGGTGACAATATTTCTGGACCATATATGCTGAGAAATAATTAAAAATAAAAATATTTTGCTATGAATAAACCCATATGTTATATGTATGTAAATTAGAACTTGAAAACTCATAATTCATGCTATTCAAAACAGAAAAGCACATGCAAATAAGAAGAAGCTATAATAATGCACACGAATGCTGATATTTAACATAAAATCAACAAGAAAAGTTGAGACTTACCTCAAGAATTAGAGATATATTAAGGGTTTAATCAGAACTTAATATTTTTTGAGAGATGTGGAATTTAAAACGTGGACAAAAATCTGGCTAGAAACAGAAGTGACCTGCACAGGAAGAGAGAGCACAGAAATACAAATTAGAAGCAGAAGAAAAGATTCTCTTCATGTGATCCTATGCTGTGTGTCATGTTGTGATTGTGATATGGAGTATTATTATAATAGGCAAAAAAAAAAAACAAGATTAATTTTGCAATTGTACCCGTTAATCTATGGAATTAATACTCTCTAGCTGTAACAATTTGTCAATTTTCACGGTTGAATTTGAGGTATATGGGTGAAAGAATGGGAAAAAACAATAAGAAATATGAATATTATTAATAATGACTCAATGACCTAATGATTTAATAATGATATATGATACTAACTTGATATTTATACCCAAAACTTGAACTAAATCCCTAACTTATAGGGCGGCTTAGAGTAAAAACAAACTAATCATAAAAGATAATTTTTTCAACAAAATATAATTTAAACCTAATCCATATTTTAAAAGATATTTTCTATTTTTTTTTTACGTAAGATATTTTCTATTCTTTTTTTTTGTACAATAAAATATTTTCTATTCTTTTTTTTTTGGTCAGGAAAATATTTTCTATTCTAACATCCACACTTCTGTTTTTAAAGAGTGTTAATAAAAAATAAAAAACAAATTCAACTACATATATTAATCACCATTCAATGCTATTAAATGCTTCACACTTGTAGTCAACTATCTCAGTAATTTCCTTTATGACGTAAATTAAATAAAATGAGATAAAATAGGGAAAGGATATTTGAAAAAAAAATATCAATTAAGGTTTTGTTTGGTTCAATCGAGGAGGAGGGGAGAGATTTTTAAGGAGGTGAAGTGAGATAAAATATATCGAAGGGAATAGTTTATTATGTTGACAAAATTATCTTCACTTTTTTTTATTAAAATCCTAAATTATCGTTGTTGTAATATTAAAAATTTAAGTTTTTTTTTTTTGCAACAAAATTTTTTTAAGTTTTTTATTCATTAGATTTTTTTTATATATCCATTAGATTTTTTATGTCATAATATATCCATTATAATTTAATCCTTATTTTAAATTTATAATATTAATTAAAGATAAAAAAAGTAAATTAATTCTCTCATACTTTTCCATTTATTAAAAAGTTGAACCAAATATAAAAATTTAAAATATCACTTCTCCTCTCTAAAACCCGAACCAAACAAGACCATAATTAAGAAGAAATGTTAAGAGTTAAAGGGTATAAATACAATTTTCAAATCTTTATTTTCTATGTCAATAGTTGAAAACACTATAAATTTATGTCTCTTATAGTAAAAATGAAAAAGTTGTATGAACATTGAATCCGGACAATATTATTTTGGTGTATAAAAACAAGATAATGTGACAAAATGCAAAAGATAAATTTCCTTAAGAATAGGCTTTCGATTGTTCATTTGTCAAAAACAAAATAAACTTCCAAATCAGTTGAAAATTAAACAGTTTACTATAATTTAAATGGAAGGCGCATTTATAGAATTTTTTGCTGGAAATGAAATAATTTTATTTAAGTCTGTTTCAAAAAAAATTCTAGTGGTTACGTATCCTCCAATAATATCTTTGTGACGACGTCGAAAATCTAGTGTTTAAATTTTGACCCCTTTAATCATATTTTTTATAGTTTTGAACATATAATTGTTCAATTCGTGGTTAGTTTCAGATTGATTTAAAATTTTTCAGACTTCATACAATATTAATTTTAGGATACAATTTATGAATTTGAGATTTGAAATTTGAAATTTGAAATGGTGGAGTATGAGTGTTGCACTTTTGATCTCCCTATTTTACATATCTTGTAATTTTGGTCCCCCTATTTTAAAATCAAACAATCTAGCCCTTTTATTTTGATTTTTGTTGCACTTTTGATCCCCCAACCAATTTTGTTCACAAAAATTGTTGATGTGGCATCTGACTGAACAAAATTGATGATGTGGCAATAACACATAACTTTTTATTTATTTATTTTTACTATCTAACTCATTTAAAATATTTATTTTATTTTTTAATAAAATCAAAAAAAAAATAAACAGAAATAAAAAATAAAGGGAAAAAAACTCTTTCTTCTCCAACCAAAAAAATAAAAACTTATTTCTTCTTCTAACGTGAAATAAGGGGGGGAAAAATGATCAACAACAACATCATCACCACCATTAGAAATTGAACAGGAGCATCAAAGAAATTCAGGTTGAACAAAAGAATGAACAACAACAACAACAACATCATCACCAACAACCAAAAATGTTTACAAAAAAAAAAAAAAACAACTAGAAATTGAAATTAGGGTTTGTGAAAATAGGGGATTTTTGAAGAAGAAGAAGAGTGATTATGCTGTTGTCCTCTGCTCCAGTTCGGAAACAACATCAATCGACTACTGTGAAAAGGAAATCGACGGCGGTGATGTTGAAACGATTTTCGATCTTGTTTTTTGAAACGATGTTGATGTTGTTGTTGTTCTGGGTTTGATGATTCTGTTGTTGTTCTACGTTTTTGTTCAGAATTGAAATCGATTCAGGCATAGAGGGAAGATGATGATGTTTGTGTTGTTGTTGTTGTTTGATAGATGAAGATTGAAGAAACAAGAAGAAGTCTGGGAATAGGAACACAACACATGAATACAGATATAATAATCTTCAATTTTATTTTATTTTGACAAAATAACCTTCAAATTTTCTTTCTTATGTTTTTTGTTTTTATTCTTTTTATAATTTTTATTTAAAAATAAAATAAATATATTTAATGAGTTGGATAGTAAAAATTAATAAATAAAAAATTATGTGTTATTGCCACATCATCAATTTTGTCCAGTCAACTGCCACATCAACAATTTTTGTGAACAAAATAGGTTGTTTGATTTTAAAATAAGGGGACCAAAATTGCAAGATATGTAAAATAGGGGGACCAAAAGTGCAATTAAGCCTTTTTTATAAAAATATGAGGATTTTTTTATTACTCCTCCATTCTTTTTTATTTGTCATTTTAAAATAGTAACGTCAAATTAAGAAAGTGTATTTTTACATTTTATCTTCTTATTATATCCTACTTTTTTTTTCTTCAAATATTATACCCTAATTTTAATTCATCCATAAATTTCTATTTTTTTGCACACACTTTATCTTTTCAAAAAATAAGACCAAAATAAAAACAATAAAAAGATTATATGAAGAAGCTTGGTAAAAAAATAGATACAATAAAAAAGATTATAGAAAATTTAGTCAATAAAAAAATTATGAAGCAGGGTATAATAGATAAAATTTAACTTTAAATTATCAAAACGAAAAATAATTTGAATTTTTTTCTTTTCTAAAACAACAAATAAAAAAGAACAGGCGGATTAATAAGTAGTATTTTGTAGAGATATGTTTGGTTGATAATAAATGTACAAATAGTCCCGTTGACTTAGCTCAATTGGTAAAACATTATATTTTATATGCAGGGGTGGAGATTCGAACTCCGATCATCCCACCTTAGACCCTGTTTGATTCGAGGTTTTTGGTGAGGAGGGGATGTGATATTTTAAATTTTTATGTTTGGTTCAATTTTTTAACGAGAGGTGAGGAGGGAAGAATTAATTTACTTTTTTTTATCCTTAACCTTATAAATTCAAAAATAAGGATTAAATTATAATAGATATATTACGTAAAAATAATATTTTAAATTTTTTATGTTTAGTTCAATTTTTAACAAGGGAAGTGAAGAGAGTATTAATTAACTTTTTTTAACCTTAAACTTATAAATTTAAAATAAGGATTAAATTATAATGAATATATTACGTCAAAAAAATTTAATGGATATAACCAAAAAAAATCTAATGAGTAGAAAACATAAAAAAAAAATTATCAAAAAAAAGTAAATCTAAATTTTTAATATTCCAACAAAGATAATTTAAAATTCTAATAAAAAAGTGAGTCTTTGAAGGTAATTTTGTCAATATAATAAATTATGTTTTATCTCACTTCACTTTTCGATTGAACCAAACAGGACCTTAATGGTAGAATTTCTAGCCACTGCACTACTTAACAATATATATATAAATATATATATATATATATATATATATATATATATATATATATATATATATATATATATATATAAACATAAATTGGTTCATTTTTTTTTGGTCAAATAAGAGATATACTAAATATTGGTCAATTTTCTCGGTCAATTGGTTGTTGATTCTGATATTGTAGAGATATTTTATGTCCTAAAAAATAAATCAAATTTAGTCAAATAAAATTGATGTACTTAATTTAAAATTTTAACGAAACATATCAATTTTTTGTAACTTATGTTTTATATTTTAAAACTAAGGAGTATTTTTTAACTCATAGGTTCCATTAAATTGTTTAACACTTTTTCAGTTTTTTCAATCTTTCCTATAGATTTTAAATCTCTCTTATCCGAGATACAACCCATATGGGCCAGCCCACTAAAATACTTCTCTCTTTTTAGATGATTTCTCATCGCATTTCTCAACACTCTTTTTCCCCCGTTAATTTTTTTTTTTACCCTTGTACAAAAATCATTTTAGGAGGAAGAGAGTGTTGGGGGTAGGATAAAAAATCATCCTCTTTTTACTATTTAGGCCCAATCTCGAATGCACATGTACACGATCCATTTGATCTTCAAAATATACATAAAATGGACATAATAGTACATGCATGACAGTACAATATATAACAACAAAAGACAAATATTTAAGGTTTTGAAATTTTTTAATCTTGTATGTTATTTAGTGGAAAAAAAATTATTTTAGTGTTTAAGACAACTTATGCCGAAAAAAAAAAGTTGTCTCGTGATTAAGTGGAGAACAATAATATTAATTTTTGTTCGGTCACTAGACCCTAGTTTGTTTAATTTCAAAAATAATTTTAAAATCAACCACAATATAATTGATTCGTCATATTTAATTATTTATTTTTTAACAAATCAAATACGCCGATACAATTAATACTAGCACACAAATGATTTTGCACACAAATGATACACACACGATAGAATGAAAAAGGTACCGTTTCTGGCCATCAATCAAAATCAACAAATTGCACTATGTTGGCTAATTTCAAAGTTGACCAAAACCACTAAACCCACAAACAATTAAAAATTATGCTAAAATACAGTTTCACTTCATCTTAAACAATTTACACTTTGAACTAGTTTTTTGTGTGTTATTCCGTTACCTACCCAAAGAATGTGATCTAGAAAGACACATACATGTGTAGAAAAAGAAATAAAAATGGAACGAAAAAGATATACATAAGGAATGTGACAGAGTTGTTGTTAACTTACCCAACATTTGTTTAATCTTAGCTTTCAAACCAAACATGATGTACCCTCTATATGTTGCTACTTAATTTTGATAGATGACCTATAATTCTGAAAGCCATTTCTCAACCATATTTTATAATTTGTATGCTAAGCAATAAATAATTGCAATTGAGCAGCTTCTAGTTCCTTAACTTGCTTAACCTCTACAATATATTTTGGTACATATTTTCACTCGAATTTTAGAAAATATTAAATTGATAATCTAAAGATTGAGATTACTGTATGTCTTGTTTAATGGATATGTCACATACTACTCATTGATTCACACTTTTCATTAATTAAGATTATATATATAATTATAAAGAAACAAATGTAGTTGTGCACTTTCAACATTGAGAGCTTCAGAAAACAGTACAATAAATAATCATATTTCTAATAATAGGGTAAAAAAGCCTAATGAAAAGAACAAAAAAAATCCTTCCTTAACTCAATCAACTTTGTCTTACAATAGTATGTACTACGTGAAGAAAATAAAGTGTTCATAATTAGAGAGGAAATGAGTAATTTTGTGTTTATTTTTTATCAATTTATTAATATATGAACCATAATGCAATTGTTAGTGCAATCTTATAAATAAATAAAAAAAAACTTTTTTTGAAACATCATTAACTTCAGTTAATTGCTTTGAGCAGCAGAAAAAGGGCTCTGTTTCTGGCCAATAATGATGAATTAGGTGATCCTGAACTAAAACTGATGTGATAACCCCACTTTAATGGATTAACTTTAATTTCTACGTTAAAGCTTATTTAGGGGGAGCAACTCAACACCATAATATTGAGTATCATATAAATCAATTATTTAGTGTGTATTAAAAAAATTTAAATTTATTTATAACAGTGTTCGTAAGTTGTTTATATTTATAATTTAGAAGTCACATCACAAATATTACAAATGAATTTAAAAATATTGTAAGACCTCATTAATTTTTTTTCAAGATAAATTTTTGATATACTTTCACCTTAAAACCTCGACAATCAACTGCAACAATTTTGTTATTATATTAGAAATACAAAGTTTCTAGATCTTTAACGATGTGTAAGATTCATCTGAGAATTTATTAGACATTTTTTCAACTAAATTTTTTCTATACATAAAACTTAGGGATCACACGCCAATCTCTTATTTAAGAGCTTAAATATTTTACAATAGACCGATTCTTGGCGGGAGAAAATTAAGTCGTAAAATAGCCTAAGTCGTACATTTATTTAAAGATATAGAAGTAGTAGTGATTATAATAACAACAAAAATGTGTCTAATTAAGTAGGTTAAATTAATACTAACCTCAACTCTAAAATACACATTATACACGACTTTATGTGACATGCAAGATAAGATATATACACCATAAGATTATAATCTAGTTTCATTCCATTTGTCCTATTAAGGTCTACTAAGTCTTAGTTACAAAGAATGCATCTATCACTCACCTAACAAAGTAAAACGACGTGGTAGCAATGCATATTTCATCTTATATAAGTGTGTGTTACATGGTCATTTATGAAATGCAACTTAAGGACTTGAAGTTGCAAGGGAAAAATATTCAAGACAAGAGAATGTTAGTCAATATGAATTGTTCTTGGATTCGATTACTACTACTTATTTCTTGCATTCTTCCAGCTTTGATCGAATGTAGAGTTAGACACTACAAATTTCATGTAAGTAATGTTATATATATAAAAGTTAAATATTAATCATGCATGTATAATAATAGTATGCATGTTTAATCGTATTTTACTATTAATAATTAAGGAAAATTATCAACATTTGCCTAGCTAGCCTAGCAGCATAACACAATGAAAAGATTTAAAAATCTAGTTACATATTACATATAATTAGGTAGACCATTTTCCCCTAAGCAACACCTATAAAAATGTTTTTTTTTTTTGGTTAATCACTCAATTTAATCCAACCACATGCACATGACTCAATAATTATTTCCTTATAAGATGAGCTATATTGTTTTTTTGGAATAAGGTTGAACTAATTTTGGCATAATTAATAATGAGTGCAGGTGGTGGCCAAAAATACAAGTAGATTATGTTCAAGCAAAACAATTGTTACCGTTAATGGGAAGTTTCCGGGGCCCACTCTTTATGCAAGAGAGGATGATACAGTTATCGTCAGAGTTGTTAATCAAGTCAACCACAATATTACAATACATTGGTGAGACATCATATTCTAATTTCATTTTCATTTTTTGCTTTAAGTTACATTAAAATTAAACACAAATAAGAGTACTTAACCAAAAAAATCATATCCGTCAAAAAAAAAAACACCAAAAAAATCATATGAAAATGAACTAATTTGACTAGTATATTTAATTGGTATTTTCTTGTCTACCCCCACAAGATTTGGGGTATTTACCCCCAATCACTTAAAAAAAATTTAACCGATATAAATTTTTATAAAATACACCGTTGGATTAAAACTTTATATCATATAGATCATTTGTGTCAAATTTCAGAGAAATCTAAAATCATTTGATATGTTATTGAGACGCGTCAAAATTAACAGTTTCTGTGATTTCTTAAACACCGTTAATCTTTATGTGTCTCAATAACATATCAAATGATTTTAGATTTGTCTGAAATTTTACACAAATGATCTATATGATATAAACTTTCAATCCAACGGTGTATTTTATAAAAAATTATATCGCTTAAAACTTTTTATAGTGGTTGGGGGTATATACCCCCAAATCTTGTGGGGGTACACAAGTTGTCACCTATTTAATTTTGAAAGACCAAATTTGTATTTCACTCTAAAAATAGATGATTGACCATATTGCAAAAGATGATTTACCTTTAATCAATAAAATTTTCAATGGATTAATTGATAATTTGAGTGATTATTATGATATTGGCAGGCATGGTATTAGGCAAATAAGAACAGGTTGGGCTGATGGACCTGCATATGTGACACAATGTCCAATTCAATCAGGACATAGCTATGTGTACAACTTCACCATTACTGGTCAAAGAGGAACACTTCTTTGGCATGCACATGTTAATTGGCTAAGATCAACTGTCCATGGTGCCATAGTTATTTTGCCAAAGAAAGGTGTCCCTTATCCTTTCCCAAAGCCAGATGATGAATTAGTTCTGGTACTAGGTAAGTAAAAAGAGCCCTTTTGTTGATGGATTTAATTTCTATACATCGTCAATAAATTATAATCAATCATGTGTGCGACTTTAGAACTAGTTATAATTGAAGTTAGATGTTTCTGACAACGAGATGATTATGATTGATTGACACTGTAAAAATCTTTGCACTAATCATGTATGCGAATTAAATCATTCTAATTAAAGTTTATTATGGTAATAATTGATAAATTGTAGGAGAGTGGTGGAAATCTGACACTGAAGCTATTATCAATGAAGCTCTCAAATCAGGATTGGCACCAAATGTCTCAGATGCTCATACTATCAATGGTCTTCCTGGGACAGTTTCCAATTGTTCAACACAAGGTAGGTTTTTTGCATTTCAATTATTCTTTATACTCTACTCCGTCGGTGACAGAATATAACAAAATTTACCTTTTTAGTTTCATTGCATAAATAATGTATCTGGTCTATATAGATATTTCGCACTATATAATTGCTCGCTCGAGCATAGCATACCAAAGTCAGAGCGTTTTTGGCAACCTTTGGACTTGTAATATATAAAGACTATTTTGTACTCTTTAATCATAAAAAAGCATAACGAAAAACTACAACAATCACTCTACTATTGAAGACGTAAACACAACTTACTGAACTCTTTAATGAATTTGTACTTTTATGTTCATTTATTTATCTGTTGTCTTTATAATCGAATTCGGATATTCTAAACTTATTAATTTTTTCTCATGTGTGAATCTATGCAGATGTTTACAACCTACCTGTGGAAAGTGGCAAAAAGTACTTACTAAGAATCATCAATGCTGCACTCAATGAAGAACTTTTCTTCAAAATAGCAGGCCATAAACTCACAGTTGTAGAAGTTGATGCAACATACACAAAACCATTCCAAATTGAAACAATTGTTATAGCACCTGGTCAAACAACAAATGTACTATTAAATGCAAACCAAAAATCTGGCAAATATTTAGTAGCAGCTTCACCTTTCATGGATGCACCTATTGCTGTAGATAATTTAACAGCCACAGCTACATTACATTATTCAGGAACTACTCTTTCAAACAGTCAAACTTTTCTAACTAAACCCCCACCAAAAAATTCTACACAAATTGCTAATAATTTTTTGAACTCATTAAAAGGACTTAATTCCAAAAAATACCCTGTTAATGTTCCATTAAAAATTGATCATTCACTTTTTTTCACTGTTGGATTAGGAATTAATCCTTGTAAATCATGTAAGGCTGGAAATGGTAGTAGAGTTGTAGCCGCTATTAATAATGTTACATTTGTTATGCCAACTACAGCTTTACTACAAGCACATTATTTCAAAATTAAAAATGTTTTTACTACGGATTTTCCTGCGAATCCGCCTCATGTTTTTAATTTCACTGGTGCTGGACCTAAAAACTTGAACACTAGCAGTGGTACTAAGGTTTATAAGTTATCATTTAATGATACTGTTCAGCTTGTTATGCAAGATACCGGAATCATTGCACCTGAAAATCATCCTGTTCATCTTCATGGGTTTAATTTCTTTGTTGTTGGTAGAGGAGTTGGAAATTATAATGCAACAACTGATTCAAAGAAGTTTAACCTTGTTGATCCTGTTGAAAGGAACACAATTGGTGTGCCAGCTGGTGGTTGGGTTGCAATTAGATTCAGAGCTGATAATCCAGGTAAAAATTCTAAATCTCATTTACTTAACTTACATGACTATTGCATCTTTTGATTGGATGCATGGTGAATTTAGCAGAATCACTGTGCACTGTGTTTCTGTAAAATTCGTTGTTAATTCAAACACGCACTATACTCGTAATTGGACAAGAAAAAATTATGAATGAGTTTTTCATATAAAACAATAATAGGTTTAAGAAAATGACATGTCCGCGATTTTGGCCATGACATCATAGTTTATTTAATATTAATGGACAATACTTTTTATTTCATAATTTTTTTTTGTTGGATATGACTCATAGTTACTGATAAGTGAACATGTCGCTTAAACAAATGATCAGAGATGTGTTGTAATCTAAATCATAGTATTTAAATACAAGTTGTACGCCATAAACCTTAAATTTAAAATAACAAAAAAGAACTTATCTAACACCTTAAGTGCTTTATATTATATAGGAGTTTGGTTCTTGCATTGCCATTTGGAGGTGCATACAACATGGGGACTAAAGATGGCATTTTTGGTGGACAATGGCAAAGGTCCTAAACAATCAGTGATACCTCCACCAAAAGATCTTCCAAAATGTTGATATTCCTCACATCAAAATTTATCATACAATTTACAAAAGGGTAGTAGACCTTCCAGTTCACAAGAGTAGATGTGGAGGGATACAGAGGAGCCAGGCAAAAATAAAGAGAGTGAAGGACAAAAAGGGGGTTTATTTAATAAGTGAGTAATCATAATTCATAAATTGTTTTTTTGATTGAGCAAAAAGGGAGAATTTGTTCAAAAATGTTTCATAAAATGGGAGAATTTGTTTAAGAGATGCTACATTATGTATTGGAGCCAACAAGTGTACACTTTTGACTTTGGTGTAATTTGGTTAATCCAGAAAAGGTTATTTACTTCATTATATTGTTCATCAGCTAGTTTAGCTTAATTTAGTACTATTCAAAATCAAAATTAATGAGATGGAAAATAAGTGATTATTGTTGGGATTTTAAGTGCAAATTTTATAAATATCAAGTCTGTTTTTATGAAATTTAAAAACTATTTGATATATCATTAAGTAATTTCAAATGAACACATAAGAAGTTATTAAAAAATACAAGTAAATATCAATGCTTACATTACATAACTACGAATTTTTTATTTATATAAAAATGAATGTATTTGATCATTGATATATAATCATAATGATGAACGGTTGAATTGACAAAATTCATTATAAATAAAGAGATATTGAGCAGAGTAACTCATTACTCTTGAAACTAATGGATCCCTCCTCAAATTATAATTATGCCAAACATGTTTTATATTATGTTTTTGGTCGCACCTTTTTTCATTTTAAGCACAAAAAAATTTTGTGGGCTTTTTATTTCATTGTAGCCCTTAGCCCAATGATATGTTCTTTGTGGACGTATGCATCTTCCACCGAAGGGAGCATCTATTAATATTAGCACCCCTGAAAGAACAAAATATTTGAAATAGTTAGTTACGCATATATATTATCTTGAGAATTGATATTGAAACATCAAATATTGCCAAATTTTAGGATCAAGTAATTTTGTGTGTTTTTAAAGATAGTGATAAACGCCTATAAAAAAAAAAAAAGATAGTAATAAACAGTATGGAAGATAATCACATATGGTGTTACATATAATGTCTGTATTTTGATGTTCAAATAACATAATTATTGTACGTATTATTTATGTGTGCGTGTGGGTGGGATGAGTTTTGGAATCCATGGGACTGGGAAACTCAATAGATCCGTAATTCGTCTTTGGTTAGTTTGTTTGTGACATAGTGAAATGTTAGTAGCAAATATCGAATTTTAGACTTCTTGCATTATACTTTTTCTATCTCAACTTAAATTATATAGGCCGCTAATCCTTATGAAATCCAACCTAATGCTGATAATTACAAATGAGAAACAAGAAGTTATAAATCGCTAAACTTGATAAAAAATATCACTAATAAATACTTTTCACAGAGAATAGGTCACATTCTAGCTTGGATATATAACACAGGCTAGTCCATCTCCTTTTGATCCTCCATGCAAAAACAATCTCTTAAAAGTAGGGCGGGGCGGCCAACTTAAGTATTAGTCTAGCTCAAAATTTTAACTCTACACTAATTATATATACCTTATATATAATAGTTTGATCTCTGTTGTTGTTTCTCTCTCCAAACTACTTTAATATTTTTTAAAATCTCAGCTATTAAATTAAAGCAGGAGAGATGGCAGAATACATTAAGACAGGAGAGGATCCTCCGTTAGTTTTAGAGTTTGGATCCTTTCATGTCTTAATGTGATATGTCATCTCTCCTGCTTTAATTTAATAATGTAGTTGGAATTGTAAAAAAAAATTAAAGTCATTTGGAGAGAGAAACAACAACATAGATCAAACTGTTATATATAAGGGTCTTGTTAATGTGTACTCTAAGGGCACATGTTAAGGAAACTAAAAATAGAATTTTTGTATTGAAAAATACAATAGTTTGACTATTAAAAATGTGAATGCACGGTTTTTTAGAAGAATCTTTCTTTATTAAGTTTCTTAATATGTGCCTTAGGGCACATGTTAACATTTACCTATATATAATTAGTGTAGACACACAACATAAGAGAATTAATAGAAGAGAATTTAAGTCCTTAGTTTTGACGTGTTTTGCCGGTGTAATTATAGTGCTCTAGGTCACCAATACAATCATTCAAATTTATTAGTTGCTCAAATATAATCTTATCCTCATCCAATGGTGAACTAACTTTATAACAAATTGAATGGGTCCAACACATGAAAACACATTTGGTCTTAGGTCAAATATTGCTTAGATTTATTGGAGGACATGAAATACTAAATACTACTATTGGTCCTAACTCATTGTTCCCTGTTTTTTCTCAACGGTCCTACTAATTAATGTGGACAATCGCTATATGTCTCAAGACTAAAATCTACCATGTCTGCTAGACTGTCACTTAATTACGAGAACCATTGAGCTGTACTTAGTCTTTTATAGTGTAAACCATTGAACCTAACGAGCAAGTTGGTCATAGAGTATGCCTAGTTGTCATCACTGTCATATAGTAAGTCATTGAACCTAACAAATCCGTTCATTGTTAGGAATGCATCAATATCTTTTATAAATTTCACATCACTTATTGTTGTGAAAAGTGGAAGGCGAGTATCTATATAATAATGGTTGAATATCAAAGTTAGTCGGCAGAATAAGGAGGCAAATCACAGTAGACGGAAAAAAAATCACGTCAGGCGACAAACTTCGAGGTGAGTCGCCTAACTGTGCAATTGGTTACTTGAAATCAATTTGAGAAGAATGCGAGGAAGTACTAGAGTGTAGTAGTGCGGTGACACAATACACATGATACAAAATATTTGATTAAAAAAATTGATAGATAGAGTAAATTAAAACATCTTGAAGAATGAAGATAATACTTAGAATTGTGATGGTGTTCAAATTTCGTTGTAGCAACAATTGATCATTTGGCAATTTCCTTTTTAATCAAGTTTACCCGAATGCGCGTAAGTAAAATATCTTATATCTTATCTTATATAATACATGCACAAATGTGCATAATATAAGGAAGTACATAACTTTATCATTTAATAAAAATTTAATATATAATTAAATAATGCTCACATAATAATATATTAAAATATAATAAATTGTAATAATTTAATAAAATAATCCAATAGATTCTCCTCCACTTCAAGTGTCTAGATTCCCACAGTAGTGATTGGGGTGAGCATGATTGAAGAAGAAAGTAATGAAGCAGATATAGAATGATGAGCATAAGTAGCTGGCAAATATTGATATGTGTGTTTTCTCTCAATATAAACATGAATATTTAATATATGCTTTTCATTTTCCCTTCAATTATATATTTCTGTCACATTGAAAAAATGTATCATAATATAAATTATATAATGTTATATGTTTGTACTAATTATAGAATATATAAAACAAACATATATATGCAAGCAAGCAGGAGCAATTACATTACATTATATAATACATAGCTATTCTCCCTTTTAATTAAATGTGATCATAGACAACTCAAAAGGGTCCCTTTTGCCCCATAACCACGTCAAGGACAATTTTCTTTTTTGGAACAAAAGTAGGAAGTTTTATATAGGTTAATTAACAACAATTGTATACATCATAATTATGTTTATCACTTTTTTCTCATAATCATGGGTTTATATCTTTATACAATTATGCTAAAACTCTATCAAGAAGAAGAATTTTTTTCAAAAGATGTAGAATGTAGACTCTTTATGTAATAAGGTTGTCCATTAAATTTGAAGGTTAAGTTCTACCGTTTCTTAAAACTCAACTCAACTTTTCACTACAAATTGTGTACTTTTGTTTTTTGACAAAACTACAAATTGCGTAAAAACTCAAAAAAAAAAATCATTGCATTATCCAACTTCAAACGCTCACCTACAATAGCTACTTAACAAAAGAAATATGTAGAACTGTCCCTTATAAAGCAACGGAGTGTCACCATGTGGCGGACTCCAAACCAAAGAAAAGTGAAAATTTTGGAATTTGAGGTGTGTCATGTTGGCGAATTATAATGAAATAACTTTCGATTTGCTCTAAGAAGTATGTAGGAGTTGAAGATCGAATTTCGATACGCTCACTTATATAATTACTTTTTATGGAATTTGCTTTGTAAAACTTTCTGAAAAATAATCATTATTATTTAAGAATATATATATATAAACAAGAAATAAAATGCTTATAATTAATAAATATCAAATTGAACTACTTTTAGATTTTTAATAGATAAATGAAGATAAGTAGATTTGGAAGTGGGAGAACCCACCTTGTGTATCTCACAGATTCTACAACAGAGATTAATCATCGTTAACAGCGGTTGAGATTTCATATTAATATCATGGTAACAAAAAAAAATAAGTGTATAATTGTCATTATAAATTAATACACATAAATAAAACAGTTGGATTGAGGTTTTAAACGTAATTCATAACTATTAACCTAATAATTTTAGTATTTTATAATTGAACTATATGATTTATTAACATTATATTATTTTACTGAACCATAAAAAATATTAACATTATTTTGTTATTTATTTTTTTAATTTTGAACAATATTTTTAGACTTTTTGTTTAAGAATATTTTTATTTTAATAACATGAAAAACGTGTGAAAACTAAAGCAAATTTTAGTAATTTTGTTTTTGTGCTTAAGCCGCCCTAGTACTGTACGAATTTTGAAATAATGTTGCCAGTGACATGAGTGTATTTGCTAAATATGATTAATATTCAATCTCTCCCAAAAGTTGGAAAAAAAGTTAAACTTGTCAAAAATGGTATGATGTATGATGCTTACACCAAGTGGCCATTTATCTATTCTTTATAAATTTTGGCACACTAAATCACTAATTAATTTTTTTTAATTAAGTACTGATCCACCAAGTAATGATGTTTAACTTTAGTTGTGTTCTAGTCTAAAGGAAACAAAGTAACGACAAAATGTGAGGATGAGGTCAAACAAGTAATCGAACAAATTTAGCACCACTCTTGAGACTAAAGGATTTTTATGTATATCTGAGAAAGATATTTCAAATTTAGTATTGTGGAGAAGGACATTACAGCCATCAATATAGCACTTTTTGTACCACATTAATTTGGACCATTTGATGAATGGTTACATTCATGCATCATTGTTAAGATATTTTTTTCCATGGGCATTAATATTGTGACAACATGGAGTACATATTTGAAATTTTCAGTAAATTTCAAAATAAAATTTTACACTCTATCATAAGTTAAGTAAAAGAATATGTACCAAAAAATCTTAGTAAAAGAATAACATTGTAGATATTATTATAAAAAGAATTGGTGAAAGAGATATTTTTACCAATTAATAAAAATATGTGGTATTATTTTTAGTTCAATTTGTTGGGACATGCACTACTTATTCGACAAATTCATCATCGTCATTAGGGAGATTAAAATGTCTCTTTTCAACATACTCTTAGAGAAGACAATGCATGACTGCATGTACTGATTGGCTTGCAAATACTAGACCTTCCTCCAACTTTGCGTTGAAATTTAGAATAGTTGTCTTACTCAACTCAATCTTATGTTGATGGCTGATGTTGTAGGAGTTGCTCGTCCGCGAGCTTAATTTTTTTCTTGTTTTTATATTTTCATTTCATCAAAAAAAAAATTTGTTGAGACACCTCATTTTATATGCAATAACTTCGCAAAATTAAACTATATTAACTTAAGATCTCTTACATTATATTGTAAATGTCTAATTTCTATAGAATCTTAAATATATGTTTAAAAAGCTACAAAATCGTAACATAAGTATATGCATATAAATTACGAGCATTGATATTAGGATCAAAAGACATTGATTTGGTTCTGATTTGAATGAAAATAAGCTAAGTAATTCAAGGACAAAAAGGGGCGTGGTCAAATTAACTCGTCAAACAAGTCTATCATTTTATCATTAATTGTTAAGTGGATTATTATGTTTCAACATCAAATGTAACATGGCAACTATTGGATTCACATCTTGTACCACTAATTAGCTAATGAGTACATTCATGTACTAATGACAATTAAACCATATATGGTGGATTTCAACTATTTTTAGTGCCAACAATAGTGTAGAAATTTTCTTTAATTTCATTTTTGTTGAAAGATAGAAAATGTTTGATACAAAAACATTTAGGCTATGTTTGGATTGATGGAATAAGGTGGAATGGAATGGAATAGAATGGAGTGGTATGGAATGAGATTCCATTGTTTGGATATTTTAAAATTGAATGGAATGAAGTGGTACACAATGGAATCCATTCCATCACATTCTATCCTTTTTCTTTATTTTTCTTCCTCTCCAATTTGGGGTGTATAGGATGGAATGGAGTCTATTAATATTTTTATGACCAAAATACCCTTTTTATATTATACTGTATCTCTGTAGCATAAAATAGAAACAGCTACATAGTGTTCTACCTTCACCAACCACGTATATCGCAATACCATCGATCACGATGAATATACAAACCAGAAATATTGTAACAACAGCACAATGAAGGCATTCTTGTAAAAACAAAAAGAAAAAAAAGTAATCCTGACATTCGTGGAATGATGAAAGTTGTATCAATATCATACCAAATTATAAATATGGAACAAATAATATGTAGAAGGTTATTTTATTTTGTTTTTTTGGTATCAAACCGAATTAAGAATAAGTTTTATATATTACATTCATTCCTTATTCAAATTTTAGATTATTAAAAAATTGATGTATTTGATTTATTAAATTATTTTTGATAATATTTGGTCTATTAATAAAACACATTTATTTTGTAATGAATATGTGATATATGTTAGTTGAATTGAGTAACAAATTCAACATGTTAATATTTTATAAATAAAGGGTAAAATTGGAATAAACAAGTTATAAGTTATTTTGTTCCGTCCACTTTCCAAACAATGGAGTGGGAAATTAGCTCCGCTCCGTCATAAAATATTCAAACAGTGGAGTAGAATATGTATTCCATTCCGTTCCGCTCCATTCCACTCCATTCTATTCCGCTCCGTTCCGTTACTTATAATTTATCCAAACAGAGCCTTAATGGATGAAAGATTAATTATTGTAGATCAAATTCATTTTTAGTGCCGATTATTATATTACACAAAATTTGATTTATAAAGACTGATAATTGCATTGTTTGAGTCCATGAATGTCTATGCTTTTCATACATGAATCGCCCATCAACTTCTTGCATAACACCAAAATAACTAGAGGTTAGTAAGAGTTTTAAAATATACTGTTTAGTTTAGTAATTGGTTTTGTTTTACATTAACAACATTAGCGGGGATAGCTTAGTTGGGAGAGCGTCAGACTGAAGATTTGAAGGTCGCGTGTTCGATCCACGCTCACCGCATATTATAGTTTTTCTTGTTTTTGTTTTAATAAGTAATAATAGTAATAATAATAATAATAATAATAATAATAATTGTAGATTGCCTGTAAATGAAACACCACCAGCAGACATCGAATTTAAATTATTTTTTTAAAATCCATTTTATGAGTCAACTACTAAGGGAGGACAAGGTGCAATTTAAATATGTTATATTTGGCTAGCACTTACCTGCATTAATCAAATTTGCTACATATACTCGTGTTCAAAAAATTATTTGAATTTGCTACGCGACATGAAATGTTATATACATGAAATGCATATGCTGCTACTAGCTAGTTGTCAATAAAAGTAGTACTTAAATTTCTTTTAATAATTCTGTCAAAAAAAAAAAAAAAAATTTCTTTTAATAATTAAGATTTTTTCTAATCAAAATACATTTAATTGATGATCATAAGCATAGTAGTACTATAAGCATATATAGACCAAAAAAAGAAATGTACTATAAACATAAATATATGAGGCAACAAGTATTGATATTATAGTTTAATTGGAAAACTCGTGTCTTTTTTGACTGAAAAGGACTAAATAATTTGTTAAGAATGAATATATTCTTCCTCTACCTAAAGACAATGAATAGATTCACCATCATAGAACCAAATAATGCGGCTATAAACTAATAGTAAGTGCTTAATCAACATGACGTTATAAGTAATTGGTGGGTGCAAAATCAAAATATGATAAGTATGATGACCCATTAATAATCATGTTTTAAAGCATATACTATATAGTTCAATAGTTGTCAACGGGTAAGCTAGTGCAGATGCATGCATAAGGTATACTTGGAGTTGCATTATATATATTTTATTGGTAGATATAAAATTTTCCTATTATTTGTAGGGACGCTTAATTTTTATTATATAGAGTTATAAAAGTTAATAAGAAAACTATTTGTTAGGTGGTGTATTTTTTGGTTTTTTTTTTGTGTTTCGCTTATATACGGCATATTTATCTTGTAGTTCTGCTTTTATCTGTTTCTACTCGTTTTGTATAGCTGACTATTATTAATAATATTTTACCGTTAAAAAAAATAAGAAAACTATTTGGAAGTTATATTATGATGTAATTAAATATATTACTCACTATAATTGTATACTCAAAAAAGAATCATTGTGATAGATTTGACTTTTAGTGACACGGTTTAAACTTTATATTCATAAGTAAAATTAAAATTATCGTAGGTAAAATGTAACAGTCAGGACCCATTTAAATATAGTCGATGATGCGGTTGTCACCTTACGAACTTCTCTATTTTCTCTTCTATAGAGTTTTTTGCCTTCTATGGAAATCGAACCATGTACTCTGAGGTTAAAGTACATGTTCAATTCATTCCCACTTGGGCCACAACACAATTATATAGGCTCAATTGGATTGAACATACATTTTAACCCTAGAATACATGGTTCGATTTCCACGGAAGACAAAAAACTCTATAAAGGGGAAATAGAGAAGTTCGTGAGGTGACAACCGAATTATCGACTATATTTGAATGGCACCCGGGTTATCTAAAACCCAAAACACATATACCGAAAATATATTATTTTTTAGTATAACTTGCTATGTCTATAGTTTTTGTCATCCTTATTGACTATAGCGATTAACTATGATCTGAGTTAGTAATTTCATGTTTTTATATTTATAATCAACATTTTTTTTTATTAGTAAAAGGTAATCGAACAACAAGTTGCGCCGCTACTCCTTTTTGGGTTGTAAAACTCATTCTTTTAAAAATCACATTCACAGACTTGACTTAGGAGAAACAATGTTGCTATGTATGAATTTTTGAACCTTATTTAAAGATCTACAGCCTCTGGTGTTAGAAAATCAAAAATGTCAAATATAAATGAGATAAAAGCATGTTGATTGTATATTTATAATAATTAAAATATACAATTTTCAATGTCAAATTTCTACTTTTAATATACTACTCTCTCCGTACTAAAATATATGTCGTTTTGAGAAAAAAATTTGTACAACAATATATGTCGTTTTATATTACAAATGAAGCATTTAATTCTCTTTTTTCTCTTATACGCTTAATTAATTATTTTTCTTTCTTCTTTCGATTATGGAATTTATCTTTCACATACTATATATTAATGAAAGATAATTTTGTAAATTAATTCATAATTTATCTTTTCCGTTCACTAATGATTATATTTCTTAATTCGTGTGATATAATCAAAACGGTATATATTTTAGTACCTAAATAATAACACATACCTCAAAGGCGCATGTTAACATTTTTTTTTGAAAAATATTCATTATTTTATAAAATTTACTTAGTTATCTATTGAAAATGCTCTTACATATTCGATTTCTTGTAACAGGAAGGAGTACTATAAAACTAAAGGTGTTGTTAACTAGTGCCCTCAAGGCTCTAGATAAGATTACTAAAAGAAGTAATGTTTGCATTAAAAATCATATTTTATTAGTTTAGAACAATGTTTTAAAAACCGGACCGGTCATCGAACCGGTGAAGCTACTGGTTCATTGGTTCACTGGTTGAACCCCCGGGTGACTGGTCGAACCGCATGACTAAACCGGATCAAACCGGATTAAACCGGTGGAATGAACCGGTGTATATAATAAAACTATATATTAATTAAATCAGTCGAACCGGATGACTCGGTCTCTAAAAAAATCAAAACACCTAAATAAAACATAGTCATTCTTTAAATTTAAATTGTAGACATAGTCGTCACACATGCAAAAAATAAATAAGATAATATAAAATATTTTTAATATATGTAAGATAAGTCTTTAAAAATATTTAACATTTATAAAGTGTTAAAAAATTAAATAAATTAGGATGATTAAACCTGATTAAATCAAATGACTCAGTTGTATAACTCAGTCTATATAAAAAAAATTATATGTATTAAATTGGATATAATCGTAGAATACAAACATATTTATTTTTTAAAAAGAAAAATTATACCATATATATTTTAATTATAACATATGTACTTTAATTATAAATATAATAAATTAAAATCATTTGTAATTTTTTACCGCAGAAGTAATAGATATTATAAACGTAAAAATATTGAACAATTAAATTAATATTAGACAAACAATAGATAAAATCTAAAGTCAATGAAACAAAAAGTTCAATTCTTAAATAAATCAAAACTAGTAAGAAAACTTTGTTTTCAATAAAGAAAATATTAATAATATAAGGATATGCATTATATTAAATACAAAATAAATATATCACAAAACAATAACTTAGCTTAGTGGTTGAGTGCTTCTTCTTTTATGGAGAGGTCATGGGTTCAAACCTTGGTGATGACAATTTTTCTTTATTTTTAAACATTTAGACTCTTTGTTAAAAAAATCATTAATGAAAAGAATGAAAAAAAAAAATTTGCCCACAAAAAAAAAATCAACAAAAAATAAAAATTTCGAAAAAAAAAAAAACTGGCTGACATGCACTGAACCGGCCGGTTTAGCAAAACTGCCCGGTTCGCCGGTTTTTCCCGGTTTCGGCCGGTTCATACCGGTTTTTGCCGGTCTGACCGCATATCCGATCCAAACACCAGACCGGACCGGTTTTTAAAACACTGGTTTAGAAAAGTAGAATGCACATCTTCCAAGAGTTTATTTACCACTTTTGTATCATTAACAATTACCTTAAAGGTAATATTTATCATTTTCCTAAAACTAAAAGCTCAAAGTTCAAAAAACATGTTTCTTTCCCGGCTAACAGATCTCATTTCTCATCACCTGTGCGGCTGCGCGTGTCCTCCTCAAGCTCCATTTCTAGCCACATCATCCGTTTAATTCCAAATTCCAATAAATACTATAAAAAAGTTAAAAAAACAAACAAAAATTACCACATGTATTTTTTGACTGAAAATATTTTAAAATACTATAAAAGTTTATAATTTACAATAAAAATAATATTATTTTGTTTATCCTGTATTAAATTTTTTTAAAATTTATCTCAAAATTGATTGTGTATTTACTGTTTAATATATTTATATAAATTTAATTTTGATACAAGTAAAAATTTACTATAACTATCGGACCTCTTCTATCATCATAAAGGATCAAATCCAATCCTTACCAAATAACATTTAATCAAATTTTATCGCTATATATATAAATAGATATAAGTATGATTAAAACTCAACATTATTAATAACTTGATAACTTTTAGTTCAAATGATATAATAATTATAACTAATAGTTGTGTAAAAAAAATCACAATTGCCGTAATTAAAAATTAAGTTTTATATTACTGTAACTGTTCTATTTTTTTCTCGTTAGTTTAATCTGATTCAGAGATATATAATTGATGTATTTAGTGACTAAAAATGATAGTTTTATACAATGACGTTATTCTAGACTAGGTCTAATATTGATCAGGCTTATTTTGCTCCAGTCTCGAGTAGGGCCAATCGCGAGTGGCCCATTACCACGTCATCGTTGTCTTGTTGTATAATCTTCATTCTGTAACAACCGAGCACGGAATGATGACCATTTACTGTTCATCATGACTCTTCAATCAGATTCCAACAGCAATTGATAAGAGAGACGAATTCTCCACCCCTCATCAATGGTCTTGGTCCAGCGCTGGGGATTATATACTCCCTCCGTCCCAAAATGTAAGCAAATTTGACTTTTTAGGTACGTTTGACTATTGATGTATTTGGTCCATAATATGAGCTAGATACATCAGTAGTTAAATGTAGCTAAAAAGTCAAATTTGCTTACATTTTAGGACGGAGAGAGTATACTTGTCATTCTCACAATGACACAAATATCTATAATTTATAACTTGTACTTGATTATCACACAATTCACTAACTTTTTTTTGTATATTGAAAGGATAATGATTCCCACCATAAATTAATCCTTAAATCTTTCTTTATCCAACTCATATACCTCTGCAACTGACGATAAAAGAAAATGAGTTCAAATTTCGTCCTTTTAAAAAAACAACTTATTTGAAAGAAAAGAAAACACTTTATAGTCAAAATAAATAATTAGAAAACACTTTCTTTCTTCCACCTCCACTTATAAAAAGCCACTCCATCCTTTCACTTGAGAACCAACCAAGCATTCTTCTCACTCAGTACAAACAAACACAAAACAAACAACAAATACACTAAAAACATGCCTTCATCATCCACAACCATAGTTTCAAAATGCACAATTTACCCAAACCAAAAATCATCAATTAAACCCTTAAAACTCTCTGTTTCTGATCTTCCAATGCTTTCATGTCACTACATCCAAAAAGGAATTTTACTTTCTACACCTCCTTATTCCTTTGATGACCTTATTCACACCCTCAAAAACTCTCTTTCCATCACTCTCTCTCACTTTCCACCTCTCGCCGGTAGACTCACCACCGACTCCGACGGTTACATTTACATAACTTCCAACGACGCCGGCGTCGATTTCATTCACTCCAAAGCCAAACACTTAACCATTAACACCGTCCTTTCACCTTCTTTAATCGATGTTCATCCTTGTTTCAAAGAATTCTTCGCTTACGACATGCCGATTTCTTACTCCGGTCACCAAAATCCTCTCGCCGCCGTTCAAGTCACTGAACTCGCCGACGGTGTTTTCATCGGTTGTACTGTTAATCATTCAGTAACCGACGGTACTTCTTTCTGGCACTTTTTTAATACGTTCGCCGCCGTCACAAAAGGCGGCGGTGTCGGCGCCGCCGTTAAGATCTTGAAATCTCCGGATTTCATCAGAGACACTATTTTCAACTCAACCGCTGTTCTACCTATCCCCGCCGGCGGTCCCACCGTCACTTTCGACGTCGATGAGCCTCTCCGGGAACGTGTCTTTCATTTCTCTCGTGAATCCATTCTCAAACTCAAACAAAAAGCAAACAGCAACAGCAACTGCAACGGTAACGGCAACGGTAACGGTTTCGCAACAGATCCAACGGAGGTAATAGCAAAACAAGCAAACGACAGTTGGAAAAACGTTAACTCTAACGGTCACGTTCACAGTAACGGAACCGCTAACGGTAACGGAAAATCTAACTTCAGAAACGAGATCTCATCGTTTCAATCATTAAGTGCACAGTTATGGCGATCAGTGACACGTGCGCGAAATTTAGATTCATCTAAAACGTCGACGTTTCGTATGGCTGTAAATTGTCGTCACAGATTAAACCCAAAAATGGAACCATTTTATTTCGGTAACGCAATTCAAAGCATCCCAACCGTTGCTTCAGTAAAAGATATTTTATCCAACGATCTAAAATACTGCGCTGGATTACTACATCAAAACGTCGTCGCGCACGACGACGTTACGGTGCGCCGCGGAGTAGAGGATTGGGAAAATAATCCTAGGTTATTTCCACTTGGGAATTTTGATGGTGCCATGATAACAATGGGTAGTTCACCTCGTTTTCCTATGTATGATAATGATTTTGGTTGGGGTATACCTTTGGCTATAAGAAGTGGAAAAGCTAATAAATTTGATGGGAAAATTTCAGCTTTTCCTGGTAGAGAAGGAAATGGAAGTGTTGATCTTGAAGTTGTTTTGAAACCTGAGACTATGTTTGGACTTGAAAATGACATTGATTTTATGCAGTATGTTACTGAGGTAGTGTGTGAAATTTAGAAAGGGTGTTTTGATTTTGGGTGTTGTTTTTTTGGTTTGTTTTGGTGGTCAACGTTGGGTCAATGAGGTTGGGTAAATGTTTAGGGAGTGTTTGGGTGGTTGACAATATGGATGTTAATGATAATGATTTCATGTTATGTGATTTTCTTTGCTTTTCACTTTCTAACAGGAAGGGAAAGTAATAATGATATATTGATAAATGAAATGAAAATTGAAAATAAAAAAGAAACTATGATGATGATGTAGTTAAGATATTCTTTTTTTTTACAATAGTTAAGAGATATTCTTGTATAGTCATGAAATCAAAAAATTATATTTAGGCATACAATTAAAATACAATAAATTTACCGAATGTTAATTGATTTAATGATAATTAATATTGTCTTTGATAGAGATAAATTATGATTCGATCTTTTAGAGTTGTGTTTGTTTGAGAAGAAATTAAAACTATTTGATGACTAAATTTGTCTTGAATAGAGATAATCATTTAAAAAAAATATATAATTTAATTTTTATTTACAATTACTTTTGGTGTTTTTATTTTGTATATATTTGATTACAAATTTATTTTGTTATATAACAATAATTGGTGATTAAATTATTTTTTTGTCAAAAGAAAAACAACAATGGATTAATTTTGAAAAATAATCAAAATAATTTTTTTTTGGAGGAACAAAATAAATTATTTTTATATGCTAGATATTGTTTCTTTTATTTTTGAGGTTGACGATAACTTTATCAACGAAAGTATGACCACTTACCCTTCACTATTGAAACATCTCTCACCACCATAATTTCACTTACCCTTCTCTATTGAAACATCTCTCACCAAAACACCAATACTCTATCTACCTCTCTCTGCTGAGTAACATTAAGATTATAGACTTATAGTGATCAAGTAAACATCAAATATAACAAGATTTGAGTTTTACCAGATTCAGTCCACCGTTAAATAAAGCCTAAAATAAATTTTATAATGAGACTTTTTATGAAGCATAATACAAATTTTATTTAATATTTACTGATAAATTATAAAATTGTTGTCTCATTTTTATAACCATTTCTTTAAAGAGTCTTTTTTTCTTGATAATTTTTTTTATTATTTTGAAGTCTAAAATCCTTACTTAAATTGTCTTATCCTTGAGTCTGCTATGCTATGGTTTCCACTCAGTTTTTTCAACACTACCACACATGAAATTTTACAATGCACTTTTTTATTTTGAGAACACCTTAACATTGTTTTGGTTACAACGAAATTGTTCCTATTGTTATGTTTTACATCAGAAAGAAAATTTACTCGTTTTAAAAATTATGATTACTAGACCTCTTCATATTCAACACATATATTCATGAGTTCTTATTACCACTTTGAACTATCGTTCAGAAAAAATTATTTTAAATGAAATTAATAATTGAAAATAAATATTACACTAACACTATCTCTATGTGTTTTGGTATTGATATAGGTATATTTTTACTAGTATTCAAGAATCACTGATTCACTTTAAAATTTCTCAAATAAAAAATATTTTACTAAGGTTTTTAACACAATTTATTTTTTTGTGGATAAGAGTATAAATTTATAATTTATTCTCTTGTGATGTTGTGTTTTTATTAATTAATATTTAAATGGAGATATGATAAAATTGATCGGAAATGAAATGAGGAAATAGAATAACAAAATTAAATTGTCTTTTTTGTTGACTTTTTTAATACTCAATTTTTTTATTTTGTTGATAAGAGTATAGATTTTTTGCTGACTAATAAAAGTATAAATTTATTTTGTGACCAAGAAAAAAGTTTAGATTTATTTTCTAACAAGGTTGTATTTTTTGTTTTTGGTCAGTGTGATCTTGTATTTTTGTTAATTAATATTTATGAAGATAACGATAAAATTGATTGGAAAGGAAATGAGGATATATATAGTTGTGGATAAAGAATATATAGTATGAGATAAATGTGTGCGCATAATTTGCAATAGAAAATTACAGAATGTGATGTGAGATTAAACCGCCAGAGGCCACACAGAATGGCCAAGCTATTCTGATGCTATGTTTTATTTTATTTTATTTTATTGCTTATAGATGCTTTGTTTTTTTTGAACATATCCCGTGGTGTATTATTTAATTGTTGTGATAATTTCCAACATGGACGCAACATCTTAGGTGTTAAAATTATATCACCTCACCCTTGATTGTTTATCCGAGATAGTTCAAGTCTTTTCTTTTTTAGCTTGCATTGATATTTTGAAAAAGGAGCCATAATATTTTAGAGTTTAGAGTAAGTTTTGACATTAAATAATTTTAATTTTTTTTAATATAGTTACGAAATTAAATTATAATTTTTTCTATCACGTCTAATATCAATCATTACTGAATTAACATTTAATAATTAAAGCTCTCCTTGCTCAATTAATTAGAGGATAATTTGAATTCACTTTAAAATACTTTTCTTATTAATTAAAGACTTAACTTCTCTAATTTCTTGTGATAAAACTTTATAGTATGTTTGATATGGTGTTTGTTGGGTTTTTTTTTCTTCGTGTGGATGATCCCCAAGCTATTCCCTCATGTTCTAACTCATCCTTCATCAATCTTCGTTGCTTATGAAGCTTTTCACTACTTTCTTCATATTCCCTTTCTGCTTTTCACTAGCTACTTCATATTTCTTTTCTACCGCCTTTCATCAATTCATTTTTGAGTGATTTTAAATTTGATTTGCTTACATGTTGTTCATTTTAATTTTTTCTTTCCTCTTATTTAACGACTCTTATGAACAATAAATAGACTTTAAATTAATTTTGTAATGTTATTTTAGTACTCTATTGCACACTTTAATTTCTATTATCCATTTGTAATTTTATTTTCACGTTTTTTGTATTGAAATATTAATATTTTAGTACTATATTGCACTTAATTATGTTATTTTAATTTTTTCTATTTATTTGTATTTAACTATATTCATTTTGGTAAAAACAATTTTGATCAAAATTATCCAAACAACATTCATTCTGTTTAATTAATTCTGCATTATTGCATTCAAACATAAATTAAATATGCTTAACTCAATTCTAACAAAATCAATTTTGTCAAAAATAATTCTATCTATATGTTAAACCAAACACACTCTAGTAAAAAAAAAAGTAGTGCATTGGGAATAGTATAATTGATTGAATCTTGAATATGTACGAAGGCATACTTTAGTACTTGAGAGTAACTACTATTAACTTTGAATTTTTTGCAAACTACAATATACATGGATTGGAGTCACCAATGAGTAAAGTTATAAACATACAATTGGTGCTAATAAAATCCAAACTATCGTGGTTTAGAAAAAAGATAACGTTAATGTATAAAAGAAAAGAAGATAAAATAATCTCGTAAATACATCTCATATAACATTTGATATATTGATATGCATATGCATATTCATTATTCAAATCCGAAATTTTCACTTCTCTACCTAAAAAAAAGTTGGACATAAGTTGTAGGTAACTTGGTATATGATGATGGAGACTTAGATTAGGTGACTCAATGCCTAGCTATGACTTCAACTTGATACGGTCTAAGAAAATGGATCCATTGAGTGTGACACAAAATCGACCAATGGATCCAATTGTATGGTTTAAAATAAGCTTCTCTATGAACAGTCAGTTAAAAAAGCAGATGCATTTAACAAAATGCATGTTTTTGGACTATACATCATTCAGTCATTCATTGTACATTAGTAGTTCTTACAACCTATTACCCTACCATACTAGTAACACATTAACTAAGTTACAAAAATGTATGTACAACTTTTCATGGTTTTTGTCGTCACTTTCTAATTCCGGCCTTTAAAATCATCATTTTTTTCATTCTTTTCAATATTCACCAAACATTTGTTTTATGATTACACAAGTAGGCCAGTTTAATTGTAACATATTTTATCCGTTTTTCTATGTTTTTATTTGTAGCTTATTAGCTTCCTAGTGTCTATTAGTACTAGTGCTTTATTTGAAATATGTGTTTTATTTAAAATATCTAATAAATTGATTTCTCAAAAGCATTGCATTGTAATTTAGGTGCGGTTGAGATTCATTCTCTCTTAATTAAGTGTTAGTGGTGGATATATTGTTTAAACTAAAATAAGCATTGCATTGTGAATAGAATCTTGTTAACAATGTATCAAAGGTATTTATTTATTTATGGATTTTAGATAAATAAATTGTTTATTTAAAAAGTTAAATATTTCAATTTTCAATAAAATATATTGATAAAAACAAGTACTATTATTTTAGAAATTCCTTTATATCATCCAAATACTATATAAAAATAATTAATTTTTATTGAATTTTTATCTTTTTCACTTATTTCTTTTGAAAATGACAACAATGTTGTTATTTTCTTTATTTAAAAAAACTCAGTATTTGGCTTAAGGACAACAAATCTAAGAGATATCAATCCCACTGTTCACTAGCATATGTTTAATTGAAGTTATAATTTGATACTTGAGGTGTTAATTTAGTGATGAGAGTTTAATCTTAACCTCAAAGTATTGAGTTTGAATCCCATAAAAAAACAGTTGTAGAATGATCAGTAGTGTCACTTGAATTTATAAAAAATAATATTTCCATTTCCCCCATTTTATTTATAAAAAAAAACTACAATTTTATTTTGTATGGACCAATAAAAATAAAATGACACAAAAAATTCAAATCTAAAATCTTGAAAGAAACACACTCCTATATTCCTAAGTTTCACCATCAAATCAACTCATGGGATTTTTTCAAATTAGTTTTTGCTAGAATGGAAATTTCTTTATTCAAAAAATTAATTAGTAGTACTAATTAAACCAAACCAAAGTAAGTCTAAAAGCTCTTATTATAGTGGGTTGGATCTTGGGTCAGTCTTGTCACCATGTAAAACTTCCACTTTTGACCCAAACAAAAACACTTTTATTGCTCCTAACTCTTCATGTAACAATACTTAGCTTGTGCCTAAAATTCATTAGCTATATATGACCATGATAGATCCTATATTCAGTATCTCCTATGACTAATTTTAGCTTCCCTCCTAACTTTTGGCATGAGCAACTCACTAGTCACAACATCAATTATATGATTTGCTTCCATACTTTTCATGAATGAGTTTGGCCTGTATCCCAAAAAGTAGAGACATTGGGATCTTATTTTACAATTCCATATTGAATTAGAGCCTTGTTTAAGTATATAATTTGGAGGTTACCTAATTTATTCTTCTTATATTATACGTGCATATATGCACACAGATATATATTATCCATTTATACATATATTAAATACTCAAAAACAATTTGTTGGATCATGCTAATAATAAGTGCCTTAATCACATTGATTGAAGAATTTATAAGTTGAAACATATCTTGTTATCTTGAAAATAGAAGTCAAACATTTATCAAATTGATAAAGATAGTATTTGATATTTTTTTATTTTTAAGGTGAAATTATCTCTTTTAGTTACCTTTTTAAAAGGTTAAACAGGTAAATGGAACAACTAAAATATTGGCATTTTAAAGGAATTAAGTACATTAATAAAATATATTAAATGAAAATAAAATAAAAAGATACAAAAGAATTTTATGAGGACTAGACCATAACACAAGGTGTAGAAATCTCTCTGCCTGATTAAATACCTTATCAAGAAAAATCTAATGAGATAAAATTTTAATGAAGAGAAAAAGAGTGCAAAGATATAACAAAGATTAAAACATAAACAAAAAAAATCAACAAAATTTATATAGAAGTTTACCTAGTCTATTGTGACTGAAATAATTTCAAAGAGTTCAACAAACTATTCCACCAAGTGAAGATATTTGTAGACAAATCAATGTTGGTCGTTTTATATGCATAATAATTTTCTTCTCTAAAAATGTGGGTGACTTTTTTCAAATGCATTTTAAAGTCACCGACATTTTACCCACATTTTTAGAGAAGAGAATTATTATACATATAAATGACCAACATTGATTTGTCTACAAATATCTTCACTTGGTGAAATAATTTACCTAACTTTATTTGAAATGAATTCAATCGCAATAGACTAAGTTTACTTTTGTATATAGATTTTGTTAATTTGGTTGTTTATGTTTGATTCTATGTATTATCTCTGCTTTTTTTTCCTTCACTAAAATTTTATCGCGTTAGCTTTTTCTAAAAAGGTTTTTAATGAGACAGAGAGATTCTCACATCTTGAATTTTGGTATAATGTCCCAAAATTCTTTTATTTCTTTCTTATTTTATTTTATTTTAATTAATATAAATTAATTTAATTAATTTCTATTCTATTAAAACTAAACAGATTAAATCTTTGGACAGCTATCCCACCCATCGAGGTGCCTCCATCTAGTAAGGGAATAATCATTGCATTCGGCGGTGGATACTCCAGTCTCGAAAAAAAAAAAAAAAACTAAACAGATTCCCTTTCATACACTTTCACTACTAATGCCACCATCACTCAAATATCAAAAGAACCATACTCTAGTTAATTTTTTTTGTGCGCGCAAGAGACTAATTCTAAATGGTAAAATTCTTTCAAAGGAGACTTAACCCCTCTAGTTAAACCGAAAGAGAGTAATTAAAATCTCATCCAAGTGATTCAAACATACATATTTAAATTTCAAAACAATTTCATTACTATTTTTTTTTGGCAAATGCTAAACATTGCACCCCTTGCAATAGTTAAGGAACTATAAATAGTAAAATTGTCTTGGAACTTGTGTATCAAACTTTTTCAAAGTGTAAGTAATGTTTGTTTCAATGTAAAATTTACTATTTTTGGATTCTTTAACCATTGCATAGGGTGCATTGGTTAGCAAAACCCTTTTTTTTTTAACAGCAAATATTTTATTAATAAACAAAACACACAAAAAGAGGTTATTGTGAAGAAAGTAGACTCACAAAAAAATAAGTAGCCATTACATGTGGTCGTGGTTGTGGTCGCAGACAAGTTTCAAACAAGCCATAGAAAATAAAGAGAGACTTATATAGGAAACAAAGAAAAGGACCAGATTTGTACCAGAACACTTCATTCCTCATTCATGTAGTTAGCTATATATACAAGAAGAAAACTTTGTACAATAAATCGGTGCATTGAAGTTGAGCCTATAATTTGCCTATAGTATAAAAGCTATTAAAAATAATTGATATGGTACAATTGATTTGGTATCACAAATTAAATACAATTGATCATGCTTTGTTGTACAATTGATATGTGTTGACTATGAATATTTGATATGTCTTGATTTGCTTTAATTCCATAATTTGCTCTAAGTCTTAACAGAAGAGATGGTCCAATTGAGAGAGAACCGTTGTGGTTGACGGAGTTGACGAGAATGAGATGGTTCAATAATTTTTTTTTCTTTCTCTGTGACGAGAACGAGATGTACTTAAAATTGGAGACGAAGTTTTCACAAGATTTATAGGTGTGGTCGACAAATTTGGATTTAATGCTATTACAGCAAGACGCTGTAATAGATCATGACCGTCCGAATTTAAATATGTATCTATGATCATTTACAGTTACACTAATGCTGTAAATGAGTTAACATGGTCCGTCCGATAAAAGCAAAATTGCAGGGGTGTGGGTAGTAGTAGCCCTTGATAAAAGTCAATTTCTTTTAAACAAATGGACTAAGGCCCAATTTGTTCAAGTATTCTAACAAAAAAAGTTTTTATTGGTAGCCAAATATTGACAAAAATAAAAATCAATTTACATTTTGAAAGAATATGACACACAAGGTGACACATGAGGATAAAAGTTGAACCATAGAGAACTCTAGATTTTACTAGTTCAATCAGTCAACCATGATTGAACATGATAACAAATGAAAGAAAGTAAAAATATAAAATCGGTTGAACTAACTAACTAGAACTGTCTAAGTCAAAAAACTACACTTAAATTGCCTATGTAACAGAAACATAAAAACTACAGACTAAGATTTGTATAGTTACATAATAACATTTTTAATATGTATACCAGAGCAGATCCTCTTAAGAGCCAAATTTTGATCTTCAAGTTTTCAAATGCTATTTTGCATATTTGTGTTCCAAAAACCTGAATGGAATCTCCACTTACTAGTTGCCCAAATGTGTCTTACATTACATAACAATATGAATTAACATTCAACTTTAATTAATCTACATTATAATAATGGTACAAAATATGGCACAAGCTACCACACCTTTTGATCCATTATATATACAACAAATGAATGCAATATAATAAACCAATCACTCATTTGTTTAATACAGGGCTTCTTTCTTGAAGCCTAAGTAATCAAGCAAGGAATCATTCCAAAGTTTAGAATGTTGCATTTTCCATTACCTATACGACTTCGGGAGACGGGAAAATATGTTTCGCTAGCCATTGGAATGGTAACAATAGTTGAGCCTTTTTCTTGCGCCAAAACCAAATAGCTGTATTGTAATTTTCGTTGCGAATCGTTTTAGTGGCTGCCCTCCAATCATACTTTTCCATCTCTATACGTGCGGCTTTTCCCATTGTTTCTCTTAACTCTATGTCATGCAACAGAGGTTTTAGTTTGCTCAAGCAATCTTCGAGATCACCTGGAGTGTAGAGATATCCAATTTTGCCGTCTTGATCTTCGGGGATTATGTCGGGGATTCCACCGGCACGTGCCCCCACAACAGGAATCCCTGAAGACAGGGCCTCCAAGACAACTTGACCTAGTGTCTCGGACTCTGACGGCATAATGAAGACATCTCCGCTAGCATATGCTTGAGATAATTCTTCCCCTCCTAACATTCCTGTGAATACTGCAGGCAGACCTTCCAACAATTTCTCTAGCTCCTCCCTGTCAATTAACAACAAATATTAATACCGAAGATTTTACGATGCTAGCAAAACCGATCTTTGTAACACACTTTGAATTATTTCTCCTATCTCTTAATAGTCAAAACAATAAGAAGTTGTTTACTTATGAGACAATTAAAATGACCATTTAGCAGTGTTGTGAAATAGTATATATAGCGGCACTATATATCACTATAGGCTAGTGGAATTTGACCAAACTGCTATTGTTCTGTGATTTGCAATTTAGTAGCAAGTGTTGTCAAAACGTGGCTATAGGCTATAGCAATGCTAATGCGCTTGCTGCGTAGCAGAATTTGAACAAACCGCTATTTTCCACGATCGACAACATTGCCATCTAGATAATTGACTAATAGTGAAGTGTTAAAAAAGAGAGTATGTTACTAGCAATTAGCATTACTCTTATACATAAATGTCACATTATCTAATTTCAATTCAGCTAATGTTAGTTCGTTCTTTAATTTTGTGGTTCCCATTAGAAAGCTATCATTTAAAAGTCACAACAAATCACTTGATGTAAAACAAAAGTCAATACCTGTAGGGTCCATCTCCAATAATAGCGATCCGTGCTTCAGGAAGCTTATCCATGACACTGCAAAGTCATGTGTATCAGATGTTAATGCAGGAAACATATATTCAAGTATAAATGATAAATACACTAACAATAACTGCGTCACGCAATTACTCGAAAGCATATCTTGTAAAAGTTGTAAGGATAATGTTCCTAACATATAACCAATAAAGCAGTTTTTTCAACATGCTTAGATTTTATTTTTATGTTCCAAAACAAAACCTTGTATACAATATAGGTTCAAGTTTCTAAGTTTACAAGACGATATCTACCTTTTGAGAAAATCTAAACTCTTCTCAACTCCAAGACGCCCGACATGAACTACCAAGGGCTTCTCCGGTTCACCATTGCTGCATAACACAAGTATAAAAATATGATGAAACTCCATGTTTCAAACTTTGTGCATGAAAACGACAAAAGGCACGCACCTTAGTCTTAATCGCATTTCATGTGACTTGTACTTAGGATTAAAACTTTCAGAATCAACACCCTTGTTCCACAGACGAATCTTGTTAGCTGGAAAACAACAGGAAAAAACATGTCAAATAACACATGTTTCACTGATATAAGTTTGTTTGGATTGACTTATTTGAGATTATCTTCTGGCATAAACACTTGTGAGACTGTCTGAGAGAGCTTATGGAAACAACTTATGACATGTCCAAAAGCTGTTTTCAGCTTATTTCCATAAACTCATCAGGATAGTTTAGAAAAAACAACTTATATAGCAATTGTTTGACTTTATTTAATCTTTTGTTATGATGAAATGCTAATGTTCAGTTACAAGTACAACTTGATAAGGAGGGTTTATGTTCACCTGCTGTTACTCTAGCTTCTTCAAGATCTTTTCCGATGGCAACTGACGGCACTAGAGTTAGATCAGCTGCTCTGTGCAAAAACTCTGTATAAACAACAAATTCATGTTACTCTCACAAAATTATGATTCGAAATTGAATGAAGGAAGCAAGAGAGTATACATACTTAGAACCAACCACATTGGTTGCACTAGCCAACTAAATGTGTATCTAGGAATGTATCTGAATAATAAAAAATAAAAAAGATCAGCCAAAAGAACCGGTAGTTTATAATCTCAACCATTATAGCAATTACAATGTTATCAATCACATATCGTAAAAACAACAGTTTGTTCAAATTGCTTTATGTTACAGTGCTATATCGCCGCTATAGCAGTTATTTGAAAACATTGTGTACCACATAATAATATCAACTTGTTCAAGTTCTGCTATGCTATTGCGCTATACCACTGCTATAGTCGTTATTTGACAACACGATGACATTACAGCATTGCAAATGTGAAAAGTATATTTAGAAAATATGAAATTAGAGTAAAATATCTAACTTACACTGGTACATGAGTATGATAAGACATGACAATAGGAACCGAAAGAAGCTTCGCAATGATAAGAGCACCAAAAACCTGAAATTTTGTTTTAGTTAAATAAGTCTTTAAGACTATTGTTCTTAAAAATCAAGTTAATAAATGAGGAGATAAACGAATGAACTGAAGACATACCATTATGCCAGGTGATGATGCATGTATTATGTCAGGCTTAAACTGAGCAACTGCCGAAATTATTCTTGGACTAAGTGCCAAAGAGAGAGGTACCTTCTGATACCAAGGAAAAGGGAAGCTGCAATTTTGTTAAATGAAAATTATCAGTATGAAGCAATGGATGTGGAAGCAGTGATAGCTTCAAAAAACAGATTAGAGCATCCGACTAGGGTGATTTTAAAATCAAAATTAAAAATTTATAAAATGTTGACAATATGAATAATCTAAAATGTTTATGATAATAGATTAAGGGCCTCTTTTGATTGACTTGTCTGAGATTATCTACTGACATAAGCACTTGTGAGACTGCTTGCTTGGTAGAGTTTACGGAAACAACTTATGACATGTCATAAGTTGGCTTTAGCTTATTTACATAAGCTCTCCAAGATAGCTAATGAAAACAACTCATAACTTATATCATAAACAATTTAACTTTATTGTTATTTTCTGTTATAGAAATAGTTTATACATTGGCACTTATAAGATAAGCACTTAATTAAGTTGCTCATCCAAGCAAGGACTAATTCATTTATAAAAAGTTAAACAAAACTTATCTAAAAGCTCTTGTACTAGTAGGCAATAGCATAGGAGATAAGCTAGAATGATTATACAAATATAAGCAATGACTTGGAAAAATTTAAGATTTATAAACAACTTTCAAATACTAAAGGACAGTGAAGATGAAGAAAAAAAATGAGCTAAGAAATGAATAAATCAACGTCAACAACCTCTTGGATCCAATTAACTGTGCTCCATAAAATTCCTTGGGAACTCCTTCATGCGTTGTCACAACCATGACCTATGACACCATGCACAAATAAAGTTAATTGACAAAGAAAATGATGAAAAAAACAGTATAAAAGCACCAAATTTTGAAGAAAGTAAGCATGTTTTTATACATAGCAACAACAGGATAGTAAAGATGTTACCTCATCTCCCATTTCTCTAAGGTACTTTATAAAATTCTGAAAACGATTCTTGTATCCCGAGACATATCTGAAAAATAATGACGCAAACCGAATTAATATCAGGCGTTAGGCAATACTGTTTTTCATATGAAGGATTGCACATGAATAATGTCAGATGTTATGCAGTCTCATTGAGGCTGTAATCTTAATGCAGTTAGAAACAAGCAAAACATGGAAGTAAGGTTAAAAAATAGTCAGTGACTGCACGATTCTTGCCGTGGAACATCATGGTTTTTTATGTTTGTGCTAGCACAATTATGTTTGTATTGTATCTGTCGTGTTTGATTGCAATGTTTTGCAATATCACAACCATGACGCAACTACAATCGCGATTTAAAATCTTGTTTCGGAGTTTAATTTCTCATCAAGATTTCCAAGAATTAAACTTTGAGTTTAAAAATAAATATTCACAGGCAGCAGAAAATATCTGAGATGAACATTTTGTGAACAGAAAATATTTCAAAACAAATGAAGACAAAAACTATCTCAATTATATCACAAATCAAGAAATCCAAAAAATATATCAACAACAAAAAAAGACAAGAACACCATATCCAAATCAATTGATCCATATCAAACCTAAACCAATCAAATCCAAATTCATCAAAACAACACAAAATCAACAATAAATCATAACAATAACTGAAGTCAACTACTGTAAAAATCAAAGATCAATGTTGTCACATGTCTCAACTAACTTGAAACATTTTTTCTTCTTCTCAAAAAGCATATACAATAAAAAAGTGTATACATGTGTGTGTCTAAAAAAGGGTTTCAACTTTCAATTATTGAAAACTGAAAAGATTCTACATTGAATAAAATGTGAAAAAAATAATAGACTCACGAAAAAGGAGAAGGTTCAACAAAGAGAGCAATTCTACGAGGTCTAGAATTGGTTTCATTGATAACAGAATCAGGAGGACCCTCTTCATCATCTCTAACATTCAACAAACTTTCTTCATCAATAGTCATTTTTGTAGCTTCAAGCTTCAAAAAATTTCTTCTTTTCTCACTCTTGAATCCTTCTAAGCTTAAAAATTGAGTCTTTTTGCAAAAGGGTGTGATGGGTTGTGCTCTAAAAGTTCTAAATCTAATAGAACTAAGAGGATTGAAATTGGAAGAAGAAGAAGAAGAAGAACAAGAAGGAAAATGGGTTGATGAGTGATGTGAGAGAAAAGGAGGAGAGAGAGAGAAATTTATAGAGAGAGAAGAGTTCATGATGAAAGCAAAAAATAATGAGAAAGAGTATATATTAATATAAAGTAATGTAATTGATTAAAACTTGAATTGGTAAGTTTTGTTATTGATTAATGAAATTGTGAAAGAAAGGAATCTTAGGACAAATAATTGTAAGAGAGTCTTAACAATGGATATTCTCTAATTGATGGCGGGACATTGAGGAATCAAAATGGGATTGTGAGCATATGCTGCTATTGGGTCACTCTCTCTTCATTATTTTCCTCGTGGAGGAAACCTTTAGATATTTTGGTTTGATACAATAATAGAGTTAACAACTATGAAGTTTTGTCTTTTTTATCTCTACGGTACTCCCTCCGTGTCAAAATGTAAGCAAAAATGAGTCAAATAAATTTGATATATTTGACTCAAAATTTGGACTAAATACATTCATTTTTGTTGACTAACTTTTGCTTATATTTTGGGACAGATGAAGTATACCTAAGGTGGGTGTAATTGATTCGATTTGAATCGGGTTTTAAGTGATTTTATTGTTTTGGTTTATACCTAAGGTTTTGGTTTGAGAGGTGCTATTTATCACGAGGGACATTGTCCCGAATTCATCCCGAATCGTTTCCATGCGTTGGATCTTCCAACTGTATTCCAATACATGGGGTGATAAAATATAAAGAGGTGGGACAGGGTATATTGAAAATAGCACCGGGATAAATTCGTGATGTGTTTTTCACTATAACTATCATTTCCCTTTTGGTTTTAAGTGATTTTATTGTTTTGGTTTAAGGAATAAGAGAGAAAATAATATTATGGATAATAATAATAATAATAATAATAATAATAATAATAATATTAATGAATCAATATTTAAAGATCTTATAGTAATATATAATAACTTATAATATAACAAATATATATATATATATATATATATATATATATATATATATAGTGGGTGTATCCTATGAGAATGACAAATTATACGAGAACACGAGAATAAATATTAACCACTAGATTTAGCATGAGGGAGCATGATTAAATTACTATGAGTCCTATTTTTTTTTTTGTTACACTCATTAATAGATGAAGATTCACTAAATCTTCTCCTTCTTTTTTTAATAATAGTGAGATGGAGGAGGAGACTAATTGAATCGTCAAAAATAAATAGTGAGATGGGAGAACTGAATCGTAAAAATAAATGTGAGATGGAGGAGACCTGAATTGTAAAAAAAAGAAGGGAAGCACCGAAAAAATATATCAAATATGAATAATTACTGAATAAAAAAAAAAGGAGAAAATTTAGTGAATCTTCATCTATTAATGAGTGTAACAAAAAAAAAAAAATAGGACTCATAGTAATTTAATCATGCTCCCTCATACTAAATCTAGTGGTTAATATTTATTCTCGCGTTCTCGTATAATTTGTCATTCTCATAGGATACACCCTCTATATATATATATATATAATTTGATATTTATAATCAAGTGAATAATTTTAAATCTAAACTAAATCACTTAATTATAAATACAAATCAACAAGTCTAATAATAGAGAGATATTCTCTCAACAAAATATATACTTTAAACATAGTGTTTTTTAAAAATTGAATCGAATTATTGATTCGGTTTGATTCATTCTTTTTTTAAAATGTTAAATTCATCTATTTTTATATATTTGTTGTTATTATTTTTTAAATTAAACAATATATTTTATATAAACTGTTTTATGCTCTCTAATTTTCAAGCAATTTCAAATTAAATAAATCAATCATGAATGGCGGTTTTGATAGAACTTATGGTTTGTGAAGAGAGTGGAAATGAGAAAGAGGAAGTTGTATTGGTAATGAAGTGAATTCTAAAGAGTAAATACATGTTTCATGTTTGTTCTTTGGTTTAGACTGCGGTTCACTTAGCTTTCATGTTTCATGTTGCATGCATGTTTCATAATCAAACTAAATCAAGTCAGTTGTCATTGGTTCAGGTTGGTATTTAAACTAAACCGATTTTTGTGTTTTTTCGACCTTTGACAGATAATTTTTTACCGATTTGGTTTGGTTTAGATCTTTGATTTAATTGGTTTTGTTTAATCGGTTTACAATCCTAAATATAGCTAGATGTAAAACTATAAGTATAGAGTTTGTACTATATCTATTGAAGAACTTGTGGGACATACAAAATTATAAATACAAACATACTGTGTTAGAAAATTGTTCGTAAACATATACACTATAATCATGGTTGGATCCATTGGTTGCAGATTCTATTTTTATGATGATGTACATATGTATGTTTTTTTTAGGTATCGTTTTTTATGATGTTGTATGTATTCTTGTAGATATTTATTGTGCTAGTACTATTATAATAAAATTACTTTGTTTGCCTTTGCATTAAAATAAAATAAAATAATAAGAAAATCTAAAGTGCCATCACCAAAGTTTAATTAACTACTTCTTTGATATCTTCAATATAATTAACAAGCATAATTTAGAGACGAAGAAAATGAAATATGTCACTATTTGTCTATTTTCTCTTGTCATGATAGTTAATTATAGATGAATTTTATATTTTCTCTCTCAAAATTTCATCACTTTTTATTTGCTCTCTAGTAATGGATATTTTGCATATAGACCACACCATGTCAACGTCTAATTGAATTGGCTACACTTGAAGTACAATTTGAGCCACAAATTAATAATATTATCTACTCTGATCTTTAGGCAAAAAGGTATTAACACGAGAAATCAAACGCTAAATCTCTTCATATTTTTTATCGTCTCAATTAATACCATTGAGTACTTTGACAAGTACAAGCTCCCTCTGAGATCATATCATCATATGGTGGGGTAAATATAGCTTTTTCATCTTTGTCTTGTATTATATGTTTTCATTATATTTCGTACTAAGCACATGCTGATGGATGCAAGTTACCTTACCCCATTTGCATTAATGAGTGAGACAAGAGAGTGAAATGGGTATGTACAAATGTTTATGTCAACATTCATTATCAACTTTGGCCGGCTGTTTTTTACTTATAGTAATAAAAATAGTCTTTTAACTGTTCTCGATCTTAATTATTTTACTTATAATATTTATTAATTGAAAATATAATTGTAATATATCTATATTTGGATAAAATATAGAAGAGTTTATTCATTATAGATCCTACAAATTAAGTTGTTTAGGTGACAAGAGCTGAAATAGGATATCATCATATCATGCATGAATGAAAAGAAACTGCTCATACGACTCATGAGCCGCACATTCCATTGGATATTCGATCTACTTGTTTACTAGTATACCTTCAAATTCAATTCAATAATATAGATTGATTAACTTCAAGACATGGGCCATAGGAACAATAATTATATATTGAAACAAATCTAATACAATACTTAGATGAGACAACGTAAGTTTCTTTTAATTTAACTAAAGTATTGAGTTTCATTGTTGACTTGGACATGTTGTAATCCTAATTTTTTTAGAGATGCCATTTATTTAATATATTCCACAAAATTCGAGGGATTATTCTTTTGAGTTACACGCGGAAGATACTCATTTTACACAAAGAAAACAAAAGAAAATACAAATTAAAGAGTACTTGGTAATGAATACTTGAATTAAACGATCAAATAATTCTATATAAAGAAACTTGTTTGACGATTGTGGCTAAAGAAACTGAAATACTCCAAGAAGGGTGTCATTTTCATTCTCAGCATAGTTTTTTTTTTTTTTTTATCAATTTCTTAACATAGTTTTTAATTGACTTTTTGTATCTTATAATTAATAATTAATACTATATGCTTTGTTTTCAAAATTATTATTTCTACTTATCAAACTTTAGTTGGTTTAGTGTGATTGATGTTGGATATGCTAAGGACGATCACAATTGGATTATCGCAACGTCACTTGAGTGGACGCTGAAACTACTTAATGTCAGAATAAAAAGAGTGTTTATAATTAATAATAAATCAATATTTTTTATTCGTCGTGTTTTTTATTCTATGTGAAATGGTCAAATATGATACAATATTATGGAGCAAAAAGAGTGTTATGTATACAAAGATATTTCTTTCGTATGGCTCATAGATTGCTCTCTAATCGATTGCTGAAAGTAGAGAAGTGCACCAGTTTTTTTAAATACTTAATAATTTATACAAACAATTTAAGTAATGAAACAATAGATTTGTTTTTAAAAAACTCTTTGGGAGCTTATTTTTTCCTATAATAAATTCTTAAAAATCACTTTCGTCCGGATTTGTCTATCTAAACAACATTGTATATTCATCTTCTGTATTTATTGATTGGGACGTAAGAAAATTGATAAATTCCAAGATGTATTGTTTTATAAAAGACAATGGAAGTACGTAAAAGTGGTAGCTCTCAAACTATTTTAAGATGGTAGCTAGTGAAAATAAACTATATCCTTGGCTCAATTAGTTGTGTGTTTCGACCGAGTGAATTTGAGATCTTATTTTTCTCTATTTATAAAAATCTATATATGCATTTAGAAGTATACTTTTAAACGACATAAAACCCGTGTTTTAAAAGAGTATACGTCTAAGATGAGAAATGAAGCTCATGTGAGTTTGACATGTCTTTAAAGACGGATTCAGAAATTTACTTAACAGTGATTTTTTTTGAAAAGTGGTGAAATATATTTTTTTTTCTTTTTTTTTGATCAAGTGAAATATTTTTTCTTAAAATTAACAATAATTTTTTTGTAAAACATGTGTAAGGATATTGAGAAGACCAATCTTTTTAGGGCTTTGCCTTGTTTATGTGGGCCTTGGACTGGCCAGTAATGTGGCCCATAGGTTAATTGTTGCAGCTCTAATTAATTACAACACAAGCAAATTATGCAACAATTGTGGGAACGTTTTATCCCACACTCCCCAACTATACTCTATACCCCAATGCGAACAAAAAAGTTAGCCCAATTATTTGTAAGATGTTTAATATCATGATTTTTTTTGTTATATATTTTAGTGACTAAAATTTTATCTTTTTAAAGTAAATAAGTGGATATACTAAAGTTTGAATATTGGTCCAACATATTATATGCAATGTCCCTATAATCTTATAATCTTAGTATACAAAAAAATTTGATTGGGAACCACTAAATGACGGTGAAAACTGATACTAATAACATGATAAAAAATATGCGCAAAATAATTATTATACGGATCGAATAACTAAAACACTAATAAAATCATAATAGTACTTATACATTAGGTCTTTTTTGTTAATTTCATTATTTTCTAAATTTTATTTATCTCTAAATCAAAATTTAAATTACAAGTTTTCATTCACCCAGAAAAATCAGTGGATTAAAAAAATTTATGAAAGTTTTTTATTGTACATAGCGAAATGACAAGTCATTAGAAACCCATGCAAATAAAATGGAGGGACTGCAATTCAAACTCTTGTTATGGACGACGTCCAATCTAGCAATTTTGACATTTTTTGTCAGTTTATATAATTGCAAGTCATTAGAAACTCACATATATAAAATGAAAGGACCAGAGTTTGACCTCCGATAATGGATGTCAACCTAACAATTTTATCATTTTTTACCAGTTGATTTAGGCTTTTTGAACCAGAAAAGTTGTTTTTAACCACTAATTAAGAAAAGGGAAATGTTAATATGCACATGTTAGTATACTAAATACAATTATTATAAAAGTAAAAAGATGATTTATTCTTAAATACAATTATTATTTGTAGAATTGTAATAAAAAAAAATAATATTATTATTTGTAGAATTCTTAACATATATTCTTAGGCACACGTTAACATCAACCGAAAAGAAAAATTCATTCATTCATTCATTCCAACCAATAATTATTTAAGTATACAACAAACATTAATTTCATTTATTAGCCTCCTAATGTTGCGTAACCATAAGGAATGGGCATACTAGTTGTAGCATCCATGATCCATCAAAGGAAATTAAACGATTAATAAACTTTAGTTCCTAAATTTGAAGTCCCTCTATATATATATAGTTATGTACCAAAACTATATCAGACACGAAATCAACAAACTTTGTTGAGATCAAGAATCTGACTGACACATTCATATGATATGCTTATTGAATATTAATCTCACGTAGCATATTGAAATTGGCTCATATGACCCAACTTTCTCCCATATTAATGAATTTCAAGGACCACGTATCTTTTTTAATCAAACATTATTATATCATCCATAAATGACACCCCTCCATGTTAGGTTCTGCTTGTAAATGGAATTTGGATTAGATGTATTAAGATCTTAGAATTATTGTGAATGTTGTAAATTTTGGGACACAAATTTCAATTTCTCTATTGATAAAAAAATTGTGAAGATTATTTGGTGAAGGTGTAATGTGAGTTGATCAACTTTAAATTGATGATTGAGATCAAGTAATAAGTTTAACGACATGCTTTATTTACTACAATGAACCTGTATCTATGTAAGAATGGAGCTTTGAGGATTTAGTCGAAAATCAGAGCTAGGGTAATAAAAGTTGGACGGAGCCACATTTCCACTATTTCGGCGCAAGTCACAATTGAAATTCAATTTTTATAACCAAATAAAAAAAATTATTATTTTTTTTAGTTGTTACATAAACGAAATGACAAATCATTAAAAATTAACATATATTTTTTTTAAATTTTCAATAGATTTAATAGCACATTTTGCGCATCAACTATTATAATTTGATGAGTTTGGTCCCCATTTTTTAAACTAACAACACAACACAACACCAACATCAAAAGATAACATTAACAATTAACTTATTAAACCAACCAAGACACTAAAATGAAGTTAATGATATAAACATCTAGATTGTGGTTGTTACACCATATACATGATACATACAATATGAATGTGCTAATTGAATAGCCCCTAAGTAATTAATTCCTCTGCATAGTTCCTTAGGACCCCGCTTATTTTTAGCCTCCTCTTGCAAGACATTCAATTTCATGTTGGATGTATGTTTCCAAATAGGAATAAACTTCTTTGACAACCATTTTGTTTTGCACTGTTTTTTTACCCTTCCTTTTTTAAAGTAGTCAAATTGCTATAGACTCACTTTTAAGTTTTTTTTTTTTTTTTTTTTTTTTGATATTCTCACTTTTAAGTTTTTTTTGTTTTTTGACAAAACTCACTTTTAAATTTGAAATAGTGGAAAATTCTGAATTTAAACTCATGTCTCTTTAATAATATCTTAATAACTATCAACTAAATTATATTTATTGGACTTTGCAAGTGAGTAGTGTGATTGGTCTCTCGAATTAGTCGGTCATTTGGCCGAATACCGAACTTTTAAAAAAAAAATTACATTTATAGGACTTGCACTGTTTATTTTAGGCTGTCTTATAGTATCTATGTATAAAATTAACAATTTGATAATATAATTTTTACGTAGACTTACTAACCCTAGTATAAAATGATTGTCTCTCTATTCACTTAACACAAACATATTCCTTAGCAACGTGCCTTACTAGATCAATAGAAGAAAAGGTATGACCTAATTAAATCTAATTAACTCGTCCTCATTGACAAAAGTCACATTGATATGATCAAGGATTTGATTTAAAATCACAAAAGAGTAATATGAATCATCCAATTTTAATCTAAACTAGATATAGACCCGCGCGTTGCGCGGATGATTAGAAATATAATTTTTTTGTTTTTTTGTCGAGATTGAGATATCCACCGCCGTACAGTGATTAATCCCTCACTCGATTGAATATAAACTTTTTTGTACAATATATGGAAAATTAATTTAGTATTCATCCTATTTTATTTTTTAAAAAATGAGATTTATTTTTTCTTTACTCAGATCTATTACTTATGTACACAAATGCGGATTTTTTTTTTTTGGGTATAACTTAATAGATTATAAGATTATATTGTTGATGTTAAAAAAGAATAACATTTTACAAAAGTTAAAAGAAATATTAATTTGTCCAGAAGTCTTAGCTTAATAGAATATAGTACACCTTCATGCTAACAAAAATTCAACAATAGAATATTTAACAAAATAATAATTGAAACTCATATAACAGAGTATTACAGTATGATGTCGAATGAGGTAAAGGTAATTGGTTCTGAGGCGATACGTGCAGTTGGAAGCTGGCAATGCACAAGAATATAATTGAAACTGGAAAAGGTGCAGAATTTGCAATAGAGATTGTAGAAAAACATTGAAATGGTTCATGTTACCATGATAGTTTCAACTCATCACAACAAATGAAATGCAATGGGACAATTTTCTCTCAATTAGAAATTTAATTAGTATCAATCAAAATAATAATAATGTAGTATGCTAAATTACAGTATCAATCAAAATATTGAATTATATTTTTCTAATGTTAAATGTTTTCCTTTATGTATGATCCTCGAACACTTAGTTTGTTCTTTCGTATTTTTCCAATATAAAAAGAACTTGATTACCTTTTTGCCTGAGCTGTTCTTTCTTTCTCCCTGTCTATACCGAAGTGTGCAGGATAAAGGAAGAAAACATTAGGCGCCCTACATATCTTCAGAAGCAAAATGTCCTGGTTATAGAAATTTAGCCACAATGATAGTAGCAGCAGTTTGCTTAATTTGTTTTACAACAATGAACATATCTATTCATGGTTCAAAAATTCAAAGTTGCAACACAAAAGAAATTAGAGGTTACAAACATTATGGTTTTTCATTGAGCTGTTTTGCTACTATTTAGAGGTCCAACTAATTATCATAGTTATAGGTCTATGGAAAAATTCAAGGGGACAATAATGTTTTAGAATTGGAGAATGTAAGTTCACATATAAAATTGAATAGATGAGACATTACTAAATTTTGGTCACATAAAGAGGAATTCAATGCCAATTATAGTCACATAAAGACATTACCACCAAATTAAAGTGTAGTTAAGTGTTGAACATGTGATTAATTGCATAAATTTTAGAAAAGAGGTGCCAAGAATTCTGAATGGTGGGTGGTAGAGGAAATGTGCAAAGGAGAAGGTAGTATGAAGAGGTTGACACATCAGAATTTTACTAATGTGGAACAAGTATTATCATGTGGCAAATAATTGATGATGTGTTGATTATACAAATTTGGACTCTAAATTAATAAATTAAAATAGATAAAGACTCAATTTATTAACCACATTGACATGTGTATGATTATTTGACAAATTCAAATTCGATCATATAAAAATATCACAATGAATCTAAGTTAACTTTGTTTCTCTGATCCAAATTGCATTACAAATGGTCAATCTTATTTTCAAGCAAATTGGATGCATAGTTGCCTAGCTAGCTGTCATTTACAGATCATAGTCATATGTTCATTTCATTATTATAAGTTATTAATATTTGGAGCAAGACAACTGCCAACCTTCCAGCCAAACTTATCTACAAATTAATGGCCAAAAATACAAATGTATAATTAATTACTTTTTGTGCCTAACTCTAAGGATCCCATATGCCAATTATTGTTACATCACCATCAGTACTATATTTGGCATAACTGTGATGAACATTGTTATTTTAACATTAGAAATAGTAGCAACAGGCACAGTATAAAATACACTTAAATGAAGTTTTGCATTAATTTAAAGAAAAAAATTTACAAGAGAAATTAAATTCGTATCAATATATAATGTCTGGTGTTGATTGTTGTGTAACTTTTTTTAATTGTAATGCCTTACATTGGAAAATCATATATGTATATAGTAAAACCTTTACATCACAAATATGAACTTACCAACAATATTTTTTTGACAAAATAAATAAACTATTTGTATTTATCAGAATAATAATGTACATAAAATGTTATTTCTTAGGAGCATAAACATAATCGTATTTTTTTTTTTATTATTCTGATAATAACTATAAAAACTTTCAAATTCAACCAATCACTATTAAAAAAAATGAATTATCGACATAAATTACAGACAAAGATAAAATTAGTCTCTAATCATGCCGTCTTTAACACTCAACGACTTAATTAAAGATAAATTTTATTTTTTTCATATGTAATTTTCAAAACAATTCAAATTTTTGTAGTAGTGAATTGAAAATCGAAATAGATTTACTCCATTCCTCTCAATTTTATTCTTTCTTCTTAGATCCAACAATTCCATCTGTTCCAGCAAGTATAGCATACTTATCCTTCCTTGTTAAATTGGTGCATTCAAATCCAAGAGTCCCTCCAAGAACCCTTTGAATATAATTTGCAACTTCAATTGAAGATTTCCCTCCTTTGCAAGTCAATTCCAAAGGCAATTGATTTAAGAAAGTGATTTCATAAGTAGGCATAGGGTTCATGAACACAAAATAAGGATCCAACAATTTGTGTCCGCGAGCCGATGTACCATAAAACAAACTCTGCTTAGTATTGATTGCAACCGGAACAATCCTATCTGTTAACTCAGCGAAAAGAGCACTAAACCTCAATAGAAATGGTTCTCTACAAGTTGTTCCTTCGGGACAAATCACTAAATCCCCTTCTTCAAGCAATTTCTTTATATTCGCCGCATCTCTATCTCTTTCCCTAGAAAGCGCAACCGCTTTTATAGGCGAGATCATTTCGGTGAACTTACTTATACTATAAGTTACACAACTTATTTGTCTTCCTAATGCAACTCCTGTCACAACTGGATCTAAAACTGTTCTATGGTTGCAAACAAATAATACACCACTTTGACCTTTTCTTGGTGGTGGTGGAGGAGTACCTTTTCTAATTACTCTTATTCCAAGTAATTTATAATTGTACCAAGCAAGTTTTTCGGGTAAAGGTATGTTGAGATATACCCTTAAGATTGAAAGTATGATACCAATTGGCATCCATAAGAAGGTTAAGAGTGCTACTATTGGGGTTGGTTTTTGGACTAATCTACCCTCATGAAAAATAATAGGGCTTAGAAGTTTGTTTCTTGGTAATGGGTCACATTTGGTCCTTGGAACCATATATCCTTCCTGTAAGGTGAAAAAAATAATAAAGTTAAGGACTTAATTATACAAAAATAATTTAATTAATGAAAAGTTTGAATTTACTTGTTAATTAAATGAAATTTATACAAAAATAATTTAACTTAATTTTACCATTTGTTATAAAAATAATTTATGTAAGTTTTATACAAAAGTGTTGATTATAAACCGCAAATAAGTTGTTTATCAAAACAAGTCTTAAACGTGTCTTAACATTACACAACAAAAAGTTAAAAATTTGTTATATGTAGAGAAAAAAGAACAAAGGACAAATAAAATTTTGGAAAGTCAATAGGAAATATCACAAGGATTGTTCTTACTTATAGTTATGGTCATGGATTTGAATTACACTTTCCATACATTTTTTATGGTACAAATATACAATACAAGCTGTACGGCTTGTAAAGAGTACTTTAGAACATGTAGGACATGAGAAATTTATGTATAGTGTCAGAAATCATTAATCTAACTGAATTTGGTTTGAATTTAATTTATTTTCTACATACGTATAAATGTAACTCAATTTCACAAAATTGCCATTTTATTATATTAACTAATTTATAAAAATTATTGGCAAGTATCTCTATGTGGTGAAATGTGATTGAATGTAAGATTATCAAAATGAGTATGATTCAATAAATTCTTCTGATTAACCCATAATTTACACTCTAAAAAAAGCAATTCAAAACACAAACATATGTTTTTAGGCCAACATGAGCTAAACATTGGGTTGGACCAATATGGGCTAATGAGTTTTGGGCTGGCCCGACATAACAAAAAACCAAAAACATGTTTGGGCTATCCCACTTTTAAATTCATATGCAGTACTCTATCCGCTTTAAAATGATCGATTCATTTGTAAGAAAAATATCACTAAATGACTGATTTTTTTTATTTCCAATACAACTTTAGTTATTATTTTTTTATTTTTAATTGTATCATTTTATTAATACTACTTGTATCATTCTCAACTCTCTTTTTGTTCATTCACTTTTCTTAATACATGTGATTTGATCAACTAAGTGTTATTTTAAAACGTCAAAAGAACTATTTTACTCTCCTAGTGTATACTATTTAAAGTCATTTACTTTATACTTATTAAAGATCATTTACATCCTCCGCCTTTAAGTACAAACACCTATTGCAATTTTCACTTTTATTAAAAAAAATTGCAATGTAACTAACGTGTCTATTATATATGTTTGGTTGAGCGGTTGTGAATCATCATCTCTTAACTAATGATTGATGTTTGATCTTCACCTTAGGTATGAAACAATTTTAAATATTTGGGTCAGTTGTCTCACATTTTGACGTGCCTCTAATCTATCGATTCGACAAAAAATGTGTCTATTATATATGTGTACCTAAAACATCTTTATATATGTTGAAAGAGTACTCATATTTAAGTACAAAAGGAGCAACTTATTAGTGGCTCATATACCATCAATAATTTTGTGGGTGATAACTTTAGAAAACAACAAATGGACAATGGTTTGAATTGGGGGACCAATAGAAATGCTGAGGCTAGTAAATATAGAAAATGACAGGATGAAACAGACCAGGGGAACAGTTATGTTAGGACACTTGAAAAACAATATACAAAAACCAGACATAAAATTTAAGAAAAGAGGAGGTGCAATATAATTAACATGTTATGTTCATTAATGCTCTCACCCAACTTCTAAATATTAGGGGCCAATCTAATTTATTAATCATCATGTTGGATTTATACGTGGTAGTTCTGTTGATCGCATAGAAACAGCTCAGAAAAGATATCTTCATATCCAAAAAAAGAAAATTAAAAAGTGACTTGAACCAAAACAATTCATAGCCACACATGTGTACACATATACGCGCAACCTACAACGTTGTCCGTGTATGTGCGCACATGTACAAGCATAAATTATGGTATTGCGATTTTGTCACCATATAATATATTTCTTAAAATTGTAATTTTTTAATTATTCAATCGTCATTATAATTAAGTCTTTAATTCATAAACTGAATTGATTAAATTGTTTTATGGCATTTATTTAAGTAAAATTGAAATATCAATATAGAAAATAAGTCAAACTTATTCCTTTTAATCCCTCACCTCACATCCTACAAAAACTGTCAAACCCCAAATAGTTTTATAAAATGTTATATTTTACGACTTTTAGGCGAAAAATAGAAAATTTGAATAGTTATAAACAAGAGAAGTCCTTGTAAAATAGTTCAATTGGTAAGAGTTGATGGACATGAGTTGGGTGGAGAAAAATTGAGGGATTAATTTCTAGCGGGAGTAATTTATCTTTCCGATGTATTAAAAAAACAAGAGAACAAATTCACACATTTCCCAAATTAAATTGACTATAAGCTATATTTTTTATGTTTTGGTACAATACTATATGCTATATGAATATCTACACATACACATACACTTTTATAAAAAATTTGTCCTAAATATAAGTTTCATTTCAAATTTGTTACTCCATATTAATATCATTAGTTTGTCTTATGTGATAAAAAGTTAAAGTTTGACACATTTATAAAAAAAATATTTAAATATTTATATACAAAATAAATACTTTTTTTTATAATACAAGACACATTAAAATACAAACAACATTTTCTAAGTAAATGAATAATATATACAAAAAATTGATGTATTAGGTGAGCGAATTAAATTGTGTATCATCACTGGCCAATATTCTTTTGAAAAGAATGAATGGTCAAATTTTTTATATTAAATATTAAACACAGCTTAACTTTTTCAAACCAGCCATTTCAAATTAGTATATTAACCAACTAATGATCAGTTGATACTATGTGTCTCTGTTTATAAAATGAAACATAAATCTACTTAATTTTGATCATGAACTAACCAACATCCATCTAATACTAAATTTAACACTTCTGTCCTGTACCGGTAGTTCAATTTGGCACGGTCAAAGTTTAAATATTGAATTCTCTACTTCACACTTATAGTGTGTGAGTGTAACCACTAAACTATATAATAAAAAAATTCAATTTTTGTGGAATTACTGATAAAAAGTTAAAATTAACTGCAGTCACTTTTTATGCCATAAATTAACACATTATTATATAATTTGGTTATATATAAAATAAAAACTAACACACTGTATAAATATAACAAATTACCAACCTTGCAAATTGACATGAAGTCAGAATCAGTTACACTGTCTCCTAGTCCCAAATCAGGTAAATTGTTACTCCCAAATTCTTTCATAACTGCCTCTTTCTTGTGTTCACCAACAAGAACACCAGGTTCCTTAACAAACCCACTTGCCCTCCCTGTTTTTGTAACCATCAATTCAGTTCCAAGGACCTTATCAACTCCCAAAAATGTTTTGACAAATGGCTCAACCATTAACCTCGGACTCGCCGTGACAATATACCGTTTCCCGAATGAATTGAACACTTTCCATGTCTCCGGATGCACGTCCTCGGCATAAAACCTAGGCAACACCGATCGAGAAACAATTTCAATGTCTCGAATTCTTAGTCCGGAAAACGTGACAAAGATCAATGTTTTGATTGCCAAGGTTTCGGAGACGAATAGGTACGTGAAATATACAAAAGGGACTAAGGATAAGAGAAGTAGTGCTCTTAGAATGCTTCCAGCTTCGAGTGCGACGAGCATGTAATATGGAAAAGCACTTCGCGACACAAGAAGCGTGCCGTCTAAATCCGATGCCACGGTTTGGTTTGATCTATCTTTTGTGCTACATTTGGAAATTGGTTGAAAAAGAGGAAATGCTCCCATGATACAATTGATGAATTTTTAGAAGGAAAAAAAAATGAGTTTTTTGCTAAGATGATTTGTGAGGGGAAGATGGGATTGGTTGAGCTAGCTATAGATATTATAGTTGGCTCAAAGATGTTATGATGAGAGAGAGAGGGTGAAGGGGTTTTTAAAGGACGAAAGAAGAGTATGGTAATGTTGGTGAACAATTTAGAGAAAGATAAATACTCATTCAATGTAATATAATAATATGTGGTGCCAACTTTGTGAAAGAATTATATAATTCAAATATACTAATATGCTAACAATATGTAGTTCCAATAAATATTGATAAAGAAAGGATGCAAATTGATTATTACTTTTTTTTTGATAATGTCAAGTTGATTATCACACAAAAGGATGTAAATTAATTATAAAAAAAAATATGCAAACTGTATTATCCAAAAACACGAGTTAATAATTAACTCTTTTAAAAGAGAATCTCATATATAGGTGGATAATATGCACACACAAAATTGTTAGTGATTTCTAAGAGCTTGAAATTTATAATAGTCTTAGTGAATCATTGTAACCTTAGTAGCCTAAATCCGATCACTACTAAAAAATAAATTTTGTAATTAAAATTAGTGACAAATTTTTTTCACCTTACTTTAAATTTATTTATGACAAAATATCAAAAAACCTCGACCTCTTAAATAATACTCTTTTTTTTTTTACACAAACTTAAATAATACTCTTTTAACACGTAAAAAAATGTAACTCTTTTAACATTTCAATTTACCCATTTAAAACTTGTCATAAAAATTGATTTCATATTTTTTTCCTCTCTAATTTTCCCCCCTAATTTAAATTTTTTATCATGACTTTTTATTAAAAGAATAAAATAATATGTGGTACATACATAGTTTCTTATAGACAAAGATAGAAAAACAGAGAAGACTTTAGTAGAATGAACAAGGAAGAGGATTAAAGGAATGGAGAGAGTAAAAAAGTAGTGTACATGTGTTATTTTTGGCGTGTGTGATAGGGAAGTTGTTGTTATGAAAAAAAGAAAGAAAAGAAATGGTCTTTGAAGTGGTTGAGGGTTGATACCAATAGTTGTGTTACATTCAATTAGAGCCTACTTTTTAGTTTATTGCACGCCGGCATTTGCTGCCTAATAAAATCAAAGCCTCAACGCTTTGCTTTCATAGTTGTGATTAATTTCTTTCATTAATTTGGCTATCTGCTTGTTTAATTCTATATAACTTTATCATACTATATGCATAAAGAAAATGTAATCTTAGACAACTTGTTGCAAGTACCTTGGCAATTCAAATATTCAATACTTATTTATTAGTGTAAATTCTCTCTTTTTGTTTATTCACAACTATAGTAATAATCTTGAGATCTTGAGACATACTAGCTAGTCCATAAGAAGGGCTCACTATTTGCACTGAAATCAAGACTTTTGGATTTTGAAGTGTTTTTTATTCAATGTTTGAGAGAAAATATTTTCCTTTAGTGTATACGTTTGAGAGTAAATTTAAGAAAATGAAGAACACATACATGTTAACAATTCTTTGTCCAAAACTTGCGAATCAAGAAATTTATGGTGCATGTCACAAGGGTCTTAATTATTCTAGATTTGGTTAGTACAACAAACTACAATAATCTTGTCCTTAATATATAAACAAAAAAAAACTTGTCCTTAATAGTTAGTTATGGATTTCCCGTCAAAAAAAAATAGGTTAGTTATGGATTTAAATGGAACCAACCAGAAAATTCAAATATCCTACATCTGTTTATACTAATTAAATATATTACTTATATATAGTGAAATTAGAAATATGATAGAACTCACTTAATAGAATATTTTTATCTAATATGCAGACACCGATCGAGATTCATACCCTCAGTGTATTTATTTATTTACATCCGTTGAATCAAACAGACTCTAAAAAGGTAAATTTCTAGTATGTTATTTGACAAAAAAAATAAGAATTATAAATGTGCCATGAGAATAAAGTTTAGAACTATGTATATTCATATTATGTTAAAAAAAAGTCAAAAACTTATTAAAATTATGTCTATTATGGATTAATACAAACAAAACAAAAATAATTGAGAGGATAAAAACATATTTTTATGGACTAAAATGAAAGATATTAACGGTTGAGTATATGTGGTTAATGAGCATCCTTTAAAGATAAATTGATTAGAAGACACTACTAGAAAAATCGTATTTAGAGACCGATTTAGCGACTAAAATATTTTGGTCATTTTAGAGACTGAATTAGAGACCAAAATTTTGAGTTCAAAGTAAAAAAATATTTGGTGGTTAAATCGGTCACTAATATAATATTGCGACCGATATAGAGACCGAATAATCGGTCACATAATAATAAATATTTTGGTCGCTAAATCAGTCACTAATTTATATTAGTGACCGATTTAGAGACAGATAATTAGTGACCGATTTAGAGACCAATAATTACTATATTTATATTAGTGACTGATTTAGAGACAGATAATTAGTGACCGATTTAGAGACCAATAATTACTATATTTATATTAGTGACCGATTTAGAGACTAATAATTAGTGACTTATTTAGAGACCAATAATTACCATATTTATATTAGTGACTGATTTAGAGACTATTAACTAGTAACAGATTTAGAGACCAATACTTACTATATTTATATTAGTGACCGATTTAGAGACTAATAATTAGTGACTTATTTAGAGACCAATAATTACTATATTTATATTATTGACCGATTTAGAGACTATTAACTAGTGACCGATTTAGAGACCAATAATTACTATATTTATATTAGTGACCGATTTAGAGACTGATTAATTGGTCACAAATAAAAAATAATTTGGTCGCTAAATCAGTCACTAATATAATATAGTGACCGATTTAGAGACGGACAATCAGTGACCAATTTAGAGACTGAATATTAATGACCAATTTAAAAATTAATAATTAGCGACTGATTTAGAGACAAAAAATTACTATATTTTTAACCCGGAAACCTTCCCCTCAAAAAAATATATTTTTTCAACTTTCAACAAAAAAATTAAAATAGGAAAATATATATATTTAACTAAAAACACAATACTCAATTAAAACAAAAAAATAATAATTAACGAATGATTCTTTGAAAAACTATAATTTGTTTGATATATTTGTATATTTGAAACCTCCGAACCAAAAAAAAATTATATTTGGAAAACTAAATTAAAGTTTGAAAAACAAAATTTTTTTTTCAAAACAAAGTTTGTTACATTTAGGTATATAAACAAAGTTTGTTACATATAATAATATATAATAATAGTTCTTTAGTCTTTATCAAAAAATAAAAAAACAATGGTTCTATGAAGGGGTAAAATTCTATAAATAAGATGAGCAGAAATTGATATAAATTTTAAGTGCATAGTAAAATAATACATATTTGAGAGAGAAAAAAAATAAAAGACTCATGAATGTTCAAAAGGAAGAAAAAGTGGAAGACTCATTGAAACCGTTGATGGGAGATGAAGAAGGAGAAATATTTGAAGACTTGTTTGCAAAATACAAGAACAATATGACGCTAAAGAAGGAGAAATTTAATCAAGAGTATCCATTAATGTTCTAATACAAGTTTTGTTTGATTTAAAATTCCTCTTTTTTTTTTTATAAGTATTTGGTAATCCTTAAATCTACTATATTAATATTGTTGTGGGCATGATTAATTGTTTGGTTGCATGTAATTGTGAATGCGGACCTTTTGGATTTAGTATTGTGTTCGACTTTTTTGAGAAAGCCTGACTGTGTTAGTATGAATATTTTGATATTGTTTTGATAGTTTACGCTTAAAGTTGGTTTTGAGGTAAGTTTAACTTATGATCATCTCTGTTAAAATATCAAGTTTTGAAGAACTTCACAAGTATATGAAACAATTTGTTGTCAATTGCTGTGCATTCATTCGAAGTTCATGATGTATTTGTGCATATTATAGCCTTCTACTCCAAATTGACAAGTAGAAAATCATAAAATTGTATGTAGTTGTCTATGAAATAATTTTAAAGATATTAAATTAGATCTAAAAAATTGCTTTTTGGGATTTCAATTAAAAATAATAATATTTTGTCTTTCAAGTAAAAAAAATTATAAATAATACTCCCTCCCTTTCCTATTTATTTGTTGTCTTAGAAAATAAGTATTTGTTTCTATTTAATATTTTGTTTGACAAAAGATTATAATTTGTCTATTATACCCTTCTGCCTAATTTTTTTATTGACTAAATTTTATATAATCTTCTTATTGTATATATTTTTTTTTACTAAACTTATTCATATAATATTTTTATTGTTTTTATTTATTTATTTATTTATTTGGGTAAGGTATTGTTTTTGTTTTGTTTCTATTTTTTGTAAAGAGAAAGTGTGTGAAAAAAATATGATTTTATTGGTGGATTAAAATTAAGCTATATATTCAAGAAAAAAGGTGTATAATAGGAAGATAAGGTACAAAAATACACTACCCTAATTTGGTCTTTTTTTCCTTTCAAAAACGACAAATAAAAAGGAACGGAGTGAGTAATAAAAAAACAAAAAAAAACTCATTAGAAACCGAATTAGAGACCGAATTTAACATACCACGTTTTCAATTCGGTCACTGAATCGGTCGCAAAAAAACTTAGAAACTAATTCTAAATTGGTCACAATAACGGTCTCTAATAAGGGTCACTAAATCAGTTGCTGATAGCGTCATTCAAGGCGTCGCACGTCACGTCGCTTGCAGTCTCTAATTCGGTCTCTAAATTTAGTCATAAATTCAGTCACCGTTTCGGTCTCTAAATTCAGTCACTAAATCGTCTCTAAATTCAGTCTCTAAATCGGTCTCTAAATTCAGTCACTAAATCAGTCTCTAAATTAGTCACTAAACTCAGTCACTAATTCGGTCACAACAAATTGGTCACTAAATTGGTCACAACAGATCAGCCACCAAGGTTTTTACAACTGATTTTAATTGGTCTCTATATCGGTCATTAATTGATTTAGTGACCGATTTGAATTAAAATCGGTCTTTAAATCGATCTCTAAACCCGAATTTTCTAGTAGTGAGAACTCAAATTCAATTTTTGAAAAGAGACCATTTTAATCAAACTTTATTTATTTATTGAGTAAATTTTGAATTATCGGCGCCTCTTCTTCGGAGAAGAGATTTTTTTTTATCTCCAAAGAGATTTTTTTATAGCTACATTGTTTTTTACTATTTAGGTTGTAGTTTAAACATCACATTCCACAAAGTATTAGTTGCATCTGTTATTACGGCATGTTTATGGTACTAGACTATATATGGAAATGGAACAAACACCATGACCCTACCCTTGTTGAATTCACCAAATTTTGTTTTGACAAACTTGAATTCACCAATTTAATCGGTTTGATTAGTTCTAATTAAGATATGTTACGTTCCTTCCCCTCTTGACATGAAGTTATGAGGCCATCATACTAAGTTGTGTAACTGGTTTCTTTTGGCACATTTGTTTAAATTTTTTTATAAAGTAGTTTAGTAGCTAAAATTTTACTCTTAAAGTGAATAAATAGAATGTCTAAAATTTAAATCTCGACTCTTACACATAAAAGATAATTATATCTCTATTATTAAAACTAAACTCACAGAGTCATGATACGGTTAAAGTGAATAAATAGAGGGTCCATGGTTTAAACTACTACTCCTACCCATAAAAGCTAAATTCACAAGTACTGCTTTCTATAAATATATGGATGATTATCCAAATGTAAATATCATTATAAAACTAGACACTCATTGTAGAATATACTGTTTAAAATTCAATATATTTTAAAAATAAATTGCAAACAAACAACAAACATAATGAATATAATTGAAAATGTATTTGTTGATAAATGTCATATATTTTGCAAGTTACTAATGAGAATCAATTAAAATTGTGACATAATTTAATTAACCGTTTCACAAATTTATGAAGACAAAGCGTTTGATAATACAAGTCAAACTTTTGAAAAATAAATTTTTTTAACACTCATAAAGCATTTTTAAAAATTAGTTAAATATATTTTTGATCCTATAACTATATGAACCTTCTACTTTTTTTTAACATTTATTTTAACATGATTTCGAATCTTGCTGAGAAGTTTTTTTTAACATTATTTTAATTAAATTAGGGTTAGTTGCAAACTTACTTAGTAGAATTTATTATAATAAAGATAAAGATAAAGATAAAGATAAAGATGAGTTTTATTAGGTTAAACATAGATTCTTAAAACCTAAACACTTGATTGATGTAATTTTTCGGACCAATTTAAATTAATTTAACTAGTCCAATTTAGGACTTGTTCTATGAGAAATTAATTTCAATTATTAGGACTTGAGAGAAATTAATTATTAGTACTAGATATATTGTTCTATGTGAAGATAAGATGAGAAAATAACTTTCAATAAAAAAAAAGAGACTACAAATAGTGTTAAATAAACCACACAATTATATCCATATAAGTTTTTTTTGGTAAGGTATATATATCCATATAAGTTTAATTGCATACATATATAAGTTTTGAATGCATAAATTATATATAAATCAATAACATCCATAATTGAGGAAATTATCATATTAACATGGTGTTTAACATGGGAATCTATCATATATATCGGATTCAACTAATTATTTTTTAGGCATAGGTTTCAACTTCAATGTTGCTTCACTTTGACGACTTGAAGGGGATGGCCCTTATCACTATCTGATGGTATAGAGCTGCAAGTGCTGCCCCAATGAAAGGCCCAACCCAAAAAATCCACTGCACAAAAATAATAACTTTTGTAACTCCGATAACCATCTTAAAGTCAAAATGAATGATGCAACTTAAAGTTAAAATGATCAACAATATCTTAGTTTCATTAAACTTTAACTGAAACAATATTGTTTGAATAATGAATTTCATTAAAGGTTAAAATCATCAACAATATCTGAATTTCATCAAACTTTAACTAAAACAATATTGTTTGAATAATGAACTCTAACTAAAACAATTGTTTGATCAAACTCTAATTAAAGTTTATTAGCCTTTGAAAATAAACTGTATAGTCGGACAATTTGGTAAATCAATAGAATTTAAAAATAATTTTCTTATATATGATGGTTGCTCTTTATTTCTCATAAATTGATCAGAATCCCTCTATGTCTTTTCATTCACTAAAATTTCGGTAGTGTAAATTCTAACTAAAGATATCTTTTAGTAGTGTTTTTTTAGTGTAGGCAATACAAAAGGCGAATAACAACCATCTTTTGACGTCGTAAAACTTGATCACATTTGTCCCTTTGAAAATGATATAATTTTTTAATAAATAATATTAAATTTTACCAACTATTTAAAAAAATGTTAATAGTTTTTAGGAACAAATTATTGCTTTTTATAGTTTTAGAGACTAAATTGATAATTCATATAAAATATTCCAAATAAAAAGAAGAAATAATTACAAATCTAAAAGAAATATAACAAAAAAAAATTAGAACAAAAAATAGACGATGAAAAGACTAACATGATTGTCCCAAGCTTGATCCTTGTTGTATATAAGGGCAGCACCTAGACTTCTTGCTGGGTTAATACCGGTTCCTGTAATTGGAATTGTAGCCAAATGCACCAAAAACACAGCAAATCCAATTGGCAATGGTGCCAAAACCTGTTGGATGCATATATAAAAATGTTTATATTATTCATGCATAAAAATTAATTTAAATTATCAATAGTTATGAATTTTGTATGACAATCATATTTAATTAATATAAAGCATGTCATATTAGTTAATTAAGATTTTGATTTAGGCTTACAGGAACATGAGAGTCTCTAGCATTTCTCTTAGCATCAGTAGCAGAGAAGACAGTGTAAACAAGAACAAATGTACCAACAATCTCTGATCCAAGTCCATCACCTATGGAGTAACCTTTATTGAGAGTATTGGCACCACCACCAAGTCTCTCATATTGGTGTGGTTGGAAACCTTTAACAACAGCAGCACCACAAATAGCTCCCAAACATTGCATAATTATGTAGAACACTGTCCTTGTTAGAGATAGCTTGCGTGCCAAGAAAAGTCCAAATGTCACTGCTGGGTTAATGTGACCACCTGCATTGGTAAATTATATACACATGATATGTTAGCTGAAATCTAAGGTTTTATTAAACACTTTCGAAAGTGAAGGGTGATTACTCACTTCAATCAAGATTGATCTGCTAGTGTTCGAGTTTGATTCGATTTATCAATGTTGAGACTCAAACCTGACAATTTTAATTCAACGGTTTAAATTAAATTGAGCCTACATCAATAGGGATCTATGTACCGTCTCGCTCTCTTCTATTTCTCTCTTACTTTTACTCCATCTTTTCATTATCTATGTATGGATCATCTATAGCCAATACGTTGTGCAACAATTGTAGAAGATTCAAGTTCGATCAGATCATCCAGATGATCCTTGTTTCATGTAACTCTCATATTTGATTTTTTTTGCACTGAATAAATCATCAATTTAGTCTAATTATGATAACACTATCTCTTTGACAAAAAAAATTATCATTATCACTAGTTTAGTCCCTTCAATATATAAAAATAATAATTAGTTCTTAAAGTATATAAAATTTATCATTTTAGTCCTTGCGAATGCGATTAAGATGTTAAAGGACTAACAAAATGATATTTCTGTAAATTTTATGTATTGATATTACATATTCTATATATTAAAAAAACTAATTGTTACTTTTATATAATTTAGAGAATAAGTTGAAAACAGAGTAATATTTAAACATTAAATTGAGAATATATTTTATTTTTTTTGCACATATTTTATTGAACAAATTGTATATATGTAAATTTTACCTGAAATACCAGCAGTACAATAAACAAGAGCAAAAATCATTCCACCAAAAGCCCAAGCAATCCCTTGAACACCAACTGAAGAACACTTATTATTAGATTTATTCACACCAATAACAGTTAAAACCGTTATATAAAGAAACAAAAATGTAGCAACAAATTCAGCTATTCCTGCCCTATAGAAAGACCATGATGACAATTCTCCACGCTCAAATAATGGTGCTAAAGGTTCCTCTTTGTAATCTTTAGCTTCATTGTTTTGAGATTGAGCAGCAATTCCTATTGGTTGGTTTTCTCTATACTTGTTTGCTCCTATTCTTACATCTTCATCTTTATTCTCCATAATATTTGTGCTAGCTCTTGTAAATTGTTTGAATGATCAATGTGGTAGTAGGGATATGGCACAATAGTTAATCGAGTTATTAATATTTAATAGTGATTGAATGGATTGAAGGAGGGTTTTTGTAATGTGAGATTGGGACAAAAGTTGAGAAATTGTTGATGGGATTAATGTTTTAGTAACTTCTAAGTTAATAACTTTTTTTTACAAGAACTTCTAAGTTAATAATACAAAGTGTATCATGGAATATTGCATTGTGACACTCGACTGACCAACTACTCATTGCATTCCATTTTTTTAGTTATCATTTTATGTTTTTTTTTCTTTCTAAAAAAAATCAATGTCCTAAAAATTTAAGATAAACCAAGATGGTGCAACACAATTTGCAAATAATCGGTCCTTAAACATGTAGTCATAGGTTCGATCTCTAACATGATGGTGCCATTTAAATGAATATTTGTACTTTGCAAGATTAGTCTTAGCTTATGGCCAGAATATATCTTTGGAATCAAAAACCTTGAGATATTAGAAAGGATATACCCCTCTGATCCTTAATATATATTTTTTTGCTTTTTTAGGTTGATGTATCTAGTCTATAGTATAGACTAAACACATCAATTATTTAATAAATCTTAAAATAAAAACTTTTTTATATTAAAGACTAAAAAAAAGTAATAGATTTTCAACATAAATTTTATTTAATCTAAAGGTTACTCCTATAATTTAACCATCTCATATTTTACTATATTTTACTATAAGTATGTAGTAGATTGATGATTTAGAAAGGGCATTGAGAAATTCCATCATGTTGTTGCCTAAGTCATGGGAAAGTGAACTTTTGATTATCGCTGTTAATAAATAACCTCAACGGTTAAAGGAACACCATCCACACTCTATTTTAGGAAATATAAACTACTTTGGTTTGGTGAAACATTACAAAATAGACACCAAAATGGCTTTTTTTTTCTTCTAAGGAACAGAACTAGTCAATGGAGTCACACATGCTTGAACCTGTGTATGCTTCTCCGATCTTAATTATGACAACAGCTTTTTTGAGTTAGGTGAATTCATATCAAGGGAAAATTGTATTCATTAACTGATTTAATTGAAATTATATACATTGAGGTTCTTTGGTAATTTAATTGAATCACTTATTGTATTTGTCATTGAGTCATGCATGTATGAGTGTGAAAGGAATATCCATTCACAGCTAAGGTGATAGACCTTTGATTGAGAGAGTAAATCAAATTAAACTATTAGTGGACATGGTTGGGCATCAACAATAAGATTGCCCTTGTCTTCCAAATATAAGTCACACCTACATTTTTTTAAAACTGATAAAATGACAATAATCACTAGAAACTCACACACACACACAAGTAAATGAGTCAAAATAATGAATTGGAAAAGTTAAGTTCAATTGAAATTTGAATTTCTTATCATTAAGAATTTTGCATTCACACATTTGAAATATTAATGACTTTTATTTTATACAAATATTAATGACTTTTCTACTAATATCAATCATCTAAATTCAAATTTAGTATTTTGAATTATAAAATTGAAATTACAATTCTGACATTAGGAATCGAAATTCCAATTAAATGAGTCCCAGTGTCCTACCATCTATTAGACCATGTTCAATGATTTTTATCATTCAACACCCACTTTTTCACTTTTTATACTTCACATCATTATTCAATACACATTCAATTTTTAATCTCTCCAATAGTTTTTTCATTCAACACCCAACCCCACCATTTTCTCTACCCACCACTTTTTATTTTACATTCTTATTTAAATTTAAAATTTTGTTTTTATGATTAAATAAAATTACAATTATCGATTAATATTAAATTAAAATAACTGACACTTAACAAAAAAAATTTTGGGTGTTGAAATAATTATTGAGATTCATTTTACTAAAAAAAACACTTAAACTTCAAAATTAACACTAATAAACACTAATAATATGATTAAGAGAGTGAAAAATTCGGATTTTTTTTTGTGTCCAAATGAAATGAACCAAGTCTCTATTTATATTTTTTTTACGAATTTTGGTGAAAAAATAAAAAAAATAAAAAATTAATTTGCAGTGAAATAAATGAGTTTAAAGATAAGGATACAATTAAAATCCGGTTGGCCAATAAGAAATTGCCACGCATCCCACTGTATCCTCTCTCTCATTTCTCTCCGCGTCCCCTCTGTCCCTCACGCGCGCTGTCTCCGCGTGTTATACGCGCGCCGGATTTGAACCAATCGCGCGAGGTGCTGCGTGTCCTGGCTGGTCAGATTCACCAGTGTTGGTTCTGCTCAACTTTGAACCGCAAAATTGAATCCTTTTTCTGTTTTTTCTGACAAAATAGTGATTCAACATACGATTTTCATTCCATTGAACATGGTCTTAGGGGAAAGAAACTGATTGGGCTTTCCTCCCATTTTTCTACCTAAAATTGTGGTATTACTGTTATTGTTAGTGGATGTTTGATCAAGATGGATATGCTAAAATCACATTGCAATTTAGCATAAGCTATAAAGTGTAGTTTTTAAAAAACCACAATGGATCACTACTATTCTTGTTTATTATTGTAATATCAAATATACACTTAATGAATCTGTAATAAAAACTTTAAATCATTGGCTTCTCAGCATCACCCGGAGGTGTTTGATGCATGTAAGGGGAGACCACATATAGTTGATTCAATTTGCTGGAAAGAAATTGTATGGTGAAAAACTGAAGATAATAAACACTGTTTTTCAAAGGGATTCGACTTAATTCACACTTTTATTTTTTTTTTAACGGCAAAATATTATTAATAAAATCAGATATCTGCATAAGATGAACAAAGACCTGTAAAAGAGAAGTTACAAAATAAAAATGTCGTACATAAACGTAACACCAATGAAAATATCAAAACTTATGCTAACTAAAATAGATTCACACTTTTATGTTGATTTAGACCATCATCTAATATGCTATAGACTATAGTACATGTCTTGCGAGAGCATTATGTGATCCACCATCATTATCAAGGGACCAAAATATTTGCATTATGTGTTCCCTTGGCATATAAATTCTCCATCTAGATTTTGCGGTTATGTTTACTTTTAGTTTTTAATCTATTTAAATTTTTTGGACCAATGATGGATTGATCAAAGTGGTAAGAGATTAAGACTCTTAAGTATGTGATTGTGAGCTTAATCTCTAATCCTTGTTCAATGAAAAAATTCGATTGAAAGAAAATCCACTTTAACTATTCCATAAATTTTTTCGCAGAAATTAGTCACTAACTAATAAACACTAGTGCAAAATTATGGACCTTTGGGCTATGGCTATATATAACACTAATTTTTTTTTTTAATAATTATTGGGAATAATTTTTTTTTTTGCATTTTCTCCTTATTTTATTTTAGTCTGTATAAAACATTTGGCCATATTTTAATTACTTCGCGGTCAAACTCTAGACTATTAGAGACTCATTTTCCTAAAAACCAGAGGATGAAATTAAAAAAAAAAAAATCTTATCCCCCATTACAACAGAAACCATAGTTTGCAGCAAAACCAAGTCAAATCACAAAAACCAACCTTAAGAAAAAAAGAAATAACAATTATTATCGTACCACTATATTATATCAAACGAGCAAGTTATTTAAGGATCAACCAAAGGTGACACAAATTAAAGTGGCACTAATAGACGACATCTACATTTGAAATAAACACATTTTGGAACATAATGAGCTACACAAAAATAATTTTCACAATCCAAATGCTCCTTGCAATCCTGCCTCCTTGCTGTGTAACAACAAAGAATAAACAAATATTATTAAACTTTAAAAGGGATGAAATATTTTTAAAAGATAAATGATAAACTTCTAAATGATACTATATAAAAAGGTTTACCGATAACGTCAATTACAAAAATAAATAAGAAAGTAAGAAATATCTTTAAATAAATCAACTTAATAATTTCAGCCATATTTTTTCTACTTAAACCACAACACATTGAAATTTATTGACGACTCTACGTTGTAAAAGTTATATGTTGTATATTTCTTTCAATAAAATTCATATAATTAAAAAAAATAATTCCCATGTGTGTCTGTATGCAGCTCGCTCTATCAATATAAGGACAATTTTTCATTATTTCCTTTTTTTATATATAAAAGTGTTATAGCTTTTTATGATATATAGGGGCAATAAATGAAAAAAAAATGAATTAATACTAAAAATAAGAAAAATGATCATAGTTTAGTTGTCTTTTTAATTTCTACTTTTATCAACATTTAAAAGTTAAAACTCTATCTACGGTGGTGCACGGATACCCAAAGAGAAGTTTAGTTTGCGTCAAATAAAAAGAGAAGTTTAGATAAAATTTTAAAATAATTAGATATTTTTCTGAAATTTGGATACCAAGTTTCGAACTGACTACCTCATAGTTGAAGGAACATTTTACAACCATGTGATCTCTCAGGAATGAGGCAGTTAGATATTTTCATCTTTTAAAAAATTTCTATTTTATTTTTAGTCTATAATTTTATCTATTTTATGAGAGATGGTATTGGCGGAGGGAACTTTTTGTTTGGGAGTTTAGTTTACTTGAGAAGCTTACGGAGTTGATTGAAGAAAATTCTATTTCAAAAATTGGCGATTCTATTTTCCGGTAAGATTCGTTTACTTGTTTTTGTATTCAAATTTCTTCCCTCCTTTCTCCGTGTTGTTGGCTTCTCCGAGGTTGGTGGCTCTTGTTTGGAAAAGTTGGGCGTCCTCCAAAGTTATTATTTTTTCTTGGCAAGTTTTTCTTGGGAGGCTTCCGGCTAGAACCAATTTAGCACGCCGAAGGGTGATTCAAAGACGGAGAATCATCTTTTTGTTTTGTGCCCCTTAGCTTGGGCGGTGTGGTGTCGGGTGTATGGTTGGTTCGGTGTGGTCACAGTGATGCCGGCGAATATTTCATCCTTATTCGAGACTTTTCTTGTTACTAGTAGAAAGGGGAAGTGGTTGGAAGGGTGTTGTTATGATTTGGCATGCGGTTTTGCGGATGATTTGGAAAGCTATTTTTCAAGCGAAGGTTCTAGAGGTGGAAAGCATTTTCAAAGGTATCAAGTATGTCTCTTGAAAGTGATTCTTGGCCTTAAAGGAAAAGTCTCCTTGCCTATTCTACGAATGGAGTATTAATCCACTAGATTGTATTCTTAGGTAGTTTTTGGCGGGTTTGCCGGAATTCCGTCTTTGCTATTTTGTAATTCACCCGTTTCATTGGTATTTGAGTAGGGTACTCTTCATACTTATCCTCATTTTTAGATAGAGTACTTCTTGTACTTTGTTCCATTTCTTTATATATATATATATATATATATATTATTGCCGTTTAAAAAAAAATAATATTTTTTCCAAATAGTATGTATATAGTAATAGTATGTTAAATTTATATATGTCCGTATTATTTCATAAAATGTCAAAAACATGTTAAATTTTGTCCATTAAAAATTCAGAACAAAAGACAAATTTTTTCAGAGATGAAAAAGATATGATTTTTTTTATAAGAATAAAAACAAATATTTACATATTTTATAAGGACGAAAAATATATTTAATTTAGTTTTAAAAGTTGTTTTGATGAAAATTTGTCGAGTGACCACAATTCATGAACTTTGTCTTTATTTTATTTTTTTTGAATAGCAAATAATAATTTTATTAAAAATTAAATGTCCGTACAAGACGAATAGAGATCGGTATAGGAGGAACTACAAAATAAAGCTGCCTTATATAGGCGGAACACCAATGTAAAATATCAAAACAAACACCACCTAATATAGGTTTACTTCTAATCCAATACTTAAAAAGACACTCATCAGCTTTCAAACTACCAAAAGAAGACATCAACGCAACTCAAAAAGATGCCACTAGACGCAAACTTCCGATCTCTAATCAAAATTAACCGGCCTATTAGAATCTAAAAGACAACTCCGTGAGTTAAAAGATGCCGCAACAGTAGATGAAAACCCAGGTAGATAAGTTTCAGCTTGTAGTCCTCTTCCAAAAAGACAACACTGATGTAGTAGAGGCTAAACAAATACAAAGAAAATTTGCAAATCTCACCAGATTTGAAAATCAACAGAGACTAAAATAGAATCCTGCAAATCTCAACAAATTTAGAAATGGTCAAAGAATCAATTATCATAATAAGTCAATCCCACACGGCATCAACCAGACACAGACATCACTAGACTCAAACACCAAGACATCCGCGCTTCACCGCCACAACACCCTCTAAACAGCTCCAACAACCACCACCACCCCAATTCAACTAATTTTAACTAATTTTACCGTCATTGACAAAAACAAATTTACTAATCGTTAGTTGGTTCAGTGATGAATGACGCTAAACTTGGTAGAGAAGACCGTGGTTCGCTCTTCCGCAACTGCAATCAGAAGGGAACTGGAATCACTTGTTGCCATAATTGACCCCCGAACTAAATTAAACTGATGATTAAAACAAAAACAAAAAAAGTTGTTATTTATAACGGTAGCTCGAATACCGCTTTATAATTGCCCTATATGACATTTGAACTCTTTCCTTTGTAGTTTTGATGTCAATCACTTACAACTAAGTGGACCTCATTGACAACAGTAACATACAAAATAAAAGCATATTGCAACATATGGAGTCGGACAATAATTAGGCGGACAATCTGAATTTGCCTCGCAGACTGGCATTATTATTGCTGTTATATAAAACAAAGAGAAACAAATATTACTAAAATGGATGAACGATTTTGTATATAATTAAGTAACAATAAAGTTTAAAAGAATATGAAAATGTTTACCACAAACGTCAAGTACAAGCATTAAGGAAATCAAGAGGATCACTAGATAAATCAAGTTAATAATTTTAGGCATATTTTTACTACTAAAATTGCAGTAGATACAAAAATTATTGATCAATATATATATCTTTAAGAAAGCTTCGAGAATTAGAGGCATTATTAAAATTATCAAGGCTAATCAATTTTTAATGCTTGCCCCTTTAGTTCACTCAATTGATAAGGGCAACCTTTGAGTATTTTCCTATTTCTTTAATTTCTAGCCTTTTATAATAGATAGGGGCAAAAAAATTAAATAAATATAATAAAACACAAGAAAAAATGAATAATAATTGATTTATTTTTTTTTCTTTCTAAACATATGTTCACCACTATTGGTAAAGCTACTATTCGACTACGTGAAAATTAAAATGACGACTTTTTTAAGACGTGATTTTGGTAGGCCTTGTGAAAGACCTTTAGGAGGAGAAATTAAAGTCAATTGTTCGAAGTTTTAAATACTGAAAACAATCATGCTAAAGCGATTAGATCAATTTCGTCAGTTGATTATGTGATGATTGAAGCTAAAAGACACAGTTTGATCTTTATAACTGTGTTTAAAAATGGATTAGAAATATTTAAAGTCAGAACTCGCTTTAAATTCTAAACTATTATATGATCCCTTCTCATGAACTGGAAGGTGAAAACCAAAGTTAATAAAAATAATAAAATGCAAGTTATTTCAATACTTCTGATATCTTAGTGATTTGTTATGCATGTCATCATCCTAAAATGCAAGTTTTCAAATATTTTCTTGGATTATGAGTGGCTCATTCTAAAGAATGGATCACATTGTCTCGACTCTCGAATGAAATATTGCTTGGATCTACTACATGAATAATCAGGTTTACTGGGATAATATAGGGTGCGTTTTTTTTTTTTTAAACTTGAGGAGTAGCATGGAGCTACAACCTCCTAAAATATATTAAAAGAAAAAGGAAACAAGAAATAAACAACAAAAAGAGGGGGATTAGACCGAAACCTCCTTAAAAAGTAATAAACCTAAAACAAGGTCTACCAAGTCAATTATATATAAAACTATCCCTAATAAAAGAGGGCAGATCAAACCATAGCTTAGTACCAGTTATAGCTAAACCAAAATTGGATAAACTATCTGCACAAGGGTGCGTTTGTTTGAGATTAAAATAAAATAGATTTTTTATTTAAAAAAAATAAATTTATTTTGTAGACATTTTAAAAAAAATCTAAGGGGGGTTATTGGATTGGGATTTCGAGGGATTATTTTGACAAAAAAGTCTTGAAGATTTTAAAAGACTTCGTGGGATTAGATTGATTTTGTGAGATTTTGAGAGACTTTTTTTAAAAGATATTTTACAATCAAGATTATTTATTTATTTTTTTTGACAAAAACAATCAAGATTCTTAACACAAAATTTTGTGAGATTTTGTGGGATTATAAAAAAAAAAAAAGTCTTGATTAAAAATCTTATTGAATAACAACGGATTTTGTGGGATTGAAAAAAAACAAAAAAAGTCTTGATTGAATAACGCAAGACTTTTAAAATCCATTAAAATCCCTCAAAATCCATTAAAATCCCTCAAAATCCTAATTGAATAACCCCCCCTAAAGTTGTTTTGTATTTGTTTATAATTATAAAAATCATTTTTGAGAATAAATACTTGGTCCATGTTTTTAAAAAAAATAGATTTTGAGAGAATCAATTAGAAATAGTTTTTCATTTTAGACTCAAAAATAATTTTTTTAACAAAATAATTTTTATAAAAATCTCACTACAAGAGAATGTCAGATTAGCTACAAAACATTTGCTACAAACTGAGTTTGTAGTTAATCTCTGTTAAAAAGCCTTCCATTCAACCAATCAAATAATTTTTCAACTTATTTACTTTTTTTCTGTGTTTATTTTTCTTTTTTTTTTATTAACTTCTTCAGTTACTTTTTATTATTATTATTTTTAATAAATTAAAAAATTATTTGTAATAACTCAAAATCATCTTCTTCATCTCAGAAATGCAGAATCACATTCAGAAGCATCTTCATCGCAAGTTCTTCATCGCGTCTTCTTCCTCTGTCAAAATCATGAAGCAGAATCGATCTCACATATGAAGCTCTCAAAATCAGAAACGAATTCATCTGATTCAATCTCTTATCTTCTCCATTTGAATCGATCTCACATCTTCTCCATCTGAATCGATCTCACATTTATCTCGCAGAATCGCTTCCGCACAAAACCTAATTGCTCACTCAATCTCCCGTCTGAATCGCTAATTCAGTGCTTCTCTGATTGATTTCAACCGATTTTGCTACTTCGTCGCATTTTCTTCGATCTAAGGTAATTGATTTCCTCTAGTTTATGGCTTTTGTGATTAATCAACTTGAATTAGTTTTCAATTTTAAGTTTGATTAGATGCATGTATGTGTGTATGTATACGTATATAAGTGTGTATATAGTTGTCTATTTCCAATAAATTTGATGCTTGCAGGTTTAGATTTGATTAGACCTCTATGTACTATTTCCAAGAGAAATTGTTTATTGATTTGAATAGGTATAATGAATGTTAAATAGATTTGAATAGGTTTGTTTCTGAAATTTGCATTCAATACTAGCGTTCCATAATTCTACAGATTTGGATTGAATGGTACTGAATACTGATGGAAAGTGTAGCTTATGCCGATCGGATAACATTGATCCTCCATTGCATCTTCTACAGCTTGAAACAAGGTGTGATTTCTGCTAGTTCCTTTTGCAGAAAGATGTGAAAGATGTGAATTCTGTTTTTCGTTAATCTGTTCTTCGTGATTATGTTTCTTTCACAGGATCTGAATTCTGTTACGCTTACGCGATTGTAATGTTTGGTTGTGTTGGATCAGTTTCGATTGAATTGGTGGCGAATTGAGAATGTGGCTGTGTTTGATGTAGTTTTAAGGAGGGAGGAGTTCTGCGGCATTTGCATTTCAGACAGCAAGAGGTATTTTCCTTTTTTGGTTTTGATGAATTTTCACTATTGCTTGTGTTGCGTGTTTGATGCAAGCGTGTGTGTGCATTATGCTGATATGTGAAGTGATTTCTTGTAAAATTATTATTAATTGTTTAATCTCATGGTGTAGTAAAATTAATTGTTTAGAGTTATATGAATAAACAATTAATTCAAGAAGAAGTCAAGGTTCAGTGTGTAATTCCAATTGTTTGATGAGTATTATTATATTTCTATTGCCTCGTACAATATGTTTGTGTTGTGCTTTTTGAAGCTTTCACATGTTTGCTTCTATGATAACAAAGTAATCGGTGATTAACTCTTCATGTTTATTCCAATAGGCATAAATTGATTCATTTGTGTGTTCTTGTTTTCAGTGGGGTCATTAAAAAAAATAAGGAATCACATTGTGTTTTGTGAAAAAGGAAGTGTTTTTATCTACTTGTTATAAGATGTAGCTTTGTTTTTTTTGTTGGTTTTCGAGGCTTTTGTGAACAGTTGTTGCTTTTTTGGAAGCAATTTATCTCACGTTTGAATGTGATTGTATTTAGTGTTATCATGGACTAATAAATTGTTCTCTTTTGATCTATTTTCTTTCTTTTTGAATTTTGAGTTATTTTTATTTGTGAAACTTGTGAAATTTGTGTCTTTTATTTATGGTGTTGGAGTAGTTGGTTTTTATTAATTTTGTTAAATTTGGTAGATCACGTTGATTATTTTATGGGTAGCATTGATGATTTAGCATCACAAATGTTTAGATATAAGGGTCATTGGATTTATGGTGATGGTTATCAATAGCTTTTTTGATGATGTTTTAGTAGTTTTAGTCATAAGAGTGAGGTTTCACTTTTTTTCAAGTTTTTGGGGTGGAATCTGAAGAGGCTATAGTGATGGAGGACATAGGGTTGTTCAATCAAGTTTGGCAATGGCTTAGGTCGCAAAAAGATGCTTCTTGGCGTGCTCAAACTGTGGTGGTTTGTTGTAGAGATAGAACTTCAATGTTTATCGAACGTCATTGGCCTATGGTGTGTAGGGGTTGCTCAAAATTGGGAAGCTTATTAAGGTTATCGTTGAATTTTTGGAAGGACTCTGCACTAAGGGGGTTTCAATCCTTCATTAAGTTTGGTTCGGAGATGTTCCTTCTTATAATGTGGAGTTGCTTTCTTAGTCTAACTTCGATGTTTTGCGTGGTTTACACGCTTGTTAGTATGGTATGTATTCATTTTCAACTTGTCTGAATTGTTAATCTTGCCGTTTTTGGTTTTGATCTATGTTCTTGTTAGTCATTCTACAATATAAAGTGGTAGGTAAATGAAACATATTATCAAGTGTTGTTTGGTGTTTTAAAATTGGAAATACATTATAAAAATTTTTCGGTAATGTTGCAATGTTTTATGAAGTTTAGACTTTTAGCTTCAAAATTTAGGCGAATAATGAATGATGTTGATGTATCAAATAGTATTATCTGCAGCAAAGTTAGCTTCAGGCGGTTTATTGTGATGTTAATGTCATCGTGTTCTACGTTAATTCAGTTGCAATGATTTTAATTTCTCTTTGGGGAAAATGCATTAGGTTGCTGCTAGTGTTGTTGTCCAATAATTGGGTTATACTCCTAGGATTTTTATCGTAGGGCTCTTTGGTATCCTTATTTTATGGATATATGATAACTTTTAGATCACAGGAATATTACTCATAATTGGAGGTATGATTGATACTCTTTTTACTGTTCGGGTTTTCAGATGTGTTCTGTTAGTGATCACGATAAAAGAAGAGATAATATGCCTATTGTTTTATCACCTTTTGTACTGTATACAGTCTAATAAAATTTTTGAGCCACCCTATAAGATCACACAGCCCTCTGAGTTTTTGCGCCCAACATGTTCTAAATTAGCTCTATTTTTCATATATCTCTATTTCTAGGTTGGTTCATTTCAAAGAGGTAGAACTGTGAAAGGGAAACTACTACCTCCTATTTGTAAAGAGGTATTTGACACGTTCCTGTGTCTATTATCCATTGTGGTATTTCTTAAGTTATCAACTTGTTATGACTTATAGATTACATAATTCAATACTCCCTTTGCATTTTACTTCTGATTATCAACTCCTGAATGTTAGGATACACACATATGTTGTTTGCATCTTAAGATTCTGCTAATTCACATCTCTTTATATTTCAGTGCCAATGCCAATGCCAAGCGTGTGATCTTAAGGTCGAAACTCATATTCAAGTATCTAATATTTCACATTCTCTTTGGCCTTTATACTTAAATTAACGAAGTAGTTTTTTAATGTAGGCAAAAGTTGTTTTAGTTTTGAGAAACTAAGCTACTTCAGACATGGATATATAATTACATATTTCTTTTTTGTGTGCTAGGTTGCAGCAGTTATTGACATGCTGACATTTTCCCCATATTCTATCTAGGCATAGAACTAATAAAGTGTGAAGGCAATGAATCCATACTCAAATCTTTTTGGCATCACTTAGACGCAGTTCTTTAGTGCTCTTTAAAGGTAATTTTTTTAGTATATTTGTTATGATAAGAGTTTTGTTCCCTTGCTACTAAAGTAGACATGTTTGGTTTTTAAAAAAAAAAAAATGGTTTTCAATACTATGACAGAGACTTAAGAATAGATTTGGTCGTGTGAATGAATTCTCTGAGGCTGTTGCAATTCATGTTGCGTTTTTCTTGTTATTCATATTATCTTTGAATTGCAGGGAATGTGTTTGATAAAAGTACTCCCTTAATATTTTTAGTTTCATTGTGATCTTTTTGATAATTGATATTGCTTGATCCTTTTGTTATATTAGTATCCAGTTTGTTGGTTCAGGTTCTCTGTTTTGCAATCTCTTTGAAATATATTCTATTTGGTGATTCTTTGAACAGTAGCTTAAAGCATTAATAGGTTCAGTTGTCGTTGAATTTAGTGCTCTGAACCTTCAATATTTGATTGTGATACTCCATTGTCATAAACAAGACTCTTTTTCCATATCCAACACTTAAATGGTATTTCCCTATGATTAATGAGTTGAAGTTGTGTTCATGTTGCTTCTAAGAAGGTTATAACTTAGAAGTGTAGTGTATTGAATGTGTTTTATCGTTTCTTGATGGTGTTACTTGTAGTTTCAATTGAATGTGGCGTGATTGTTGGATGTGTGCAGTGCAGCCTTTAAAAGAGCATGAGGGTAGAACCATATATGATGTTAGGATCAAAGATAAGGTGAGAGTATAAGACTGACAACTTGTTGTAGTTTTCACAAGATCAAGGAGGAGGTGAGGGTAATTTAGTATTTCTTTAAATTGTTCTTTTGCATCTTTCATATTTCATCTTTGTTGAAGTTGTTATGTTTTTTATTTTTCATGAACTAACTAGTGCCTCACCAATCATAGGATGTTGATGATTTGTATAATTTAAGGTTGCCAAAGTGTTGATGATTTGCTTTTGCTCTCAAGTGGGAAAGATTTTTATTTTGGAAAAGCAAAAATGGATCTGAAGGTAAGAACTTTGTAATATGAACTTATCTATCGGTTGTGAATTGTGATTGAACAAATGTTGTTACTTATGACTTATCAGATATTACTCAGTAGTTTTCTTTACTTGAATGCTCATCACTAAATGAAGCATAAATGCTTGAATTGATGACTTTAATCCGTTTGATGATCTCAATATGAATGGTTTCTTGCTAATATGTGTTTAGTTCCTTTATTATGTGTCCATTTAATTAGGTTTCTTTAGATTTTTAAATGGATGATAAATAATTTATAATTACCTTGTATTTTAGGCATAATTAGTTTTTCCTAATTATAAAAAATCTAATAACTTGGATTTAGCTGCGAAATAGCTAGGAATGAGTAGCTAGAGATTTATTGCGAATTTGTTGTGACAATATCCTAGCGATTTAGTTAGGAAACATAAAATTTTGGACATCAATTAACTACCTATTAGTTGGGAATTTCCAAGGATTTACATTATATTAGTTGCAAATTAGCTAGGAAATATTTGCATAGATAATTTGCCGCCCAATCCATGCTACGACTACTGTGGTAGCTAAATCACAACTAAATCGTAGCTGACTCTGTTTTGCTGGGGATTAGCTACGAATTAGCTATCAAAAGCTTCGTAGCAAACGCCGAATTTTCTTGTAGTGTCTGAAACAAACACATAAAAAAAAGTGATTTTTTTTGAAAAAAGCCTCAAACAAACGGACCCATAAAATTGCTCCCACACCATTAGATCCGTCAATAAAGTTACATTAGGATTATTTAGTCAAAAAAAAAAGTTACATTAGGATTATGGAAGCCCTTTTGAATATATTGCTTCATATAGAACACTTATTGGTAAATTACTTTATCTTACTAACTAGACTAAATATATTAGCTTGGCTACGCAACAACTGAGCCAACTCAAATCAAGGCACAAGCCTACCATGACACATTATCATGCAAGTGATGCAACATGTAGAACTAGTGATCAAATATGTTAAGCAAAATTCTGGAAGAGGATTTATGTTTCTTACAAGTTATTTCATATCCTAAGTTATTCTGATGTAGATTGAGCTGAATGTATTGATAATAAAAATGAATTGCATATCGCCCTAATCATTACATCATCATGAGAGAACAAAGCATTCAGACATAGATATCCACTTAATACTAGAGAAATTGCACCCAAGGCTTGCTAATTAAAACTCATGCCCATTTCTTCATAACTAATTAAGGCATTATATATATATATATATATATATATATATATATTATTAACCTCTAATTTCAATACATTCATTTTCAAGCTAGGCATGATTGACATACACCATGCTCCAGCTTGTGGATTAAATGATGAAGAGAATGATCAAACGTATAAAGAATAGCATTTGTGTATTTTTAGTTAGTTACGAATCTGTTGTTGCTTGTTACGCAAGCTTTGTCATTTGTAACTACTTTGAGCTTTAATCCTCTAATCTTGTGATCACATATAGGTAGAATGCATCCTCAATGATTCGATAAATGGGAGATATATTGTATTTCATTTTAATTTTAATGTCAGTTGAATCAATTCATACTTCAATCATTTCCTCATTATGAAGACTCTTTAGCTCTTAACACTTAAAAATAAAACAGGGAAAGGCAAACGTATTAATAATAGCTCTATAATATCATTTTTACAACTATACAATGAGATTTTAACTTCTTTCTGCAAGGTTTTTAGTTACTAGATCAATCTCTACCGTTGAGTTGACATACTCACTCCGTCCCAAAATGTAAGAGAAAAAAATCAAATTTTTTTGTCCCAAAATATAAGAGAAAAAACACAAACTTTTATATTTCCAAGAACAATTCACACTCTCTCTCTTACCTTTTCCATAATCAATAACCAATCAAAATTGTTTATACATATCTTTTTAAGTAACCTTTTTACTAAAAAGCTTACATTCAATCATTATATTTTACTTTTTTTTAATAAATGTGATTTTTATTTTTTCTCTTACATTTTGGGACGGAGGGAGTATTTTATTAATTAAAGTAGAATAATAATCTACATTTTTTTTTAAAGAAAAGAGTGCAAAAGCAACTAAAAATTACCATATATATATTAAATGGAAATACCCAAGACACATACAGATTTATTAGATTTTCTGCCTCATTAAAAACCTTATCAAAGAAAATCTAAAGATACAACTTTGATGAAGGAAAAAAGAGTACAGAGTTTACAAAAAATAATTTCAAAATCAACAACAAAATGAAATATATACTACATAAATAAAGTTAATCTATTACGATTAAAATCATGTTTATTCGGGACCTGCAGGCGGAGCATCCCACCAACTCAAACGACATTTACATTTGTTATATAGGCATTTTGGAACAAAAGGAGCTCCACAAAAATAGTTATCACATTCCGACTGCTCCCGGCAATAGTTCGTCCATCCCGCTGTGATAACAACAACACGAAGATACAAATATTACTGAAAGTTAAGGATGAAATGTTTTGTATAATATAAATTAGAGTTTAATTTTGATATTTATTGATAGTATAAATTCTTTTATACGCACATTCAATCAAATAACGACACGTAAAATATATAGACATAAAAGTAATATTATGATATGATTTAATTGAATGTTTGTGTATATTATTTTACAATATATATCTGTGTATAATAAGTAATCTCTATAAGATAAACAAGAAAGTTTAAAAGATACTATAAAAAGGTTTACCGAAAACGCCGGCATTTACTGAAATAATTAAAGACATAAAGAGGATCATTAAATAAACAATCTTAGTAATTTCAGCCATATTTTTTCTTTTGAGCTAGGAGCAAATAGAAATTTATATTTAAATTACTCAATGTTAAAAAGTCCTATGGTTTATTTATTTATTTCGGTAAATATTTCTTTGCATTTATAGATCTTTAAGAAAACTTTTTAGAATTAGAGTCATTGTTATACTAAATTTTTTTTTGTCATTTGTGTCTCTTTAGATCACTCAATCAATAAGGACAACATTCTATTTTTTTCTTTCTAGCCTTTTATGATAGATAGGGACAAAAATTATAATAAATATAATGAAACATAAGAAAAAAATTGTCTTTATTGTTTTTTTATTTGAAAAAAATAAAGGCGATTATAGTTAATTAATGTATTATAGTTTTATCCTAAACATAAACTACAACGTAACATTATAAATTGTCAAAAAAAAAATGTAACATTATTTTTTGACAATAAAAAAAAAGTAACATTATAAATTACTCATATTGAATATTACTGTTGAATTAATTTACTACATGTACCCTTTAAACTCAACTTTTTAAAGTAATTGCTTCAATTACCATCTATATATGCAACTGATAAAAATTACTAAATCGATAAAAATTGTAATTATTTAATTTGAATTCAATTTTGACTGACCACATCTTCTGTTTATTTAGGTGGCGGGTTGTACGGGTGAAGGAAGAGAAAATGTTTAGTAGAGAGGGTGAGTGGAGGATGAACAATTACCATCCAAACAAGGGCATGTCTAAAAAAATGCATATCGATCTAGTGTGAAAATAAAAAGTCACTATTTATGAAACAATATTATTTATTGAACAATTAAGTTGTATTGAAATCAAAAAGTCACTATTTATAGTATTTATTTTCCATGCGATATCAATCGCGCAGATTCACTTGGTTTAAGTTGAAACTTGAGTTGTATTCAATGAGGTTGTAGAAACCTCCCTTTCTTTCTTAGTGGTAATAATTCCTTTGAAATTTCATTGGTGCAATGTATTACTGAACTTCTTTTTCAAGTTTGGCAATCCATGACTCAACATCTTTTTCAAGTCTAGCAATCCTAGTCCTATCGCCAGCATCTTTGACTTGCAGTTGATAAACCATATCCTAGAGCTAGTTATTGGTCATTAACTGCAAGAATAAAAATATTTGTTCAAATTAAAATCACAATTTTACTAATAATGAGCATAATGTAAGATTTAGGAGGAAAGTTTTACTTACATGATCAGCATCAACATGCACAAATTCAAGGCAAATAAAATTGAGGAACCATGAGGTTGAACTAGGACCATGAGGTTGGGAAGGCCTATTGGGAACATACTCCCACCGTCTCATAATAATTGTTTTTTTTAGTTTTTTATTTGTCATAAATTATTTGTCCCTTTAGAAAATCAATATGACATTTATTACTCCTTTTCCAATAAATTACCCTTATTTATTACATTTCAACTCATTAGAAAACTCCATTAACTATTATTAATAAGGATATTTTAGTAAATAAACTCATTTTATTATTGAAATTAATAAAATCAATCATTTTCTTAAAAAGTATGAAAAATCCAAAACGAACACTTATTGTGAAACGGAAGGAGTAACTAGAACTAAGAGCATAAGGATGGGAAGGCACATCGGGAACAATTGTTGAGGAACCAATGGGAGGTATATTTCCTGCTCCTAACTTTAGAAACTAATTAAACTCTCTTTTTTTGTCGATGTTTTTTATGATTTGGTAGGATAATTTAAGATGGTTGATTATAAATTTATATGTATGACACTTTATTATAACAAATTTATATGCATGACACTTTTTGTATGATTTTTAACGTAACAAATTATAATTTTTTTCAAATTCATGATTTTTACAAAATTTGTTATAACCGCAAAATAAATTTTATGTTAAGAATCATACAAAAAGTACTTAAAGAAACATACCTAAATTATATCAACAAAAAATACACCTAAATTTTGTCTTTATTATAACCTTCTCAAGAATAAATTCTTAATTATATAAGTTTAACCCATTGATTAATCTTTTTTTTTTTTACTTAAGTAAATTCAAGGCATTTCATTCATAATCATAAGTTCAATATAAGGTGGACAATAATCATAAATGTGGTGACTAGTGATAAATCGAGTCGCCTGCACTAAGTCATGAGCTACTATATTGCTTGCCCTATGACAATAATTAAATAATGAATTTGTATTAAAATTTGTGCATTTTATATTAAATGTATAATTTTTAATAAAAAATTATCACTTTTAATTATTTTAACATGTACAATATTACACCAATTAAATAAATTATTAATATATTTTTTTTGACAATAAATAAACTATTTTTTTTGTCGAGACCAGGGTATCCACCGCCGAACGCAGTGATTATTCGCTCGCTAGATTGGAGGCACCTCGATGGGTGCGATAGCTGGCCCAAGAATTTAAAACTACTCCATACCCAAGGTGAAGATCGAACCATCGACCCTTGGTTAAGGGAGGATGAGTCCCAACCGCTCAACCACACCACTTAGGTTGACAATAAATAAACTATTAATATTAATCATTTAAAAATATGTGTCGCATATATAAGATAAATGCATAGTTCATAACTTACACTAACTAGTATCCGGACCCGTGCCAAGCACGGGTAAAAATGCATCTACAAAAAAGTTATATTTTATTAAAGTTTTTATAATTATCAAATAAAAAATATACTTAATAAGTCATTAAGTATTCATCAAAAATGAATTGGTCAAAATATTAAGGTCTTGATTTTCTCAAGCATGCGTCCGAAATTCGATATATAAATTCATGCGTACTAAAAGAATTTGGTTGGGAGAAGAGAGCCTATATGTTAGAATTCTTTGATGGAGATTATTCGTCACTAATGACGGTGAAAACTGGTTATTCATATCATTAAAAAAATATCTAGTAAGTATATGTTGATATATATGTTATAGATTCAAATATTGCATCCTTCAATAACAATTAAAAAGCCTACAAAAATAATAATTTAGGACCACTAAATTAGTTTTTAGAATAGAATGACCAATTATCATTTTATTTTAAAGGACGACAAAAAATTTATTTTTATGAAAATATGAAGATGAGATTTCATCTCATATTCTTTGGAATTACAAAAACAATACAACTCAAGTTTTCTCCAACATAAAATAACTAATATGTACTTTCTTCTATGTCTCTCTGTATATAATAAAATACGACAGTATAGTTAATATATTTATTTAAGGTGTAGATGGACCAAAACTATCTTTTAAATTCTTGTATAGTTAATTGTGATTAGTTTTTTTGGTACTTAGACAAAATGACAAATCATTAGAAACTCACACACACTAAGTGGAGAGGCTGAGATTCGAACTCTGATTTTGACCTAACAATTTTGACATTTTTTGTCAATTAATCTTGATTTTTTACATTTCAAAAAATATAGTGATATTAAATAGTGGTTTATTTTGAAAAGAAACAATAAATATATCTTAAAATAAGAAAGAAACATATATATTTAATATTTTTTGTTGTTGTCAAACGACTGTTTATATCTAAGAAAATAGATATGTAACTTCTTAATTTTTTTTCTTTGATTTTAACCTAGATAATATTATTATTTCACTATAAATTTACTATTATAAAGATAAATTCTAAGGTATCCCATAATTGAGTTGGATATTGATATCCAAAGACAATTCATTGAAAGTTTTAATACAAATTTTAATATAAATTAATATACAAAATTATTTTTGAAGATTAAATATATAATTTGAACAATTTAAAAAAACATATATTTGGATTTTTCTTCAAAAGATGCCAGCAACAAAACTCACTTTAAGTCTTAAATTTGAATCATCTCATGTCAATTTATACATAATTTTGATTTGACTTGAATTAAATATTCTATTATTGGAGGGTAGAACTAATCCCCTAAATTAATCACCTAAATTATTTATATGTAGTATACAAATAGAATATGTGTGCTTGCATTTAAATTATAAAGAGATAATAGAACATTTAATATTTCTCACTAAAATTGTAAATCAAGGTTAGTATTCATAAAAAAATTATAATAGCAGGAGAAATAGAAAATTTGCACAAAAATAAAACATCAATAAGAATTTTGCACATATTTTAGGGTTAATGAGTTAATACCTTCTATTGCAAAAAATCTAACATTTCAGGGAGATTCTTAACATTTATTTTTACAGGAGTATTACAAAACTTGCATATTTTACAGGAGGTATTAACTCATTTACCCTATATTTAATCAATGAATTCCAACTTTTTTTTATGGTAATACATGAATCTCAATTTCCTCTCCACAAATCAATCTTCATTTGAATCCCTGAAAATCAAAACATGCTTCTACACCAAATTAATTAAAAAGAACCGTAAAATAATTCTACCAAATGTAGAACTATACAAAATATATAAATTAAAAAATAATTTAAAAATCAGATAGATAAAAATTAACAAAATCACAAAGATAATAAACTATTTGTACGGGTGTACCTTAGAAAAGAACAAAGATAACAAAGCACCAACATATGGTTTTTATGAATTTGAACTTTCCTTCTACTTCTAGAAAAAAAGAAATTGTACCTTACAAATAAGCTAACTTATCGGAATATTCATAAAAGATGATAAATTATTGGAATTATAAATACATATATTATTGGAACTAAATCATATTTATTGCTCAGTAAAAATTAAAGAATTATATTTAAAATTTAAAGTTTTCATGAACATAATCTGTTGCATAGAATATTATAGTTAGAATTATAGCATATTTATATGGTTCTTTGATTCTTTAAAAAAAAAAGAATATATATATATATATATATATATATATATATGAAGTGAAGAGTAGCAAATTAAAATATGCAAGGCAACATAAAAATTAAATACGCGGTATACATATTACCTTTTTTTAGTTACTTTCTTCTAATTTGTAAATCACAATCCTCGATCCGAACTGTTGTATAAATAGAGTATTCGATTATGAACGCCCTAAAATTATAAAATGAAAATATTAAAATGGTATTCTATCATATGTTTCAAAACATTAATAATTCAAAATATCAAAACTCAAAAATTAAGAATAAAGAAGAAAAAAAGTACACTATTAAAAAAGAAAAGTTAAAATAATCTACAATGTTGAACAATTTTTACGAACCATCATACCTTTATATTGTGTGCGGAAATACGGTAATGTTGAAATATAATTTGTTACAAATATAATGACAATAAATTAATGGTAATCAATATCAATAAATAATTTATAATAGCAATAGCAGTTTAATAGCAATGCCATTTATAATTCATTGACTAATATAATAATGATAATCAACTACTAATATTTTAATGTCAATTATGTAATTTTTTTTTAGATATAATTACACGGTAAGTTCTAGCCTATATATATTGAATTCAAAATTCAAAATTTCAAATTAATCGTTAGTTAGTTTAGTGGTGATTGACGTCGAATTTGGTAGGGAGGACCACGGTTTGATCCCCTGCAACTACGATTGGGAGGGGGCTGGAACCACTTGATGCCATAGCTAACTCCCGAACCAGATAAAACTGGTCGTGAAAATAAAAAAAAAATTCAAAATTTCAAGTAAAAAAATATTATCGGTCAAAAAAACAAATTAAAAAAATATTTTTTTTGTCATAAAGAATTTTTTTGGGTCGAGACCGGGTATCCACCGCTGAACGTAGTGTGACTATTTTCATCGTTAGATTAGAGGTACCTCAAATGGTGAGATAGCTGACCCGACCAAGAAATTTAAAGTTACTCTGTATTCAAGGCCATGATCGAACTCCCGACTATTGATTAAGAAATGATGAATCCCAACCACACCCATGGGTTGTCAAAAAGTTTAAGAAAGCTATTTTAATTATTTTTATTTTGTTTATATATTTTTATTATTTGAATTTTTTTAAATAAAAGAACAAAATAAAACATGTGATTATTGTGTTTAATCCAAGAATCTGATAAATTTTTTAAATACATTTATAATATTTAAAATTTAAAATATTTTGACAATTTACAATAAAAAATATAATGGTAATTTGCATAAAATTATAATTTGATTTTTTTTAACAAAAAAAAATGTTTTTTTTTTTAAATATATAATTTGAAAACATGCACTCATTTATAATTCAAAAAATCACATCATATTAAGCATAAACATTTACTTTAATTCAAAGAATAATATTGTATCATAATAAGCATAATTGCATTGCATTAAATGACAAATGCTTGTGAAAAAAAGAGAATTATAACAAAGCCAATGCCACGTGGCAGAGAAAGAGAGTAGAATAGAAAAAGTTGCCAAATTATATTATTAAGGATAGATGGAATTTTCAACTAAAAATAAAATTCTAAAGATCGAAAAGATAGAAAGATAAATGCAGCAAGCAAACAGTAAATAAATAAATAAAATAAAATACAACAAGGTATTTAATTATTTAGTCAAAAAGAAAAAGAAACAAGGTATTTAATTAATTTATATATATGTTTTACTCATCAACATAGATATTGGATACAAGGAGATAAATTAGACACACATTTTATCAAAACAAAACAAAAAAAAGGTAAAACCACAACAAATGGTACGGTACCTATTAGCTTTTTGTTTTTGAATAATTGACATATTTCTCTAGTCTTTGATCCCAGGATTCCGTGGTACAACTACTTGCAGTGTAACCAAATTCTTTAGCCTTATCGACCATGTCTAAATGAGTTCCATCCGTGTAAAAATATTGAGACATGTACACGGCTGGTAAAGTTATCCCATTTGGAATTGGAAGTGCTGGAAGATTCCAGCCTTTGTTTTTTCTTTTTAATTGCGCCTCGTATGTGCAGTTTTTTATTAATTACCGGTATTTTTTTGATTCATGTTGTTAGTTTTTCTGCAAGAATTAACAAGCTTTAAATTCATACAACAATAGTTGAAATAGATGACAAATAAATCAACTGAATTTGAATTCAATCTAATTCGACTAGACTAAGATATAAATGAAGATTTGTATAATGTGTAGTTGTGCCAAACCATTAATCGACCAGACTTTACTTACTCCTGAGTCCTGTTCAGTAGTTTTTATACGGCCATCAATCTATTTGATTTTTAGGAGATCTGATCCCTATAAACCACCCTTTCACACTATTGACCAAGCCACCCAATTGTGAACCATCGGATTTGGTCAGCTTGGGAAATGCTTCATGGCCGTTACGTTTGACTGATTGAAGGATGGGTTGTCCTCGTCTTCTTTGTACTTGTATGAACCCTATGTTATTAATTCGCCGATGGACGTTCAAGTTCAAGTTGTAGTTGTTGTTTCCTTTTGGAGGCATGATGGTACGTAATTTTGTTTTTCTGCAGGAATTTGGAGGAGATAGAGCGATAGAGCATTATAACAACAAGGGGCTTAGTGGACGGAGACATCGCAATTTCTTGCTGTCGTTATTAATAACAAGGGATGTAATTAATGCTCCCTCTGTGTCAAATTATAAAAACAAATTGATTTTTTATTTTGTCCTAAATTATAACGGAAAAATTCTTTTCAATAATGTTTTTTTACTTATTCTCATAAAATTAAATGTAAATTGAAATTTTTTTCTCTCTCTCCTTTTCTTAATAAACAACAACTAATAAAAATTGATTTTATATCTTCCCTTACAACTTATTTTAAGAAAAACTCCACAAAACTATACTTCAAATTCTCATATTTATATTTTCTTAATAAATGTGATTTTTATTTTCTTATAATTTAAGACGGAAAGAGTACTTAATAGTACATAATTGTGTGGTGTGATTACAAATGTAAGTAACATCGTTGGATATATAATAATCTAATGAGATTTTACTTCGTGAAATAGTTTGCCTAATTCTATTATGAAAGATTTAATTAACTCACAATAAGCTGATGTTATTGTTTATGTTTGAATTTCTTTTTCATCTTTGTACTTTTTTCTCTTCATCAAAGTTTTATTTCATTAAATTTTTTATGATAAGATTTTTAATGAGGCAGAAATCTTTTTACACCTTAAATTTTGATCTAGTTCTCTAAAAGTTTTTTTTTTATCATTTTTATTTTATTTTAATTTAATATATTTTACTATAGTAATTTTTGATGGCTTCTTGAGAGTGCCAACAAAGTTGAATGCCTTAAATGTAGCTTTATATAAAAAAATTGATTAGGTGTGTACACTAGTATATTTTTTGGATGTTTCCTAGCTCGATATCGTTGTCCTTTTGCTATCAGAAAAAATGTATAATAGAAAATGCTAACAGGTAGTAGTACTGTATTATTTTATCAAAAATGAGTAATAAAAATTAAAAGTGAAAGACCAACTTGTTAAAGTCTTGTTCAAGTCCAAAATAGCGACTCATTGGCATGTTCTTGACCATATAATGAAATAGCATCTCCTTAAAAAAGCAACAATGCCTTTAACCCATATATAGTGCTATAAGTGAACATCTTCTTTCCAAATTGTGATGAAAGATCAATTTTGAAGATATCACAAGGTGGTTCCAATCAAACAATAGACATGTCTCGCAGTAGTTCCAGGTATACTTTTACACTTTGATTAATTATTAGTGAAAATTATAGGAAAATAAACAATTTTTTGTCAATTGTTAGAGAGATTTACATTCAACTCTTTATAGTAGTGAAGTTCTACCTTTTGTAAATTATTATCTAGAGATGAGGATTTTCCGCAATCTTTAAATATATGATTGATGATTTATTTAGTTTTGCATCTAATATAAGTTTCATGTTTTTAATCTTTACCATCCAATTCATATATCTCCATTTTTAAACACATACACACCTCTCTTGCATTTTTAAAGGTTGAGATTGAACATGATATTATTAAAACTAAATATGAGAGAATCCATTCCTACAAAAGGATTTTCTCAAATTTTTTGTTCTTTCTTTTCAGCTCTTCTTTGGAGAAACAATATTCCTTGATTTTTTTTAGTAATTTTAATTTAAGTTCATATAAGTCACTTCTCTATAGTACTATTCTGTCTAGTATCAATTCTTGTCATTTCCATATACCGTAACACTATAGACTACTAATAATATGCCTTGTAGTCGTAGATCATATAAAAGTGATAGAGAAAGTGGCTCTTTCTGTACGACCGTGGAGGATTTGTTGGAAACTAGTATTTCACATGATGCAAATGAATCAAAAATCAAAGAAACAATGAAAACCGATTCCGACGAAAGGTTAAGCTTACATATTATTTAGAGTTTAATTGTTATGCACCGACAGTGTAAAATTATTTTACACATATATCTAATAATATGTTGCATGTCAAAAACACATGATGTGTCAATATATTATTTGATGCATATGTGTAAAATAACTTTACACTAACGATTTATATAAATTAAATTTTATTATTTGTGAATTTTCTATTAGGCACACCTTCCCTGGATTGGAATTTGGAGGGTAAAACAATAATTAGACTCAACATATAATGAATCAAACTATCAAAGTTTAAATCTTAGCTAAAAAAGATATTCACAAAATAAAAAAGTTACACTTGGTATTTGTATTGGTATGAATTTTTGAATATTTTTACTTCTAACTAGAACATTTATCTTGCTTTTGCAGACGAAGTCCAAATGAACACAAACGCCATAAATCTAGTTCCCGGCGACACATAAGTCGTAGTCCATCAAGATCACCAAGTTCATCGCGAAGTAGAAGGAGTTCACGCGCAATGAGATCATCACGAAGTAGAAGGAGTTCACGGCCTGCATTGCGAATTAGAAGTACAAATAGACGCCATACAACACACAATAATAGTGGAATGACCAATCAACAAAGAGTGATATCGGGTAAATTATAATTAAATTTGGTTAATTGTGATTTTGGTTATTTAATATAGCACGAATGAAGTTTTAGTCTCTACAATTTATTTATTTTGATACATGACTAAAAGTTGACATCATGTATTTTTCTAACAAAGATATTTGATCAACATAATCACATTTTTTTGTGTAGAGGAACATAATTTGCAACAAGAAGGAAATGAAATTGAACTCAAGTCATTAAATCTTAAGGCAGAAGATGAACTATCGAACCGACCTAAAAATGGAGAGATTTATGACGATGTTTCGGCCAATTTAAGAAGCATAAAGAAACGGTTGAAACATCTTTCAAAAAATCATAGGACATTCTCAATTGATGAGGCTATTGAAGTATCTGATGCAGCATTTCTCTTGAAGCTTTTGAGAAAACCAGAAAATGAAATTGAGTTGGCAGGGCAAATGGCTCATAAAGGTGCCCTTTTAATGCTTCAAGCAAAAATGCTAAAGGAAAAAGGGCTTGAACTACTTGACCAAAGCAAACACAAGTTACGGATGGCGGAATTTTAGACTTTGTTTACAAGTTTGTAAGGGAGATAAGGAGAAGGTTTTTAGACAAAGGAAGAAATAAAAAATGCAGAAGAAAAGGAGTTTAGTTTTGAAGGATTCATTTTTGTCGTAACACAATAATCTGTAAATTTCGTGGACTTTGAAGGTTGTATATATTGGAGGGGATTATGGTGGGTTTAAATAAATTCTTCAAATTTAATTTTTTTTTTAATCAATAATTTATATCGTTATTCTACTCTAAAAATTAAAAATATATTACAATTACTTTAGTTTCAACCATATTTTATTTACCTCACAGCTGAACTTTGAACTAATATGATTCTCTTCCCTTATTAAGAACTAGATAGTTGATATAATAAAAATAAATTTCTTTTTTTTTACCGTAAAATAATAAATTTCTTGTGTTGGGTCATTTTATGGTTTCTCTTTTGTATACATTTATTTGCAAACTCGATTCATTTTCATCTCATCAATTTTTACTAATAATTCAATGGATTTCCACTATTAAAAAATATATAAGTAAAGTTGGCTACTTGGGTTGGGACTAGGAGTGTGCTTTTTCTTAAGGTCTCGCGAGTTCGATTCTGTAGTGTTAATTTGAATGGATTAATTTAACTTTTTCAAAATAATAAAATATATATAAGCAAGTTGATCAAGTCCGATAAATGTTCAAACGCACACTACAAAGTGAAAGTTTTGATACTACCATTACACCTATGAAACTTAGATGCTTGATACAACAGGTATACAATATCAAAATATATAACATGATCTTTTTTGGATTTCATCAACAATAATGTTATTTGTGTCTAAATAACATTACTGTTTCATCAAACATATGCTTATTATCAGAGTGAAATGAAAAATTTATTTAACTTTATTTCATCATATGCTATACCAATTAACTTTTTTTTGGGTACATAGACGAGATGACAAAGCCACCAATAAACTCACACATACAAGTGGAGTAATCGGGGTTCAAACCCAAGTCATAGATATCCGGCCGTAATTTCAGTATTTTCTGCCAGTTGAGTTAGGACTTCTAGATCAATTAAATTTAAGCATATAAGTCTTGTAATGTATGTTCTTTAAATTTGTCACAAGCACGTGTTTTTTATTAAATTATCACAAATCCAAATTCATAATGGATGTAAATATAAGTTAATTAAGATCCATTTTTGAAGACTCTTATTAACTTAAATATCTTTCAATTCAAGTCTTTTAAGGATTGAAAATTTAATTGATTGAAATTAAATGTATGTTAGAGAGTGTGTAGAATTATCGTATGCAAATAATCTATTAATGTATGTACCTTAGAGCCAATGAATATATAAGAAGGGAGCACATAATTTGTACATCAAGGAGAAGGAGATAGATTAGACACACATTTTATCAAAACAAAACAAACAAACAAACAAAAACTCACAACACGCACAATTAAATGATACCTAACTATTTTTTATTACAGCTATCGTTTTGTTTTTGAATAAACATCTTTCTCTACTGTTTGATCCCATGATTTCTGTTGTAGAACTACTTGCAGGAAAATCTACTGCTGGGTTCTTGTTGCACCGATCCTCTATATTCTTTAGCCTTATCTACAATGTCTGAATAAGTCCGTCTGGGTAAAAATATTGTGACAAACGGCTGGTAAACTTTTCCCATCTCGAATTGGTTTATAACAAAATCGAGGATCAAATCTACAACTTCTAACATATTACTAAAATTCCTCACCACTAAACAAAACTTAATGTTTTAATGTTTTTGTATTTTCTTTCTTTTATTGCGCCTCCGTGCGTACGGGTTTTTATTACCAGGATTTTCTTGAGCTTTTCTGCAAGAATTAACAAGCTTGAAATTCATACAACAATATTTTAATTATATACAATAATAATTGAATGACTTTAGTTTAGTGTAAAATAATTATCGACTAAACTTTACTTACTCCTCCGGTCCAATATTTTTTACAAGGCCATCTATTTGATTTTTAGGAGTTCTGGTCCTTGTAAACCATCCTTTCACACGGTTAACCAAGCCACCCAATTGTGAACCCTCAGATTTGATCAGCTTGGGAAATGGTTCCTGGCCGTTTGACTGATTGAAGGATGGGTTGTACTCGTCTTCTTTGTACTTGTATGAACCACCCTGTGCTATTAAATCACCCACGTCCATGTTGATCAAGTTGAAATTGTTGTTGTCGTTGTTAGTGTTGTTTCTTTTTGGAGGCATGATGGTAGTTTTTTTAGCACGATAGTTAGGTTGAATGGTTTGTTGCCTATTATAGTATGACAAATTTTCCAACACCAGCTCCTTACAAAACGAAAGATAAAGAATACCTAAAAAAAGAAAGATGAAGAATAAAACTGTTCGTACAGAACTCAGATTTATCCGCGGAGAATAAAGTAGAGGGTATATTCCGACCCGACCTAAAGTCCACATCTCCGAGAGATTGTCCGCTTTGGGGCTTTGTCCGTCACGGTTTTGTCCTTTTCCTTTGTAGAAAAGGTGCCTCGGTGGTTTAAGGTGTATGACATGTTGTATATAAACTACCATTAGCCTCGAGTTCTAAGCAATGTGGGACTTAAGATGAGCTAGAACAGATGCCCCCCAGTCGAGGCTAAGGGGCTGTGGATTCGAGAACGAACTTTGTTGTTCCCACAGACGGCGCCACCGTTCGTACAGAACTCAGATTTATCCGCGGGGGATAAAGCAAAGGGTATGTTCCGACCCGAACTCAAGTCCACATCTCTGAGAGATTGTCCGCTTTGGGGCTTTGCCCGTCACGGTTTTGTCCTTTTTCTTAGTAGAAAAGGCGCCTCAGTGGTTTAAAGTGTATGGCATGTTATATATAAACTACCATTAGCCTCGAGTTCCAAGCAATGTGAGACTTAAGATGAGACAGAACAAAAACATATCAAATTTGTAACCTCTTTGAATCAAGATCCACTTATTCCACGAAAGGATAATACACCGTGTTTATTTTATGAATGACACTCTAACCCGATGGATTGTATTCTTAGGTAGTTGCTTGGGTGGGTTTTCGGTGGTGGTATTCCTTTGTTGTTTTTGTTTGGGCCGCGGTGTTGGGTCCTTTTGGGTAGAGTACTATCTGTACTTATCTGGGTAGAGTACCTCTTGTACTTTGTTCCATTTTCTCTTATATATATATATATTCCATTTTGCTGATAAAAAAAAAATTCCACTTATTCTGGTTCTGAGACTTTTCGCAAATCGTTTTTTTTTTTTGGTACTACAAATTGTTGTTTGTTTAATATGTAATATGTATGTGTAGGTTATATTTATTTATAATAACAAGGACGTTCACAATAATTTTTTTTTATAAGCAAACTTTTGTATTAAAAAGGAGTATTAAGGATACTCAACCTTTACAAAGCGAAAAAGAAGACCACATTATTTGCCATGAAAACATAGTAATGGGTTATTACACCAATCAGAAAAAGAAAAAGGTCCAAGTGACCTTGTCCGACCAAAATACCATAACCAAGCTATATAGATGATTTTCTTGACTAAAGAAGAGACTATAATTTTATCTCCGCGGAATAACACGATATTGCGACAATTCCAAATACACCAAGTGGTAGCCATCCAAATAATATGACGAAAGCGCTTGTTCTGTTTTCCTTTAATTAAGTCCCCAAAAGCAAGAAAGTGAGCAGCCGTAGAGGTGAAGGGGATGTAAGAAGTTCCCATCCAATCAAAAATAGCTCTCCACACCTTTTCAACAACAACACATTGGAAGAAAACATGGGGACTATCTTCCACCTGTAGGAAACAGAATACACAACAGCGGCCAAGAAAATGAGAAAGAATACCTTTGTTGAATAATGCCTCTTGTGTTGGTAATTTGTCGAGAGCTAAACGCCATCCGAATATACTTACTTTAGATGGTACATTATTTTGCCAAATCTTTTTCAGAACTTTTGTTGTGATAGCCTCAATAGGGGTCAGCTGCGAATGGTCAATTACTACCTCATAAGCGGATTTTACGGAAAAAACGCCAACATTACTTGGTATATATCCACCGCCTAGTATCCCTCACTTCCCGCCGCGGCTGCACCTGATTGATTAAAGCCTTGAGTTCATTGGCTAATACAGCCGCTGGGCCATGCAGCTCCTCCTTCCAAATTAAATTCCAACACCATTGGTTATGCTCCCAGTAACCCATATTAACAATAGCATGATCTTGCTGGCCAGAATGTTCATAAAGTAATGGAAAAGAAACACGCAAAGGTTTGGTACCTAACCATTTTTTATTCCAAAAAGAAATTTCAGCTCCCTCCCCAAAACATTACTAATATTTTTATAGAACCAACCACCGTCATTTTCTCCTCCTACCTTCAAGAGATCGCGCCACCATATAGAATAATGATTAATGTGCATGGCGTTTTTCTCGGTCGTTATTAATTAATACTCCCTCCGTCCCTTAATATAAGACTATTTTTGACTAAATTTTATTATTCATCTATCATGTTTTGACCGTATTTTTCTAATAATATATAGATGTAAATATTAGCATATAAGATCTTGTTTGATTTGTTTTCATGAGTATTTTCAAAATATTAAATTTTTATAATTTTTACTACTAAATAATTAAATATATTAGTGATCAAAATTGTGCATTGGCGTACGTGCAGTGGTCAAAAGGGGTCTTATAATTAGGGATGAAGGGAGTAGTTAATAGAACTACTATGTAGTAATATATATAAAATTGTGTAGTGTGATTGCAAATGTAAGTAACGTCGTCGGATATATAATAATCTAAGGAGATTTTCTCTAGCTCTATTATTTTATTATGGATTGCCAGCGGACATTGTTGAACAAACTACTCACACTAGCAACAATAAATTATTAGTAAAACAAGACTATAATTAGTCAATAATATATAATTTTTTGATAAAATGACAACAAATTAAAAATTATGTATTTGTTTATTAATCTTAGCTTAATTATAAAAAATGTTAAAATTGTTAGGAATTCAAATTCCAATCATGTCATTTGTATGTGAGATTTCAACGGCTTGTCAATTCATCTATGTAGAAACTAATAAAACAAAATTATGAGCTTTCCAAAACAAGATTCAACAAATAACAAAATTAATTAAGTTCGATCGAGAGAAAACCAATTGAAACAAGAATAAAAAAAGAATAATGCTTAATGGTACGAACAATTCCTCCGACGAAAACAGCACGACGCATTAAAATATGGAATGATTTTTTTTTTTAATTTTTATTCCAGTGAGTGTAGTGCTACATACATACCACGTTAACTTTTCTTTAAGTGCAGTTGTGCACTAAATTATTTTTATTTTAATTGTTTTTTCAATTCAATTTTTTTTGTTTGTTTGACCGGTGTCTCTACTGCAGATCATTAGTTAGCATGATTCATAAAAAAGAATTTAAATTTTTGTTTTTGAAGAAATTAAATTAACTTACTCAAATTAGCATTAGAGAGAATTGAATCTGATACTTCAAGGAGGTTCATACTCTCCTAAATCTCAAATTAATACGACCAGACCAACTGAAATTATGCGTTGATAGTGTAAAATATTTTTACACGTACATCTAATCAAAATACATCAAATTATAATTTTTTTCTAAAATCTCACAACAAATACTTACATAGCGACATAGCGTGATTTGATTAAATGTACGTGTAAAATGATTTTGCATCATCCGTACATACAAATTAAATTATTTCTATAATATTATTGTTTCTTTATTTTATTATTTAAACTAAAAATTAAAATCTAGAAGTTGCATTGTATTGCTATAAGCTTGAGATATAATGCATGTATCAAGATTGAACCAAGTTTAAACGCCTAATAAACTAATGTCGTGCCCGTCGTCGCAAGTTATTGTCGTGCTATTTAGCACTACTCATAAAAACAACATGTTGAACCACTACATATATTCTTTCTATAAACACGGGTCGGGCAACGAAGAAGAACGTGAACATCTTGAACGTGGTGTACTACTAAGGCACTAACTTCACCAAATAATAATATAGGGAAAAGAAAAAAAATGTGTAAAGTTATGTGCGATCAAATAATAATATAATTAAGTTATGTTCATAAATCTTAGTTTAAGTGATAAAAAAATATTGAAATTTGTTCTGATCGACCCATAAGTATGTCACACTGAGTTCCGAGGTATTGTCCGTTTTGAGCTTGCTTTGAGCCCTCACGGATTTGTCCTTTGTAAAAAGCGCCTCGTTGGATTGAGATGTGTGGGTGTTGTATATAAACTACCTTAGTCTCGAATTCCAAGCAATGTGGCGCACTTATGGGTCGATCAGAACAATGGCGCCGTCTGTGGGGATCGAAGTCCAGAACATTGGCGCAGTCTGTGGAAACGTCAAGGGGCAGACGATACATAGCCTCCTACTCCCCTTAGCCTCGACTGGGGGCAACTGTTCTGGTATATTCATAAGTCCTACATTGCTTGGAATTCGAGACTAAGGTAGTTTATATACAACACCCACACATCTCAATCCAACGAGGCGCCTTTTACAAAGGACAAATCCGTGAGGGCTCAAGGCAAGCTCAAAGCGAACAATACCTCTGAACGCAGTGTGACACACTTATGGGTCGAAATATTACGTGTGATTAATTTATTTAATTAAGACATTATATATAGGATCTCTCTTTTTTTTTTTTGACGCAATAGGATCACATCTCTTATATATTATATTAATCTAATATTTATAATCGATGCATTCAATACTTTTTTTTTTTAAATATATACTCCTAATTAATAATATTAACTTACATTGAAATATTAAATATAAAATTAAATATACATACAAACAAACAAAAATTTAATAAATTTCCTTTAAATTTTTTTTAATAAAATTAACACACAAACTTGACATAATAATTATACTATTAATTTTTTTAATATATGTGAAGTTGGTCAAAAGAGTTAGAAAATGAAGAGAATTTATTTGTCATAGACTCATGGTCTCGCTGCTTAGTCATAAAATTTATTAGTAGAATAGAACCTGAAGATTTATTATAGTAGAATCAATGGGAAATTGTTTGTTTATTAAACCTTAGTTTAAGTTGGGTCTTTTTGTTATTTATTTGTCGGCAAAAAAGTATGAAGAAGAGTTTGTACCAATTGCAATGAAAATTTTTTTTTGGACATTAAAAGTATATACTATATATATATATGGTTTGAAGTTAGCAATATTAACCACATATAATTATTGGGTGTTGGGGCGTACATGTGGGGACATGTGAGTAAGGGGCGCTAAATAATTATATGTGGGTCAAATATTATTAACTTTGATCCACAGGTCGAAGTTAGTAATTCTATATATATATATATATATATATATATATATATATATATACTCGATATAAAATGAATACATAACAGATCGAGTGTCGTATATATATGCAAGAATAATACAAAAAATAAACACCACTTAAACGAAAGCTACCTCCAAATCGAATAAATTAAGAAATACAAGAGCTACTCTACTCAATTTGAAAAAGAAGTACATGATCATATTCAATTCAAACCCAAAGCAAAACAAAAACAGTCTCAAAATCAAAATAGAGAAGGCAATATCAATACCAAAAATGATATTCTTACACCTATTCCCCCTACTAAGATGAACCATAAAACTATCTAAGTAAAACAAAATATAAAGAGTTTACACATAATTCATAGAATAAATATGGTGATCGAACCTTTTTTATTAGTAACAATTTTCAAGAGACAATTTTGATTCTTTACACAACTTCTTCAATGTTTGAGACTTTATCAGAATATTTTTATCATTTCTAGTGAGGCAAATAGCCCACGATACAACGTGTGCCATATCAAAATGACTCTCTTATACTCCACAAAATCTTCGAAATGAAAGATAGTATTTTGAGGAGAAATTGTTACCGACCCAAAACACTTGTAAATTGAAAATGAAATGAGAGTGATTGATCACTATTTCGGTTCATGCTTTTTACGTCCATGTTTGAAATGGCTCTCTGTTGTTTGCTTTGATGCACTACAAGAAATCTACCAAATAGCGGCACTTGATTTGCGGCAGTTCTTATAAAACCGCCGATAAACAAAAAATATTAATAATAGTGGCGGTTTTTTGGCTGTTTAGGAGAACCGCCGGTTTATTTTAATGGACCGGCGGTTTATTTAGGTGTAATGGCAGTTTGACTGTTTTTTTTTTTAATAAAAATAATAGTGGCGGTTTTTTGGAGGTTTAGAAGAACCGCCGATTTAATTTAATGGACCGGCGGTTTATTTCTTGTACTAGCGGGTTTTTTTTTCGTTGTTTTTTTTCTTCAATATTCTCTCAAAACTTTCATCGTGCTCACAACCCTAATCTTCTCACAAATCCCTAATCGATCTTCTCACCACCTTCAATTCAACCGGCGCTTGACTCACTCAATCAACGGCTTCGTTCATCACTGAATCTCACTCTCCCTTTTCCGTGAAGCTCACTCTCGAACAGAAACCCTGAACTCTCACTGAAACGCAAACACGAATTGAAGTTCTACATCGTTTCCTCTCCCTCTCACTGAAACGCAAACAGGTACTGATTTTATTCTCAATCGCAATTTTTAAACTCTGTAAGTTTCTTCTCTTTTTATGAACGGCAACTCTGTTAGATTCTGTTTTGTTCTCAATTTCTATTCTCAATCGCAATTTTTATTTTGGAACTTTGTTAGTTTCTGTTCTTTTTGATTTTTAATATGTGATGAATTGATCTGTTAAGCTTGTCTATTGTGTTGTTGCAGGTTTTTTTCTCCTTTTCTAAAAGTTGTATTGAATCTAATTATTGTTGAATTTTTGTATCAATAATGTGAATATTACAAAGGATATACTAGTTTCAATTCAGTTTCTAAAGACCAAAGTTATTATATAAAAGTTATTTTTGGTAGGATTAAATTTTTGAAGCTTTTGTTCGCAAAAGACTTCTAGGACGAAGACAAATGGCTCGCCGAAGGAATCGCTGCTATTCACCCTCTTGTTGTTTTCAACATCTGCGATTGCTACGTTCGTCGCCCTGATCAAGCTGAACGCGTCATTGGTACGCTTCTCGGATCTGTTCTTCCCGATGGAACCGTCGATATCCGTAATTCATATGCCGTTCCTCACAATGAGTCTGTCGATCAGGTTCTTCACTCTCCTCCATGTCTGAATCTTTGACACGATTTATTTTTCCAATTTAGTTTAATTTAGGTTAATTAGCTTAATTTGTAGGATTTGCTTTGAGTTATTATGTTTGTTTCAATATTTATGTATCAGCTACAGTAACAAATCTTATAGCTTATATATTTTATGGTTGTGATTGTAACACTACAATGTGTGTGCGTGCATAGCACTTGTTTGTTTTTATGTTATGAATAATGTGAAAAAAAAAATTGGATTGGTTAAAAGAGATGAAACTGTATCAACATTAATTGAATTTATTCCTTTATGTTTCATCATGTACCGGTTCTTGTTTCTTCTCGTTTTTTTAAACTAAAACTCGGAGGAAGCTAGAAAAATAGACACCATTGAGAGCCCAAATTTCTAAGCAAACATATATAGGAAAAGAAAAATTAAAACAGTTATGCTAGAACTTTTAGTTTTTTAATTCTAAGTAATTGTTCACATTATAAAGTTTTTGTTTGGACAAGGGCGAGGATGATGAGTGCTTCGTATATTCTGACACCTCTTGTATGAGATGAATTAGAAGATTCATCTTTGAGCACATAAAGCAACTCTTTGAGTCCTATGCTATTTTTTTTTTTGCAAAGGCATCCTATGCTAAAAATAATAATATGAAAGAACTATCTTTCCTGAATTTATCTCTAATTAGATGTACTGTTTGAGGAAGTTTAGATAAGTGAAGATATTTTTGGTTATAATTAGTTTTGATTTTTGATTGAAAAGGCGGAAATACATATAATGGTTACCTCCTGTATAATGGACATTTTTAAGGTTTATAATTGAATTTTACTTTTGCCTCTATTGTTGATCATTCATGTTTTAGCAAGCCCAAATTATCACCTAGTGACTTCACAATTTGCCATTATGCTGGTGATGTAAGTTGGTAAAATTGTAATTTTAGTTCAGAAATATAATAAATAATAAGCAGGATACATATATGACAAGAATGCTAGATTTGATTTTTTTTTTCAGGTCACTTATAAAACAGAATTATTCCTTGACAAGAACAAAGATTGTGTTACTGAGGAACATGAGGCACTTCTTTATGCTTCCAACTGTCCCTTTGTATCTGGCTTGTTTCCCCCTTCACCCGAGGAAACTTCCAAACAATCAAAGTTCTCTTCGATAGGTTACAGATTTAAGGTGTGTTTCTTTTATAAAAGAAAAAAACTAATTTTTCTTTTTAGTTTATCTTTCGGATTGTAAAAACTCTTCATGCTGCGCTGTGGGGTAAGACTGCTTCTGTTTTTATATTTTTTTTTACCATATACTTCATGCTGTAATTGAAGATCAACCAAAGGTTATGCAAGTTTATGCTTATTATCTGTTTTTATCTGATAAATATGTAAGGAAGTGAAAATATAAAATTTAGTATCTCTCCTTTATGAATTTAGTACCTAACCTTGCCATAAACTTCTAAATTCTAATACTAAATATAGGTGGACATGGAAGAAGCAAAAGTAAAAGAAAATGCAAGATTACAGTCAGCTTTGCAAGAGATGCAACAACAGTTCAAAGAAACCAAATCACTTCTTGAAAAGGAGCGGGAGGATAAAAAAATATTGGAGGAGAGAGTTCCTATCATACAAGAGGTTCCAGTTGTTTTAGTAATCTAATGTGCTAATATATATTGCTTTAGCTGTTTCTAAAAAAAAATACTTTATTTATAATCAAATCGATTATATTATATTTTTTTGATACGTAAATGGATTGTATTATGTTTATTTATGCCTTTTTTTTTTCTTTATAAAGCATTTATATTATTCCAATTGTTTATTCATGAATTAATTTAATAATTCAGCATTAGAATGATTTAAAAAATAGGGCAAAAAAAATAGCAGGTAAAAAAAAAACAATATAAAATATATAGGGGCGGTTCAAAACCGCCGCAAAATCATGATCTCCACTTTATATATATATATATTTATATTACCGGCGGTTTATAACTGCCGCTATATGTTTTTGTTTGCGTTTTTGTTATTGCGGCGGTTCAAACCGCCGCTAAAATTCTGCGGCAGTCTGTCTGACGGTTTCAAAAACCGCCTCTAAACACGATTTCGCCACATGATTGTGCGGCACTGTTTAAACCGCCACAAATATGTGTACCGGCAGTTCAAAACCTCCGCTATCCCCTTAAAAAACTGCCGCTAGTTGCCTTATTTCTTGTAGTGATGATTCGCCATCTTTCCTTGGTCCTTCAGAAAAGGAGAAGGAGGAAGAATGGTTCTGATTTTTATTGGACCCTTCTTCTTTTATCGATGATGATTGCGCACTGGAGTCGACTCTGTGTCGTCTAAATGGGTTATTAATATTGGCTCCTATTTCAGTAGGAGGAGTATTTGTGGATTCGTTGGATCCCCTGCTCGAACTTGCTGCAGCTCTTCCAACTCTTCCATGATAGTCATATGATACTCTTTCCACATGCATAGTAGTTTTCATAGGGTCATCTATATGACTTTCATAAGATGTGGTCCCTGTAAACAATCGTTTTACACTGTTGATCAAGCCACCCAATTGTGAATCCTTGGATTTGGTCAGCATGGGCATTGTTGGCCCATCAATTGACTCCTGGAAAGATAATGGCTTTGGCCCGTATCTTTTGTATTTCAATGAATCCTGTGCTGTGAATTTGCCCACGACGTTCAAGTTCAAGTTTTTGTTGTTGTTGTTGTTGTTTCTTCCTTTTGGAGGCATGATGGTAGTTTTGTTTTTCTGCAGGAATTAGGAGGAGATAAAGTTATATAGTAATTAAGGAGAAATATGACTAAATTCAATTTTATATTTTTATATTTTGTTTAAGCAAAATAGAAAAGTAGAAAATAAGCCGGGCCAAACGAAGCCTCAGTTACTTCAAAAGGATGTAAAATTACGTGCGGAGGATATATTAACTATTTTAAAAAAATTCTTACTCTTCACTAAATTAATGGACAATTGTTTATCCTCTACATAAATTATCTAAAATATCAATATTATTGGAAAATTAATTATTAAAACAAATATGTTTTTAGTTTTTAAAATATTAGGATAACAACATACATTAAATTGAAAAATTTATTTGAGATGAGTATATCTTGTGTAAGAAAGTGGATAATGGTGAGTTTACTTTTTTTTTAGCACGATAGGTGGATATGGTTAATTTGTTGTCTAGGATGACAGATTTTCCAACACCAGCTCCTTAAAAAAGAAAGATAAAGGATAATACCAAAAGTAGCCATTTTTTTAACTGCAAATATATTTATATAACAACCAAATCATGTACAAAGAGTATACTATACTATAATGGTACAAAGCTAATAAAACTCATACAAGTAATAGACATATGTCAAGCTTTGAGCAACTACAAAGGAGACCAAAACCAACCAAAAAAGGGAAGCTCTCTACGCAAAGCCATGAAACACTGACAACCCAAAACTATCACACAAGCAAACCAATATTGCTCTCTACAAAACTATCACGTTATAATATTGCTTTCGAAAGCAAAACAATAACCCAAATGATACCAAACCAAGTAGTGATGGCAAAAGCACCTAAACCCGCGGGTCCTGCCCAAAACTGAACCCGAGTCAACTGGTAAAACCCGAGATTGGGTTTGAGTTCGGGTTCGGGTAACATCCGATATTTCGGGTTCGGGTTCGGGTAGTGTCAAACCCACTCTCGAAACCACACCCGTTATATATTAAATTATATAATTATCTTTCTTACAATATCATATTGTAAATTATTTTAACGTTGTAAACTATTTTTCATCCTTATTTTAATGTTGAAAATAATGTTAGCATGTTGCAGACCGTAATTTCGATGAATTTTCCATATATTTTTTTTAACTTTTGTAAATATAATTTCGGGTTCGGGTTCGGGTGGGAAAAACCCGAACCCAACAGGTTTGGGTTTGAGTGCTATTTTGTCACCTAAAAACCTCTTTGGATTCGGGTTCGAATTTACCCGATATTTCGAGTTCGGGTTTAGGTAGTACCAAACTTGCGCCCGATCCTACCCGTTGTCATCCCTAAAACCAAACAATAGTAGAGCCCCGCAAATTGTAATAAAACCAGCACAAAAAAAGAAAGATGAAGAATAAAACATACCAAATTTGTCACCCCTTTGAATCAAGATCCACTTATTTCACTTCTGAAACTTTTCGCAAATTGCTGTAAAAAATATATCTATAATAGAATCATGTACGCTTCAATTATATGAATAAAAAAGTCCAATTTAGTTTCAATGTTAACTTTTATTTGCAAGGGAAAAGTGATCGGATAACAATATTAATATTATTAGTCGTTTAAAAAAGTGTCGCATACGTAAGACTAATGCATTCATTGGTATCTTTAACCAAAAATAAAAATTTGAAGATTGAAAAAAAGATAAATGCAGCAAGCAAAGAGTAAATAAAATACTAAAATACAACAAGAACAAGGTGCTTAATTAATTTATATATTTTATTGAACGACATTGATATTCAATACAAAGAGATAGATTAGCTAGCTAGACACACATTTATCCTGCGAGTCTAGCTCAATTGAATTTGCACATAATGTTCAAGAATCGGAATTCGAATTCCAACACACCCAAATAGTACTTATTTTTTACTATAAAGTTTTCCTTCCGATTTCATATTTTTCAATATTGTTTGATCCCAGGGTTCCGTTGTAGAACTACTTGCAGTGTAACCTGATAGTGCAGCATTTTTTGCTCTTTGGCTAAAGCTATAGCTGGGTTTTTGTTGCACCGATCTTCCAGAATCTTTAGCCTTATCTACGGTGTCTGAATAAGTTCCACCACGTTTAACATTATCCAATATTTTCCTTTGATCATCCAAATCGAATATGTTACTGCTGGAAGGGTTGGAAGATTCCCTACATGGTTTAATTTTATGTTTGTTGTACGGGTTTTTATTTCCAGTATTTTTTTGATTCATGTTGATGTTACTTTCTCTACTGCAAGAATTAACAAGCTTTAAATTCATACAACAATAAATGACAAATAAATCAGCGGGTTGAATACGTTTTTTATCCATACAAAAGGATGTTCTTCTAAATTTAATCTTTAGTAAATTATATATGCACTCACTTATGAATTATACTGTAACTATGTTTCTTTTTCTTATATTTATATTAATATATTTTTTATTCAAAAAAAACTTCTGACTTATACTGATAAGTTAATATATATTTTTGAATGATTTATTTATGTCAGTATGTTTATAACATCAAAAAAAAATTCTCCATAAAAATTAAGTTAACAATTTGATTTTTACCTGACCAAAAAAGAATTGATTTTTAGGTTATAATTTTATTTTTTTTATCTTGTTTTCAAAATTTATATTTAATTAATATCATATTAAATTTTTTTAAATTTGAGTAGATAAACGTTTGAAGATATTTTAAATATGACTATAAAACAATCATCAAAAAATTTATGAGTTTAATGATAAACAAACAAATTTTGTTTTAATTGGGACTAAAACTATACAAAACTTTTTTTTATAAGGATTAAAAATATAAGGAAAATTAAGTAAAGACTAAATTTAAAAGATCTCTCCATTTTAAAGAAACCAAAAATATAATTAATCCTAAAATAATTTGGATGAGCCTCAATAATATATCAAATAATTTTTAATTATTATAAAAAAAGATAACTTTTTAATTTGTTTAAAATTTTGCATGAATAGTCAAAATAATTTTCCCATCCTTTGAGGTGCCTCCAATCTAGCGAGAGATTAGTCACTGCGTTCGGCGGTGTATATCCCGGTCACGACAAAAAAATAATTTTTGTAAAATTCATATTCAACTTATAAACCATAAAAGACAAATAACCTATGCACATTAGACATTGCCATTAAATTAATGAAAACTAATCAACCGATAAATGGACTAGTTCTTAATTCAATCAATTGTATTGAACCTAATAATTCAGATGTGAATTTTAAAACATTAATACAGTAACTCCCCATCAAGTTCAATTCCCACAAGTAAAAAACTGAAACACTCATTGGTGAGAACACTTTTTTTTGGACGATAAGTGCCAGTGGAATGGATTGTTGCCTGTATGAAATTTTTTCCAATACCAGCTCCTTAAAAAAGAAAGATATAAAGGATAATACCTAAAGTAGTACCTAAAAGTAGAAAGATGAAGAATAAAACATACCAAAATTTTCACCCCTTCGAATGAAGATCCACTTATTCCACTCCTGAAACTCTTAGCTAGCAAATTGTTGTTTGTTTAAGGATATGTATGTATGTGTAGTTTATATTTATAATAACAAGGGGTGTTCACAATAATGTGGTTGGGTTTGTCAATTTCCTCGGCTGTAATTAACTAATATTTAATAATACAACTATATAAGGAAAACAATTGTGTAGTGTGATTGCGTCAAAAAAAAATTGTGTAGTGTGATTAAAAATGTAAGTTACTCAGAGATATAATATTGTAAGGAGATTTTCTCTCTATTATTTTATGATGGATTGCCAGCAGCCATTGTTGAACAATTGTTCACACTCACAAGTCACACTACCAACAAATATAAAATTATTAGTAAAACAAGACTATTAAAATCGGTCAATAATATATAATTTTTGATAAAACCTCAACAAAATTGAAAAGTATGAAAAAAATGTCAAAATTGTTAAGTCTAAAGATTATGACTAGGTTTGAATTTTGATCCTTTCATTTTTTTTATGCGAGTTTTCTTGAATTTATCATTTCGTCTATGTATAAGATAAATGAGTTTACATAAAAAAAAATAGTTTACCGTTAAACAAATGATGCAATTACAAATAACACAATTAAGTTCGATTGAAAGAAAACCAACAAACGAGAATCGAAAATACGTCCTGCATATTCTTGAAGCAACATATAAGAAGAAGAAGAATAAGAATAAGAAGAAGAAGAAGAAGAAGAAGAGACAAACTTTGATTACTTATAGTTCAGTCCAATAACGACCTATATTTTTGGAGAGGATAATTCTCTAATGTACTAAGAGCATCTCTAATGGAAATAACATAGAGGTTTCTTAATAATAAAATGTTGACTTGTCTTGCCTCGTAAGATTTCGGGTTCCATTGATTAATCAAAGTTGCTTATTTAAGGTACCCAAAAATGAGTATCATAAAATTCATACATTAATTAACTACATGCAATTAAAAATGTAAAAATTAAAAAGAAAATATGAAATATGGAAGAGAGAGAGAAACGATTGTTTTGAGTTAAGCAACTTAAAGATGAAATCACTCATTGAAATAAAAAATATGAGTATCATAAAATTGAGTTGGTACATAAGCTCGTTTAAAATAATAAAACGAGTATCTTAACATTCTACCATTGGAGATGCTCTAATCAATTGAATTTTATATTTCTAATGAAAGTACAAGAGTTCACCTTCAATCTTAATTCTACATTTTTTTATGAATTATCTGTATGTGACTTGCCAAGAGAGTCAATGAACTAGATTTCCCAGGATGAATTCGTCTATGTATTTAATATTTTATACATCTAACTATACCTAAGAGAATGCTTTTGACCACTAGTTTTATGTTAGCTTCAAATCCTAATTCAATGCCTTTGAAATCTATGTTTTTGTACTCTTAAATTAACCTTGTATTTATAGGGAAAAAAAATATAGCATTCGTAAGATCAATGCACGCACACATGCACCACAACTTGTTTTCTTTGGATTGCACTTTAAAAAAAAAAGTACGTAGGTCAATTGTTGATTTTCTAATTTTTAATTCGATCTACAAAAATCTCTATCTAAACTTCAAATTAGTGGTGATATTCACTTACAAGTCAACTATCTGACTGCTTTCTCTAACTTTAAACTATAATTCAGAACAAAATAAACAAGTTTAAGCCCCGCTTGAAATTGAACCCTTACTTGTTCATTGGACTTGACATTAGATTAATTAAAAACATTTATTCGAGGGGGAATTTTGAGATAGATGGTATTTTTGTGTAAAAATATATAGTTAATAATGTTAGTATGTTAGACTATCTCTCTTGTTTGAAGTGGCTCAAATGAATGTAGGTTAGTGGTTCATGTGCGTATTGCCTTTATTATTACCAAACAAAGAGAGGATTAGAATTAATTACATGTGTATGAAAAACAACAAAAAAGAAGAAGAGAGGAGGGTGAAACTCACAACCATTTTTATGCACAGATCAGTCCCACATAATATGAGATATCTCACAATTCAACAGTTGGATTGTGAGATAAATAATAATAATAATAATAATAATAATAATATTTTGAAGATTGAAACTCATTTTTTGAACAGCGAATAAGATTATTTATATACATAGGAGGAAAAAGTACAAGAAGTACACTACTCACACCCGTAGAAAAAAGTACAAGAAGTACACTACTAACCTATAGGAACTCAATAACAAAAGCCAAAAACAAATGGTGATCTATCTATGAATACAATCCAAGGGTGCAATGCACCATTAATAGAATCCAAGAGTATATGTAGTATATAGAAAATACAAGGAGCCTAATTTATAAATTTTGCTCACCCACATAGATATTCGATACAAGAAGATCAGACACACATATTTTATTAAAACAAAACAAAACATAAAAGCTCACAACACATGTGGTACATACCTATATATTACTTTCATAACTTGACTCTTGACAATACGATTAGCTTCATTTTTTTTACATGGACGATCTAAGGCCACAATAAGTACGTTCCTTAATACATAGCCGATGCAGCAGCAGGCAGGCCGGATTTGTACGTACGTTGATATCGATTGCTATGAATGTTTGACCATTTTTTTTCAGTCCCTTTAATTGACATATTTCTCTAATTTTTTGATAATTTGAGGGACGTGGGTAATCTGCTTCATATTTTTTTTCCATAAGTACCGATGTCTTTATCAAGACCATAGCCCCAGGGTTTAGTGGTAGCACTACTTGCCTGGAAATGTGATAATTTAGGGTCATTTGCTCTATCTTCAAAGTTCATGGTAGGATTTTCCACCGGTCTAGTAGATTTTATAGCGTTACTCGGGTATTTTGAAAAAGATAAACATTCTGACATACTTGCCACATAGCTGGACGCCTTCCCCCATAGGGTGGTAGTGCTGAAAGATTTCGGCTGCTGGTTTAATTTATATGATATGTTTCCATATTGATCGTCTTCTAGCTGTGTTTCTTGAAACCATCGTGTATATTTGTTGTATACTTTTCCTTTAGTCATGTTGGTAGGTAGTTTTTCTGCAAGAAGAATTAACAACAGATCAATACAGCATTATATTTGCAACTGCAGACAACCTCCTTCCATAAACTTATATTTTTAAAATAAAGAACTGGGCTTGAACCAACACCAACTGCTATTGAACAGGTTCAACTAAACTTAATCTTTTTTGTAACTGAATTTAATCTAATTCGACTAGACGAAAATATAAATGAAATGAAATCAAATCAACTAATACATGGTTGATTTTTTTTCTTGCGCAATTATTGAACCCATTTATTAGTTCGGATGCGAATTTTAATACATTAGTATTGCAGCTCGATCTTCACCAAGTTCAACTCCCACAAGTAAAAAACATATAAACACTTGAATAAAAGTAACAACATGTTCAAGATAGAATCTACCCCAAAAAAAAAATATTCAATGTAAAATTCCGAAAAAGAGAAGAAGATGAAGAACACTCAAAACACCAAAGACATGTTAATATACCTTTGGTTCAAGTCACAACTCACAACCACTAAACCTGAGCTATTAATTTGTTGTGTGACTTAAGGATGTGTAAGTGTACGTTTTTATAATAACACAATAATAATGAAGAAGATTGATGTAAGGCAACTTCGCTGCAAGTTAGAATAACAAGCAATTTTGTAACAAAACAAAAACAAGAAGAACACGCAATTCACTCATCCGTCATTTTTAATTAATATACTTATCGGACAAATATAGTAAGAGGAAAATTTTGTTAATTGTCAATATTTATTTGTTTGAGTCAAATAATAAATTGACTTAAATATGTTTTTAGTTTGAGGAGTACTACTAACAACACTATTTTTTAAAACAATTTTGTTGGTGTAAACCAAAAAAAAAGGTAGTAACTCCCATTCAATCAATTATATATTTATGTTGCCCGCCGGTATTTTTGTTCACACTCATAACAAATAAATCATGATAATATACCTTTGATTCAAGTCCAAACTATTTCATTCACTGAAACTTTGAGCTATTAATTTGTTGTGTGACTTAATTAAGGATGTATGTATAGGATTTATTTATAAATAACACAATAAAGTAAGGCAACTTCGCTACAAGCTAGAAGATCAGAGGCAAAAATTTGTAATGTCAATGTTTAATTAAGAGGCAACTTTGCAACTTCGCTACAAGATCAGAGGCAAAATTTATAATGTCAATGTTTAATTGTTTGAGTTTATTTTGTACATATACGAAATTGTAAATTATTAGAAATTCACATACTTCTAAGTGGAGAAACCGGGGTTCAAATTCTGACCACGGAAGTACGACACAATTTCCGGTATTTTTTGCCAGTTAAATTAGAATTTTTAGACAATTATCTGAACCTTTTATATGTAGAAGTTAAAATTTGAACTCCGAACAATTCATTTAAAAGTAAAACATTTTTAATTCCTCCTAATATATTTAATTTTATTCTTCTAAATATTTGTTTCGAATTTTGGTCTACTAGATTGTGTTAAAATACTGCGGACAATATATAAGAACATGCAAGTAGATACAGATTGCAATGATTGATCATTTTTTGTCCAATGAACCCTTGTTTAAGGATCGTGGTTCCTCTACTTTATTTTTCATAATTGATTATCAAGACCATTTGTAGCAGGGTTTAGTATGAGTGTTATGTGCTCTACCCTCAAAGCTCAAGCTGGGTTCTTTCACCGGTTCCTTACTACTTTTTTGAGCAATTTGAACTCTATTCAACATTTAAGACATTAACTATATGAATCACCTCGTTTATGTATATATTCAACATTATTCACATTCAAAATTAATGCTCACACTTTTTTTTTTTTTGAATCCGATTAATGCTCACACTTAAAATCTAACTATGCCAATTAATATGTCCCCAGTGTCAGCACAAGTTATGAAGTATAAGTCATCCGTATGTACTATACTTAAATACCTCATATTATTTAGTGCACCCCTCAAATTTTTACTACACTCTCATCCAGATTGCTTAATGCACCCCCCATATTTCTATCACATTCCCAAAATTTCTAGCACATCTCCCAAATTGGGAGGGTGTACTAGAAATTTTGGAAGGATGCACTAAGCAATTTTTATTACTTATACACAATGCATAAGAAAAAAGTTTATGCACCATAACCACTCCCCTCAACGTCCCCACAATCTAAAATTCCTCCTTCACTCTCTATATGCTGCTGGGAAACTTCTACAAATTTGTGTATTCTAACAATAAACAGTTTTATATTCTTCTAGAGAAGACTCCAAGTCTTCTTTCTTTATTTTGACTCAGAGAAGACCCCAACTAATTAGTTTTTGTAATTCTTGTTTGTGTTATAACTAAAAACAAATACACAACTGTCAATCATTAGTTTTTAATTTCCATTGGGCTGGGTAGGAAGCTACAGAGAAATTAATTATTGTGCTAAGATCATGTTATGTGACTAACATGGTTATATTTATTTATTTATTTATTTTTCATAGACTCTTAATACTTGGTCATAAAAAATGAAGCAGAGTGGGAAGCTACACTAAAATTTATTTATTTTTTAATCAATTATTTCTCCCTATTTATAACTTACTACATTCTCTTCATTTCATCCATCCTTTAAATTCTTTCAAATTTATCACAAATATATATACTACCAAATTTGTTTCTTCTTTTTAACTTTGTATTGAAGATGTCATCTGATTTTAGCTGGATGGTTCCCATTGAAGTCATGTTGGGGTCACTCAATCATGGAGAAGTTCAAGCATGTAGCATTTGCAACGTTCCGGACAAACTTCGAGAAGCGAATGAAGATGCTTACAAACCCACAGAAATCTCCATCGGACCTTTACATAGAGGAGCCACAAGACACCTTCAATTAATGGAAGAACCAAAATGGCATTACATGCGCGAACTTCTTGATCGACAAGGACCGATACCAGAACAAAATAGAAGATCGGAGATAAGATTAAGAGAATGTGGCCATGACATTCTCAAGTTAGATAAAGTGATTTGTGCTATCTATGGTGGAAGTAACAATAACATCGTCGAAGAAACAGATCCACACGACATGACTAAAATAATGATAGTTGATGGTTGTTTTCTGTTGGAGCTTCTCATTAGGCTTGGCGATTACATGGACAACCAAAATACAAATTCTTATAACAATGATGCGATACTTAAAACCGAGGAAAAGGTGTTATCGGTTTTAAACGATGTAGCAATGCTTGAGAATCAAATTCCTTTCCTTGTTCTCAAGAAGTTATATAGGAAAGTATTTCCTGCTAATTGTGAAATCAAAGACGACCATCGTGTGGCTGATGTTGTTCGTAAGGCTTTTGGTTACCCTTTGGTGGGTAGCTCCGGAGGTGCTCATATACTTCATTTGATGCACTTGTCTACGGTGGAACAAAGCCAACAACATGAAGGGAAAAAGGCGAAGCTAGAGTTATTGCGTTGTGCTACAAAGCTTCATGCTTCAGGGGTACTAATTCGAGCTAAAGTAAATAGCAGGAATCAAAATCAGCATAGGTTGGTGGATATGTTTGATTTTGAAATAACTTTTAGTGATTCTGGAGAGTTGGATATTCCGCCGTTATATATTAAGGAAACAACTGAAGTAAAGTGGAGGAATTTGATTGCTTGGGAGCAAAGTAAAATTTGGATTAGATGCAAATACACTTCTTATGCACTTTTTTTCAGTGGTTTGATATGTTGTGAGCATGACATTGAATTGCTTAAAGAAAAAGGGATTATTGTAAATGAGTCGAACAAGAGTAATGAAGATTTGTTGGCACTATTTCGCACAATTTCAAAGGGAGCTGAGCAGATGGATTTGAGTTATAGTGAAACTTGTGAAAGGTTGAATGTGTATGAATATAAGGGGATGAAAGTCACAAAAATGGTGCGAAAATGGCCTATACGCATTTGGCATCAATGCAGGCGAATTTTTGACGTTATTTTGTTCTATGTGCGAAATTGGTACAAAATTTTGATCCGAGACCATATACCTACAGTGTGGAAATTCATAGGAATTGTTGCAGCAGCTTTGCTTCTTGTTCTTACTATTATGCAGACATATTACTCATCCCGCAATGGCTAATTTGTTTTCTTTTTAGCTTGCTATTAGCCAATAAGATTTTTCATCCAAGTGTTGCATTAATTAATCTTTAGAATCATGTAAGCTTCAATTATATGGAAAAAAAAGTATTGATTTAGTTTGAAAGATAATGTTTGCAGAGGAATCTTGGCCAAATTAATGAATGATGTTGTGTGTGACTGTGTGAGCACTTTATTTCAATTGTATTCTATTGTTTTTCTGATATCGATATTGTTGTATCGAATCATTACTGTTTCATTGGTTTCAAATCGATATTGGTGTATCGATTCAATTGATATTGAAGTATCAATTTCTGGTTTTGTAGAACCACAAACTAAAGGTGTTTCTTTCGATTAATACAGTGCAATATTTAATCGATTAAACTTGACAAGGCTGTTTTATCCTGGAGGCGGTGCGGTATATTGTCTGCTTTGCACAATTTGAGCAGTACCGCGAAACGTTTTAAAAAAAGCGACCTAGTACGCGACTCAGCCAATAATTTCTTACAATTCGGTATCTCTGTTTTCTCTACGAAAATCGATTTTTATAAATCAGAAACAACAGGTATACTTGTAATGAGATTTTATTATGGGCAAGGCTTAAGGTTAAAAGAAATATTTTGTTGAAAACTAATTCAAGTTTGTAGCTGAAAGAAGCTTTGTTTGTAATTTCCTGTTTTTCAGTTTCTCTGGTCAGTTGACAGTTAGAATTTTGACAGTTATTAACACCTACTTGTTATTGATTGAAGCTATGGTGGGAAATTAACAACAATTTTCCAGCGAATTTACCCGTTCTTGATGGCAAGAACTAGGATAGATTGCTCAAACAAATATGTGATTGAATTCGTGAGCCGTGGGCCCATGGTTGATGGTTATCGATCGACTATGAAGCACAGACACTAACACGGACACCAGACATCGGATATGACACTGATACTTACACACCAACACATATAATTTTTCTGAAATAGTGATATAATTCAATATAATTGTAAAGTGTCGGTGTCGTGTAACACGTGTCCAACACTGAGACACACCTAATCTAAGGAGCGTCGAAACTTCATTGATTACAGTTGACGAATGATATGAAACCTTGGCAGATTATTTCTCAAGATTATTGGCATTAAATTAACCACTCAAATAAGAACTCTGGTGAAGCACTAATGGAGAAGATGATGGTTGAAAAGGTATATTACATATTTACATTACTCCTCGTTATAACATGATCATAGTAGTGACAATTGAGGAGAACAGTGATATTTGTGTTGAAATCTCCGTTGGCAAAGAATAGAACTTTCCAAAACATGTATGTATGAAGACGGTTGATACATTTTATTAGTTATCATTTTATTATGTAGTGTTTTTTTATATAGTTTTATGGCTACTTTAAAAGTTAGATGTTCCTTTGTTTGATGGGACGATGAACTTCTCGATATGGCAATGCAAATTCCAAAAGAATATATATCTGTCTAAAATCCAAATTTGCATCAACCACATTAATTAATCGATTTGATGATAAAAATAAATTTGTGCACTACTCATTGAAAATGTAGGGGACAATATAAAAGATGAACAACAAGTGTTACTTTTGTCGGTTTCACTATCCAAATATTATAAATCATTTGTGCAGTTAATGTTATCAGGAAAAAAATATACTTATGGGGATGTTTGGTTCAAGGATGTAAAATTTATACCCAGGAATAATTTTTTTAGGAATTTGATTATGGGAATTTAATTCTAAGGAATTTTTCAAAAAAGTGTTTGGTTAACAATTTGAACATATGGAAATATTTTTTAATTTTACTGGAACAATCAATAACTGTCTGGAAAAAATTGATTCCACTTACTTGAGAATAAAAGTTTCCTACCTTCATCATGGGGGAATTAAAATCTTAGCTACATGGGAATAATTTGTTCCTGGGTATAATTATTTTCTTGAAATTGATGTTTATTTTCTATTAACAAACACATGTATTATTTATTCCGGTCTTGAATTTCCGGGAATAAGTTTAGAGCAGGTGAAACAAACACCCCCTATAACTAAATGAGATGGTGATAAGTGAAGAAGGATCCATGAGATTGGAAAGTCCCTTTTGACAAGAGAGTAAAAAAGAAGGATCAATGAGATTAAAAAGTCCCTTTTGACGACAAGTAACATAACATTATAGAAAAATTTAATTTTATATATATATTTTATATTAAGAAAATTTAATTATTTATGACATCATAATGCAATTCTAAATTTAAAAGTAAAGCAATGTTACGATCTTAGTATCTTACAATCTACAATCTTATATATTACAATCTTACATGCATATTACAATCTTACATAATGCAATTCTAATTAAATAAAGCTAAAATTAAATAGTATAAAAATAATTATCCATACAAATTACAATCTTACATATGACTAAACTTAAAAGTTGGTGAAGTATGTTACAGGTTGATCAATTTCTCTTTGCACCCTTGGCAAGGCTTCTGGTATAAGATGTTACTCTTTCACCAAAGGGTGAAGGTGGGTCCTTGTTTTGATCATAGCGAGAATGGTTTGTGTGTGCATAGGAGTCGATCCTATTGGTAAAACCATTGCTGGCATTGGATCCATCATCCGCCATTCTATAGCTAGTTTCTGCATATTTTCTGATCACAGTATTGCTAGATATACGACTATAGGATCTTTCTGGCGGCATCTTATAGGTATATTGTGCAAGCTCGTTTATGATACTGTTATTGCTAGAAATACGACTATGTGATTCTTGTGGCGGTACCCCAATTTCAGTATATGCAGACTCTGTTATTATATCATCATAGTTATTGAGCCTTCCGAAGAGATGTTCTGTCCAGTTTGAGTTAATGCTGGGCAATTGAGACATGTTCTAGTTTTTCTGCAAGAATTAAGAGGAGTTATAAAAGAGCATTTATGACTTGTTTAAATAAATAACTTATGGGTCTTGCTAATGCACTAGTTAAAAACTAGAATAAGAATTTGAAAAAACCAAAATTTGATTCAAAGGTTAGTTGCTAAAACATGAACAAATTAACAATTTAGATAGTTCTTTTGTTTTTCTCTTTGGTGAAATAGTTTAGTGGTTAGAACTTAGAAGTTTCACCCTTAAGATGTATAAGTGAGTGTCTAGAGTTTAAACTTCAACCCCTATTTATTGAATATGATGTCCTGTCAGTTGAGTTATGTTCATGGAGATTTAAGGTCAATTCTATTAGACTAAAGTATAATTGAAATCAAACAAATTTTTTTTTGACCCGTTCCTAATTCAATAAATGAAATTAGTAAGTAGGATTGGGTTCAATTTTTAAAACATTAATTAATATTTGGTTAATCACTTTTGGTCCCTTATTTTATAAAATCCATGATTGTATGATTTTGATCTCCTAATTTTAAAATTAAACATTTTTCCCGTTATTTTGATTCATTTTGCACTTTTATCCCCACCCCTTTTTTAACCAGGGCAAGAAAAACACTAATGTGGCAAATAACTAGTACATGTCTCCAATATGAGTCCTAACATGTTTCATTTACTTCTTAAATTAGCAATTAAATTAACAACTTAAAAACAACTCAGATCAATATCACGACCCAAATCAACAACCACTTCAAAAAATTAAAAAAATTAGGATATTAACAATCAGATCCAACAATAACAACTTCAATCATCAATTAGATCTAAAAAATATTTTTTCATCCAAAAATTAACTACAATATTTTTGCTACATGTTTATTGATGGTCCCAATCAATAACAACAACTATCCATGGCTGAATGACCTTCAAAGTCATACTCAACACCTAGAAAGTCAAATTCATCTCCTTAACGGTTATTTAATGATATCTTCAACAACCATTATCCCCTCTACAAACACCATCTCCTTAATCGTCATCTCCTGGATCATCGTCACCTTGAGATCCTCTCAAAAATAAAAAACACCATCTCGATCATTATCGTAAATCTTCTCCCTTCAACGAAAACTTAGTTTCCGCAACTAGACATTTCCCTCTTCTAATTTCACTCATCGTAAACTCTCTCATTGATCTTTGAAAATCTTATTCTACCCTAACGTGATGCAAACTCAACCATGGTGTGCTGTTGGAGTTGTTGAATTTATAATTTCTTTTATTCTTTATTTACTTGATTGTTTATTTTATTTATTTTTTAATTTCTTAATTAATTAATTGTTTTATATTTTATTTGTTTTTAAAAATAATATATTTGCTAACATTGTTGTTCTTTGCCACATGAATATTGGCGCATCAACGCTTTTTTCTATTAGCTGGTCAAAAAATGGGTGGGGTAATAAAAGTGCAAGAAGAATCAAAATAGGAGGATAAAAATGTTTGATCAATGTTTTGAGAACCGAACCGGACCGTCCGGTTCGACCGGTTCAACCACGAACCGGAGCCGGGAGCGGTCCGGGCTGCACCCCAGAACCGTTAGTCACAAGAACCGCTCAGAAAACTGAAAAAACCGATCAAAACCGTTCTGAACCGTTCGAACCGATGAACCGGTCCCGGTTTCACAAAACCGGTCGGGTCCCTATTTCTTCAAAAGATGATTTTTTTTTCCATTTTTAATTCCTCACTTCTCTTCTCTCTCTTCCTTTTACGATCTTCTTTTCTTCTTCTTCTCTTTTCTTCCCAAACATCAACGTTTCAATTGATCAATTCAACCATAAACCCTAAAAACTACAACCGCCAATTTGTCACTCTCCGCCGCTCTCTCACGTGTTGTCGTCCGTCTCCGCCGCTCACTCAGTCACAAACAACCGCCGGCCTCTCTTCTCTTTCTATAACAGGTAATTGTTTTTGAATTTGTATCTTTGTTAGCAACTATAATTAATTTTTTATTTCTGTTTTATGATTTTATCACTTTTTCTTTCAGAAAATTCTGTTTTGCTATCTTTAGTTGATTCTAGGTTTATTTTGAATTTCAGAAAATTATGTCAACATCAGTTGCTCAATCTTCACAAGAAGCTCCAACACAATCGGCTTCAATTAAAGTGTCATTACTACAATCTTCTCGACAAAAGACAGATCCTGCTTGGGATTATTGCACATATACCGAAGAAGGAAGGAAGAAAAGATATATGTGTATATTTTGCCAGAAAGTTTTCAAGGGTGGAGGAATTCATAGACTCAAAGAACATCTTGCTGGAGTTATTGGTGATGGAAAAATTTGCTTGAAGGTGGATGCAGATACTCGTTTTAGAATGCAAGATAGTTTGAATGAAACTTCAACAAAGAAGAAGAGAGTTGCGGATATATTTGATGATGAATATCCTTTTGGTCCTAATCTTGTGGAGTTGTCTGCTGATGGCTCTAGTGAAATGTCAATTCCACCAGCAACAAAAAAGAGAGCAACAGAACCAAAATCGTTTTTTGCTCCAAGAACTACCCCTGGTGCCCAACCAACAATCAAGAGCATGTTTGCAGGTAAGCAAGTTGTGCATCAAGCAGATCTTGCCATTGCAAGATTTTTCTTCGAAAACTGCATCCCTATGAATGCTTTGAATTCAAGTTCTTATCAGAAAATGCTTAATGCAGTTACTAGTGTCGGTCCAGGATACAAAGGGCCAAATTATCATGCTATGAGAACTAGATTATTAGGTGATATGAAAAAAGAAGTTCAATTGTTGGTTGATAAATGTCGTAATCAATGGGTTGAAACAGGATGTACAATCATGGCAGATGGATGGCAAGATAAAAAAAATAGGCAATTGATTAACTTTTTAGTATATTGTCCTAGAGGAATCAGTTTTATAAGATCAGTTGATGCTTCTGATGTTGTTAAAGATCAAACAAATCTTTGTAACCTATTAGTTGAATTTGTTGGTCCAAAAAATGTTGTTCATCTTGTAACGGATAATGCAGCCAATTATAAAGTTGCAGGAAAAATGCTACATAATAAGTATCTTCATATTTATTGGTCACCATGTGCTGCCCACTGTCTAAATTTGGTTTTAGGTGACATAGGAAAAATGGAACTTGTCCAAAGTTTAGCAAAACGCGCCTCATTGATTACAAAGTTTGTTTACAATCATGGGTTTTTATTAGATTTTTTTAGGAAGAGGGAAGGTTGGACAGAAATTATACGTCCTGGTCCAACTCGTTTTGCCACAACCTTTATTGCATTGAAGAGTATTCACAAACACCAACATGATCTTACAGCTTTGGTAACTAGCAAAACATTTGTTGATTCTAGATACTATAGAGACCCAAAGGCTAGAGATTTCATTGTTGTTGTCCTAGATTCTAAATTTTGGAATGATGTTGAGATTATTGTTAGAATTGTTGCACCATTGATATGTTTGTTAAGGATTGTTGATGGGGATGATAGGCCATCACTTGGTTATGTGTATGATGGCATGTTCAGAGCAAAGAAAGCAATTAAGAACATATTCAGGAACAAAAAATCGTTGTACAAACCTTATACAAGGATTATCAAGCAAAGGTGGGATAAACACCTTCGTCAACAATTACATGCGGCTGCCTATGTTTTAAACCCAGCTTTCTATTATGATAAGGACAACTTGTCTCATAAGCCTGAGGTTATGGTTGGATTTCTTGATGTATTGACTACACAAGTTGATGGCAATCGGACCAAATTTTTGAATGAAACCAATCTTTATCGTGAAGGAGTTGATGAGTTTGCTCGTCCGTTGGCAATTGATTCTATTAAGAGTATGCGTCCTGGTAAGTAATGTTGTTATAATATTTTCTAAATTGCATTCTTGACTTTTAAATCCACATTTATATATTACTCCCTCCGTCCCAAAACTATTGTCCTTTTAACTTTTTAGTTTTGTCCCAAAACTATTGTCCTTTTCGGAAACCAATGTAAAATTAAAGTTGATTTACCATTTGTATCCTTACAAAAGTTAAAGCATTAATTAAATATATCTTCTCTTTCTTAATAAAGTAAGGGTAAAAGAGACTTAACTTATCAATCTTTATTGTTTCTTAATCTACGTGCATAACTCTAAAAGGACAATAGTTTTGGGACGGAGGTAGTATTGATTTACTATGATTTTGATAGATATGTGGTGGAAGACTTTTGGACATAAAGTGCCAAATGTGCAAAAGTGGGCAATTAGAATACTTAGTCAAACTGCTTCCTCATCGGGTTGTGAAAGGAATTAGAGTGTCTTTGAAAGAATACATACAAAAAAGAGGAATAGATTGGAGCATCAAAGGTTGAATGATCTGGTGTTTGTGCATTACAACTTGCGTTTAGAAAATAGGTATGTGATTATTTTTAATTTTTACCATCAATTCCATACATTTCATTATTTATTATCATTTGAATATCACTTAATTGATACCTTTGTTATTATTTATTAGAGTCTTCAACAAGAATGGAGCATATGATCCAATTGACTATGAGAGAATAGATGACATTGAATTCTGGATCATGGAAGAAGAAACCAATTCTACTCCTATTCTTGATGCCAATGAGATAGAAAGTATGCTTTACAATGAGGAATCAATTCCCATAGTTAGTTTTGACAAGGAGGAAGGTGTAGAGGCCCCCATCATTGGAGTTGAAGAGGGTGGACTTAATTTGGATTCATTTCCACAAGAAGATGTGAATAGTTATGGTGGTGCTAATGACGACCACTACCATCAGTTCAATGATTGATGAGTTGATGACATGAATTTTGATATTCTGTTGTTTGAATTTACACTATAGATTTATTTTTTAGTATTTGGCTTTATTTGGATTCCTTTCCACTAGAAGATGTGAATAGTTATAGCGGTGCTAATGACGATGACTTCAATCAGTTCAAAGATTGATGAGTTGATGACATAAACTCTGATATTCTTTTGTTACTTTGAATTTCCACTAACTTTGAATTTCCAGTATAGATTTATGTTTTAGTATTTGGCTTGAATTTAAGGGTTTTGAATTTAAGTATTTGCAGTAAGTATTTGAATTAGTTATAAAAATTAACTTTGAATTAGTAAATGTATTATTTATTTACTCAATATTTGGATGGACTGGTTCATTAACGGTTAAACTGGTTGGACCGGTTGACCCATGAACCGAAGATCCCAACAGTTCGACCTCCGGTCCGGTTTTTAAAACATTGTGTTTGATTGTAAAATAAAGGACAAAAAATATGATTAAATCTTAATATTTTAACTCAATTTTCCAATAATCTCATTATCCATACTAGAGAAAAACTAAAAATCATGTTAACATAGAAAAAAACTAAAACATCTGAACAATAAATAGAAAAAAACGTAATACTACCATATTCAAAGTAGAATCGTAAGTAAATAAAAAAAAAAGTAATTAAAAAGTAGAAGAATGAAAAAATGAAAGACAAAACACCAAACACATGCTAACCTTTGAATCAAATCCCAACTACGTACTTCACGAATCTGTGAGCTATTTGTTTTTTGTTTTTTGTTTTTTTGTTTATGTTTGTATGTGCATCAGTACTGCATGCTTTATAATGCTGATGTGATGGAGGTAACGCAACTTCGCTTCCATTGAAAACAACACCAATTGATATATAAAATGCGCATTATGAAGGAAATAAAAAACACGCAAATGACGCAATGACCTAGAAGATTTTTTTTGACTAACACCTACAAGAATCACATAACGTGTTCTTATATATGGTTGATAATTTCGTGGTGCATTTAGAGATTACGAAATAATATTTTGTTTAGGGGAATTACACTCAATTTTTCATCTTTCATAGACCATATAATGCATATTTCTTGGTGTTGGTTTATAGGACGAGGGAATATTATTGATGTATCTTTTGAAAATTGGTGTACCAAACCTTTGGATTGTATTCGGGGGATTTTAGATTCATAATCTCCTTTTGACTTGTAAGGGTTGAGTACCCCTTGTACTCTTTATAATTCAATTCTTGCTTATCAAAAAAAAAAAACATAACGTGTAAATTTTTCTATCTCAATAAAAAAAAAATTAAGTTTGTCAAAAAAAAATTAAATGCAATATAAATATGTCTATATGTGGCAAGATTTCAAGGCTTGAAATTTTAATCAACCATGCAAACTACAATATGAAGTATTATGATCAGATCATGTTCTCGATAGATAGAGTACATGTTTTATTTAAAATATAGGCTTAATTGCACTTTTGGTCCCTTATTTTACATATCTTGCAATTTTGGTCCCCCTATTTTAAAATCAAACAATCTAGCCCCCTATTTTGATTTTTGTTGCACTTTTGGTCCCCCAACCCAAAAATTGTTGATGTGGCAGTTGACTGGACAAAATTGATGATGTGGCAATAACACATCTTTATTTATTTATTTATTTTGTCAAAAAAAAATTATTTATTTATTTATTTTTACTATCTAACTCATTTTAAATATTTATTTTATTTTTTAATAAAATCAGAAATAAAAAATAAACAGAAATAAAAAATAAGGGAAAAAAACTCTTTCTTCTCCAACAAAAAAAAAACAAAAACTTATTTCTTCTTCTAACGTGAAATACAGGGAGCAAAAAATTGATCAACAACAACATCATCACCACCACCAGAAATTGAACAAGAGCATCAAAGAAATCCAGATTGAACAAAAGAATGAACAACAACAACAACATCATCACTAACAACCAAAAATGTTTACAAAAATAAAACCAACAACCAGAAATTGAAATTAGGGTTTGTTGAAATTGGGGATTTTTGAAGAAGAACAGTGTTTATGTTGTTGTTCTCTGCTCCAGTTCGGAAACAACACCAATCGACCACCTTGTAAAGGAAATCGACGGCGGTGATGTTGAAACGATTCTCGATCTCGTTTTTTGAAACGATGTATGTTGTTGTTGTTGTTCTAGGTTTAATGATTCTCTTGTTGTTCTGCGTTTTTGTTCAGAATTGAAATTGATTCAGGCATAGAGGAAAGATGATGATGTTTGTGTTGTTGTTGTTGTTTGATAGATGAAGATTGAAGAAGCAAGAAGAAGTCTGGGAATAGGAACACAACACATGAATACAGATATAATAATCTTCAATTTTATTTTATTTTGACAAAATAGTTAATAATCTTCAATTTTTGTTTATTTTTTATTTCTGTTTATTTTATTTCTGATTTTATTAAAAAATAAATAAATATTTAAAATGAGTTAGATAGTAAAAATAAATAAATAAATAAAAAATTATGTGTTATTGCCACATCATCAATTTTGTCCAGTCAGCTGCCACATCAATAATTTTTGTGAACAAAATGGGTTAGGGGACTAAAAGTGCAACAAAAATCAAAATAGAGGGGCTAGGTTGTTTGATTTTAAAATAGGGGGACCAAAATTGCAAGATATGTAAAATAGGGGGGCCAAAAGTGCAATTAAACGTAAAATATAAATATTTTTGTTTTTACGGACTCTGTCTTGCAGATTAAATAAAAGACTCAGTCTTGCAGCTTTAGTCATAAAATTTACAATTTACTATAAAAAATAAAAAATATTTCTATGACAAATTTGTTGTTATATGACAAATTTTCTCTATATTTCTTTTTTATATATTCTCATCATTTCATCCTGCAGTGTAGTTGAAAATGGCTGCTTTGAAAATATCATTATATTTGGCCAATAGTATAACATCTAATGCGGTAGCATTTAACATGGATAAGTTATAAATTAATTTTATCATGGATAAATTAATTTTAACCATTAGAATAAATGAAGAACATAAAATTATTAAAATTTATCAACACAGATTTTTTCACCTTCTCTCTCCCACTTGTTCCTCGGTTCTCACCCCTCCACCATCGGCACAAAGGATTTCACTATCTACAACCATCAATATTAGACTCTCACCCGTGCTCGCATGGGTTTTTTAGAATGTCATATAAAACACTCAAAATGATTCATCAATGCAAATTTGTAGCATTATTTTGTAACTTAACATTTTTACATGTTACATATTAGTTTTGTTTGTAAGAAACGCCAATAATAATTGCACAACCACTATAACAAACAAAATCAATCCAATTTAACTAAAACAACGAAATTGCTCGTTTGACCATATTTTTCATTTGTTGGTGGGTCAAGTGACACAAGTGACACAACACACATAAAAAGACACTGATATATACTACCTTTGGTTTTATTGTAAGAAAAAAAAATAGATTTATAAAATGTTAGATTTATCTAGTTCATAATATAATCTAAATACGTAATATATTTTAAAAAGTAAAAAATTTCTTATACTACCCAAAAACGTAATATGAGTCAGCTACATTAATAGTCAAATGAATTAAAAAAGTAAATTTTGTTTATATTTGTAGTTAGATAGTACTGATTAAAGAAATTTTATATTGAAATTTGTGCATTTCATATTTTTAAAAGTGAAATATTATTTTTTTAAAAATAAAATTACTATTTTGAGTGTTTTTAACATGTGTTCTTCACCCTTAAAGAAGGGCACATGTTAACATGATCTTTTCCCTTATAATTTGAGACATAGTGAGTACAAGACAATAGTGTGCTCAAAGCACAAACTTGTGGCTGGGAATAAGCATGGCAACGGGGCGGGGGTGGGTTTATGCAATACCAACCCCACCTCCCTCTACCACCCCAACCCTCAAACTTAGTCATAGATAATATTTAAACAGCCACTTCTTCCCTCAATAGAGAACGGATTTTTCCGCACCGCCCCCGCACCCACCCGCTCATAAACTATAATAAAAAGTTGCTTTTTTATTTTATTTTTTGAGAAATAACTTGTTTCACAAATATTTTTTAAAAAAGATAAATAAATGAATAAATTTAGTCTAACATAAAAGTAATAATGCTGCGCTCTTTCCTTTAACTTAATTTATATTTCTTTGCTAATTTAGTAGCTTAAAATTCTGAAAATAATGACACTCTTTAAAAGAATTTTGAGGAAGGGGAAATTTTTTTTATTAATCATTAGTATTAATAGAGTAACAGTAGGGATAATGCAACTGTCTTTGATGAGATTTGAACTTAACATTTTAAAATAATCATGTTGTAAGTTCGATGACTTTAAAAAGCCGAAAAACCGAAGGAGTATATCACTACTAAAAGATCCTTTGATTGAAAAATGCAATCATTGATCAATTTCTTCTCAATGTTTTGCCAGCATTTGTTACTTTTTCATCAAAGGTGGAAATTAGTTGGTGCTGATCCTCATAGATATCCTTTCTCCTTAATGTTTTGCCAGCATTTGTTACTATTTCATCAAAGGTGGAAGGTGGGTGATCATCATTGGATCTTTGTGTCATCAACCTATTAGTTTTTCCAAATTTATCTATTGTTTCTTCAAAGCTATTAATTAAATCACGACCAGATCTTAAACTATTTTTTGTTAAGTCATCTGTTGTTTTTTCAAAGCAAACCACTTCTAGTGAAGGATTGGAGTTGCTGAGATGTTGATTAGCTGGGTTGAGTTGATCTGTTGTGCCAAACCGTTGAGATTTTCTTCTTAGGCTATTGCTTTGTTGAGGCATGTTGTAGATTTTCTGCTAGAATTAAGAGAAATCATATACTAGCATGTTCTACTATATAACTTTTTTTATGTGAAGATTCATTTTATTTTAGTCCATTACAATTTTTTTTATGGTCTAATTCAGTCTCCAACAAAAATAAAACTTATATATATATATATATATATATATATATATATATATGAGTCTTGACATTTTTAAGCGTTTTTTATAAACTAGAGACGAACTAGTTTTTGATATAATAAAAAGATTAAGTTTTCTAATTATGAAAATGTTAGAAACTTTTTTTGAATTTTATATTTATTGAAAACTGAATTGGACTATCAAAAAATTATATAAGTGATTGAAATGGATTTTCACTCTTTCTTTTCAATAGAAAATAAAAATTTATTGAAACAAAAAATATATCGAAAGGGTCTAACATAAGCACAAGAGATATAAAGATGAGTATTTACCAAAATCTTGCACACCTTTGATCTTGAATGGAGATCCCTTTATTGCACTCACTGAAATTGTGATAAATATTACTTTTATAAACAAAAATATGGTCTTGTCAAAAAGAAAAAAAATGGTGTTTGCTTAAGATTATGTATTTGGAGGTTTTATAATAAGAAGAGGCTTCACAGTAACGCGGATGGAGGCAATTTCGTTGTTAGTAACATGCAATTGACTCATCGGTCATGATTAATTACTACTTAATGTATACAAAAAGAAGTAATTAAAAAATATGTGTAGTGTGTCATTCAAATATAAAAAAACATGTATCCAGAAGGAAAAAAAATATTAAAAAACAAATTAAGTTTTTTTAATGGATAAATAAATACAAGTAAGTAATTAAAGTTGGAGAGTTGTTTTTCGGTTTTTATTCATAATATGGTTTAGCAATTTTCGACATTTTTTGAAATAGAATAAAATAGTTGACCTTAGTTTACTTATGACAAGTAGTTTACGCCGATATGCCCTAAGTCTATGGATGTGGTTTTTAAACGATTGAGATTTGCAATCTAAAAAGGGGTAGCGGGGCAGCTTGTTGCCCGATTACCTTCTATTCATATGTAATTAATTATACCATCAATATATACAAACAAATAAATATTTAATTGTTGAAAAAAAAAGAATGATATTTTATTATAATAATTTTATTTTTTGAAACAAAATTATTTATTAAATAATTATAATCATAATCAATATATTTAACATTTCATTTTCAATTGGTAATAAAACAAATATATTTAATATTTGCTAAGACGTTGTTGATATATGATAAGATTTTATTAATTCATGTTACAATATGCAGAGATTCAAAGGTTAATCCTTGTAGAATAGCAAAAATGTAAGAGCTGATGGACATGAGTTGAATAGGGGAAGGTCTAAGGATCAAATCTTGATGGCAACAATTTATCTGTAAACAAAAATTCAAAGATTATGTTATTTAAATTTTTGAAAAATTGTAAAGTTGTAGTCTCATTTATATAATATTTTTTTAGAGCCCTTATATTTTACTTCGAGGCCTTTATATTTTCCTCCGAGACCTTTTTCTTACTGTGAACTAATAATCTTACAAATTATAAAGTTAGTAAAATTAAAATTTAATTTAAAGTTGAATATTTAATATTAAATAATAAAATATTATTAATATATATATATATTTAAATAGACCTCCCCCAATTTTAATTTTTCCTTTTTGATTATTAATATTACTATATTATAATTACAAATTAAAATAACATTAAAAATAAGTCTTATAACTTAATAAAAATAGGTTTAAACAGTCCTATAAGTGTATCTAACCACTAGGCTACTAGGGACATTATTAGAGTAGCCTGAGTTTGAACCTAGGATTCTACATTTCTCCACATTTATATGTGTGAGTATCTAACTACTAGGCTACTTAACAAAAAAATAATAAAATAGGTTTAAACATCATTTTCGTCTCTGCATGTACGCAGAATTTTAGTTTTAATCTCTGTATTAATTTTTGTTCTAAATAAGTTCCTGAATCAACCAAACTTTTGTTTTTGGTTCCTGTAGATTTTTCTACGAATTTTTTTACGAATTTTAGCTTTATAGATCAAAAGCAAAAATTTTGATTGATTTAAAGACTTGGGGGATTATTCAATTGAGATTTCAATGGATTTTAAAAGACTTTTTTATGATAAAAAAGTCTTGAAGATTTTAAAAGACTTTATGGGATTATATTCATTCCGTGAGATTTTGAGAGACTTGTTTAAAAAACTTTTGCTTATTTTTTATAAAAGTCTTGATTGAATAACACAAGATTTACTTACTTTTTTAAAAAGTCTTGATTAAATAACACAAGACTTTTTTATCATAAAAAAATCTTTTAAGTTTTTTAAAATTCATCGAAATCCCAATTGAATAACCTCCTTATTAAAAATAAAAAATGATACGGAGATTAAAACTAAAATTACCCTATGAAAATGATATTTTAGCCATAAAAATAAAAGTCTCATAACAACAACAACTACAACACGCATTCCTCCTCTTGTAACAAAAAACAAAAGTATGGTCACTCCTCTTTGTTCAACTTTTTCCAAAAATGACCAAGGTTTCACTAATAACACAATTAAAGAAAAAGGATGGTCACCTATTTCCTCTTTGATCTTTGCAAAACCAAATTTTATTCCAAACCACACAACAATCTAATTCACACCAATTATTCAATGAACACAAAGACTCATCTATTGGTTCTATAACTTGAACCAAAAATCAGTAAAGTGAAGAGGAGAAAAAACACAGAAAAAAGAAATCATCTTCATCTCTTTCAACACACACCAAACCATATTCAACCACACATTATCACCTCTACACAAACACCATCATCTTCATTCCATCAACACCACACAACAACAAATGAAAATAGAAACAGAAAAGAGAAAGGATCCGCCGCACCACCACCGTTGAACCGTTCCTCTCACTCACCGCACCACCATGAGCGCAATCCCATTGCCACCGCACACTCACCGCCACCACCCTGCCGCTCTCCTTCTCTCTCCCGGCGCCTCTATCTCTCTTACTGTTGCAAATTAAGGTATAATAGTTTTTTTCTTTCTTTTCTCATTGTTTTTTTTTTTGGGGCTAATTGTTGTGTTATGGCCTCTAAGCCCATGTGTATTCTTAGGCAATGATTTTATTTTGTTCACTAATTTTAAAAATCCAAACAATGTCAAAATAACAAAAATAGAAAAAGAAAATATATATATATAAATGTATGGTAAATTTTTAGGGTTTTCTTGGTGAATGTTTTCAAAGATGAATGGTTGGTTAAGTACGTCATTCGCAATAGTTCCGCAGAATTATTTTCGCTGTATTTAGTCTATTTTGTTTAGTTCAGAGAACTATTTGTGTGTTTGTGTTTCTCTCTTCTTCTTTCCTCTCTTCCTCACCCAATTTTTCTTCTTCTTTTTCTTCATTTTATTTAAGATCTAACCACCTTCTTCCTTCTATACTTTCTCATCTCCGTCCACATCTCCGGCCACCACCGCTCTCCTCCGGCACTTCTCTATACAAATCAGTCCGCGTCACTGTTCAATGTGGTGGCGGTGAGGACGAGTGTTCAACTATTCTCTACCAGATCTATGTTAACATTCCATTTGTTTCTATATCTGTTTCATGATTTGTTATGTTTTGTTGTTTCTATCATAACGCTCCGTAGACTCTTTTAAAGACTTGCCTTTAAGTCAAATTATATTCAATTATACGCCTATGTTAGTTAAAACCTTACGCAGAGGTTGAACAGACTTTAAAACAGTGAAGAGGTAAGAAATGACTTGAATGCGAGTTTCACTTGATCACTAAGGGAAACATGTTGTCGTTTTAAATTCTAAAACATGCACAACAACTACAAACCGTTAACAAAAGTAATTTTTAGAAGGATTTTGATTCATTCATTTGATCAAGCAAATAAACCAACATTTACAATTTACCTGAGCTTTGGTACTTAGGTTAATAGTTTTCTTCAATATTAAGAGAGTATGACTCTTTTGCGGAGAAATTTCATGGACTCTCCTAGACATAATATTTTCATCTATGTTATTAGAGGTTATGTTCTAAATTCTAATGCTTTCATGAGTTCTCACCCTTCTCATGCAACATCATCCACATTCAAATTATCACTCTCTCCTTGGCCACAACTGCATTCTTCATGGGGCACTATTGCCTGACACAATACGCATTCTTCAACGTGAATTAAACTTTCCAACTTGGTACCACATGTGGTTGAGCTATTCCTAGAAGACTTATATTTGAACACTATGGGCATTAGCAAATGCCCCTAATGTTCAAATATAAGTCTTCCAAGAAACCCTCAGACGCATGGGGTACTAGGATGTAAAGTTTAATTCAATATGACGTTGAAGAGTGCTTGTATTGTGTTAAGGAAAGAATGCCATGTGAAGAATACAGTTGCGGCTGGGTGGGAGGGTGGAAATTTGGTTGTTGATGATGCTGCATGAGAAAATGGGAATTCATCAAAGTATTTGAACGTAACATCCGATTCTGATAACATGGATGAGAATACTAGACATGTCTAGTGAAATCTATAAAATTTCTCCGCATCAAGGTCATACTCTCCTAATGTTGAAGGAATTATCGACCTAAGTACCAAAGCTCAGGTAAATTGTGAATGTTGATTTATTTGCTTGATCAAATGAATGAATCAAAATCCTTATGAATATTACTTTGTTAATGGTTTATGGTTGTTGTGCATGTTTCAGAATTTGGAAAGACAACATGTTTCCCTTAATGATCAAGTGAAACTCGCATTCGAGTCCTTTCCTAGCCTAGAAGTTTTAAAGTTTATTCATCTTCTGGGTAAGGCTTTAACTATAATATGCATAAAATTGAATATAATTTGTCTCACTATATGATTATGAAAATTGTGACCAAGTCCTGAGTATGAAACTGTACATTGTCTTTTGTGATTTTGTTTATTCTTATAGAGCAACTATATTGTTTTTATTTTATTGACAATGAGTGACTATATTGTTATAAGTTATATATAAAACATAATTAAACCATAAAACAATTTGTCCATTTACATGCATGCTATAGTTTACATAATGTGATGACTATTAGAATATGTAATTTTCTTTTACCCAAACTGTAAATTTTATTGAAAGAGCAATTTCCCATAGCAAGAAGTAAAAGGAAATACTAGAGAGCAATGCAAACAAGCTAGCTAGGATCACTAGAAAGGAAAAAAATAACAAGATACTAGAACCATAATGTGATGAATATTACAATATGGCCTTGAAAAGAGAAACTACATGTTTTATTGCGGGGGAGTTCTATGGTGAAGTTACCATTTTGCCTTCTTCAAAGAAGTCATATTTTTAGCCAATCAAAAAGCTGTGTTGACTTATTCAATGCTAAGTAAAATTATATGTTGCACACTATTTATTGTATACTTTCAGTGTACCCTCATAAAATCTAAATAATTTAAGGGATGAGATTAAAACATTGAAATTAATTATTTTTTTTCATAAAACAATTTTACCAACAAAAAAGAAACAGAAAAAAGAAAGAAAAAATGAAACAGTATCTTTTCTTCTTCAAACAACAACTTATCTCCTTTCTTTCATCATCCCATCACCTCACCGCCGACATCCTCCCTCTTCCTCTCATCGTCTTCGACTTCTTCACCCCTCCCGTCCGTTTTCCCTAACCTCTCCACTACACACACTCTCCATCATCTCACCATTACCTTTTGTTCATTTGAATCAAAATTATAATTATAAATGGTTTTTGTGATGTTTCTGGGTTATTAATTGTTACTTTCGATGTTTATTTGAACCTGAAACCGTCGGATCTCATGTTGTTATCGTGGGTCTAAAACCGGGTCGAAGCGACCCGGCTGAAGGTTGAAGATGATTAAAATAATATACCAGCGTTACTTATTTATATATAATATTACATATTTCATTTAATAACAATCGTCGTATGTGGTCGTAGCGGTTGAATCCTTATTCCCACATTACTATGTAGTGGGTTCGACTCCCAATTGCCTCGTTTTTTAGGATTCTTTTTGTTAAGTAAACCGGCCAGATTAATAAAAATATTTTTCACTGGCCAGAATCAAACCAAGGACCTTTAAACATTGAAGACAAAACTTACCAGTTCGGCTATGAATATTTTCTGATATATTTCACACGCGTTATATATATATATAGGATGTATACTATGAGAATGGTAAGTTAAAGGGGAATGTGAGAATAAATATTAGATGATGGAGTAGGATTAGATAATTTTTCGGTACATATTAGGATTATGATTGAGTTATGTTTTTTTGTTTTTTTTAGTATATATTAAAATTAGGATTGAGTCATGTTTTTTTTTAATTCGGTACATATTATTAGGATTGACTAATTGAGTGTTATCTTCTTCTTATATGCCGTCATTCAATTTTTATTCTCTAAACCCTAAACTTTAAATTCTAAACCCTACTCCATCATCTAATATTTATTCAATTTTTATTAGTAGGGTTGACTGATTGTGCGTTCATCTTCTCTTCTTCTTATATGCCGTCATTTAATTTTCTTTTCTCTAAACCCTAAACCTTAAACTCTAAACTCTTCGCTACATATTATTAGGATTGACTGATTGAGCGTTCATCTTCTCTTCTTCTTATACGCCGTCATTCAATTTTCCTTTCTCTAAACGCTAAACTCTAAACCCTAGAGTTGAAGGGAGAGATTGGATGTGGAGGTACTTTGTCGGTTATATTCTGGTTGAAGTTCATGAAATATAAATTATATAATAAAGTAAATTTTTAAACTTTACGTATAAAATTAATTAAGATTATAACTCAAGGGAAGTGGTTGAGCGGTTGAGGCTCATCCTTCCTTAATCAAGTGTTGAGGGTTTGATCATCACATTGAGTATGGAGCAGCTTTAAATTCTTTGGCCACCTATGTATCCCATCCATCGAGGTGCCTCCAATCTAGTCAGGGATTAGTCAATGCGTTCGGCGGTGGATAACCCGGTCTCGACCAAAAAAAATAATTAAGATTATACTCCGGTTCAATTGAAACACTATTAGCTTTAGTCTTTGACAGATGATTTTCAATTTAACTGAAGCAAATATTAGCTTTAATGACTAAAAAATTATTTAAATAAAGTAAAATTTAAAAATAAAATATAAGTTTAATCAAGATTACACTCCAGTTCAAACGAAGTAAAATTTAAATACTTGTCTCGTCATATTCCTAGCTAGTGTTGACAAATGCTAAATAGTGTATCTGGTGTACTCTTTAGACTCTTTAAATAGTAAGTTTTTTATATAATTTAAATATTTAACGTTTGTTCAATTGGAAATTGAGCAAAAATCACTTTTTACCTTCAATAAATATTTTTGTTAAATATCATTTATTTAATGAACTTTTTTTTGAAGCGCCATTTATTTATTTATTTAATGAACTTAAAAAGTAACTTTTGGTTAAAAATAAAATTGAAGGAAGTACAAAATTTCCAATTTTACCTTCAATTAAATTAATAAACTCGCTAATTTTATATATTTTTTTTAATAATGTTAATAGGTTCCCTATTGGTAGTATGATAATAATGATGATCAACATTTCCCAAGATTTTTGCAAGCACACACCCATAAATATACTTGCGTGTCCTTTTCCTTGTACTGACTTAATTAGTGCAATTTTTTATGCAATTGTTTTGTATAAAAAATCATGTGTATTTTTTTTCTACCAGTAAAAAATCATGTAGTATTATTAGTAGTCTTTTGCCTCTTTGGTAGTGTGTTGTTATGATTGTAGTAAATTCATCCTTCAAGACAAATCATGTGGGACCAGTCTAATTTAATTTTTCTTAAATAATACTCTCTGTTCCAAAATATAAGAGAAAATAAAAAAAACATACTTATTAAGAAAACATAAACATGAGAATTAAAAATATGGTTTTGTGGGATTTTTTCTTAGAATAAGTGCATGAAAAGATGTAAAATCAATTTTGATTGGTTGTTGTTTATAGAGAAAAGTGGAGAGAGAGAAAATTAAATGCAATTACATTTAATTTCATGAGGATAAAGAAAAACATTCTTGAAATTAATTTTTTTTCCTTATATTTTGAGACAAAAAAAAATGTTTATTTTCCCTTATATTTCGGGACGGAGCAATTAATGCATGATATTTTTCATTTTAATCATGTAATTATATGCATTAAAATTAAAATAGTTATTTTACTGTTAATCAAATTTAATTATTCTAAACATAGTGAATTTTATTCTATATAAATTTTATTTATATCTATGTATTATTATTTTTTTTGAAAGTTCGGTATATTTATATACTATTAACTGTAATTTTTTACTGAGGGTTATATTCCGTTGAAGTACATGAAATAAAATTACCTACTTTTGGGTAGAAGTTTGACTAAAATTACCTATTTTGATTGGAGATTTTAAAATTTATCAATCCGATTGTTAAAAATCACATAATTGGACCAACAAACGAATGTGAGTCATATTTTTGGTGATCAGATTTCAAATGTGTGGACCGATCACAATATCTGTCTCATCGGATACCTAGTTTCCATAAAAGAGTCATGGAGTTTTATTAAAACCACCAAATTTGACTGGAGATTCCAAATTTTATCAATCCGATATTTCAAAATCATCTAATTGGACCAACAAACGAGTAAGAGTTAAAATTTTGATAATCATATTTCAAATTTGCAGAGCAATTGTAATATGTGTCTCATCGGATACCTAGTTTTCTATGAAAGAGCAATGAAGTTTGATTAAAACTAACAAATTTGATTGGAGATTTCAAATTTTATCAATCCGACCGTTCAAAATAACCTAATTGCACCAACAAACGAATAAGAGTCAGAACTTTGATAATTGGATTTCGACTTTGCAGAGCGATCGTAATATATGTCTCATCTGATACCTTGTTTTTATGAAATAGCAATGAAGTTTGACTAAAATTAACGAATTTGATTGAAGATTTCAAATTTTATTAATTCGATTGTTCAAAGTAACTAATTGGATCAACAAATGAATAAGAGTCAGTAATTTGTTGATCGGATTTGGAATGTATAGATCTATCGTAATATTTGCCTCATCGAATACCTAAAAAATATAAAATTGACATTTTATCCTATTTTATCTATACATATAATAAAGGGAAAACATTGTGTTTGGTGTAGCCTTTTTCAATAATACCTAAAATGTCCTTAACGACTATTTTTTAAAATTTTAACTTCTATAATTTTTTTAATATTATTAATATCTACACATATAATAAAGGGAAAACATTGTGTTTGGTGTAGCCTTTTTCAATAATACCTAAAATGCCCCTAACGGCTATTTTTTAAAATTTTAAATTCTATGATTTTTTTTTAATATTATTAATAACTTCTATAATTTCAATCTTTTTAACTTTTATCTTTGTGACTTAATTTGTTGTTTTCCAAAAACTAACTATTAATAACACAAATAGATGTGCGAAATATTTATAAATGAACTTCAACATATAAATTAATATTATAAAATATAATGTTCAAACAAACGGGCACGGAACGTGTCCGTTTGGCCCGCTAGTTATACATACACATAATAAAAAAAAGTCTAGGATAAAATTTAAAATGTTCAATTTAAGCACGGATTGATAGTGTTCAAACATAGTTTTAAACCTTTAACATATAATTTCATTTAATTTTAATTCAATTAATTATTTATTAAAATAGTGAATATCTATATCTATAAAGTACTATTGTAATTAAGACGTAATTTTAGTTAAGTTGGTAAACTCATGAGCTTTCATAATGCATGGTCCTGGGGTCGAAGTTGCCTTTTGACAAGTTTTTATTTATAACCTTTTTGTATGAAAAGAAAAAAATTAACCAAATGTTGCTCAGCAAGTTTCGCGGAAGGAACTAGTTAACGCATCATCCGTTACATCAAATGATAATATGTGATTATTACTGCGTTTCATATTATTTATAATTTAAGTTTTAAAAAATATATTAAATTAACCATCATCTTCAACCTTCAGCCGGGTCATTTCGACCCGGTTTCAAACCTGCGATACCAGCATAAAATCCGACGTTTTCAGGTCAATAAAACGTCGAAAGTAACAATAATTAGCCAGAAACATCACAAAAAGAGATTTACAAAACACTTAGGATTTTAATTTTGATTCAAATACTTTAAAACAAAAAACCTAAAATTGAAATTTTCAAAGAGGTTCAAGGGACAAGCAATGGTAAGTTCCAGACAAAGTAAAACAATTATCTCAAGTGTAAATCAATCAGATTCCAGTGGAGAATATGTTAATAACTAACAAAAACAACACATGATTAACTTATTTCAATTTCACACTCTTATTCTCTCATTGCAAGAACAAACTAAACATGACCACGCACAAACAATGCAATTTAGAAAAGCATAATTCATTAACCAAAGACAGAACAGCAACACTGAAATCGTCAGCGACAGAGATGTGGAGAGGCGGCGGTCGTCGAAGAAGATGAAAGGAGAAACTCTCTTTGATGAATTTTTTTTTTCCTTTTTTTGACACTTTTATTATTATTATTATTATTATTATTATTATCCATTATTATTAAATCAAAACTGAATTATAACCTTTTAATCTCAACCATATGATCTTTTTAATGAAGTGACATAATATAAAGCATTGGATTGTTTGGATGGCTATGATATATTTAGTGTAGGTACATATAGTCCAAAATAAAATGACTTCTTTAATGTAGTCATTTTAGTGACTTCACCATAAAATCTCCCGGCTTATAAAAAAAAACCATAGAATCTCCCTTTATTGCAAACGTAAAATAGTGATATATGCATGTGGAATAATCAAATTACACATACATGCATGTGGAATAATGAAATCAAATAGATTATTTATATTATTTATATTAGTAGATTATTTATATTTAAAAGAGCAACATGTATGCCACCAATTCAAGCATACATTAAATCTAAAGGTCTGCCATAGTCAACCTGAATTTACTTATGGCAATTAGTTTGCGCCCTTCCTTTGCTAGCTTTTTTGCTTGAAGCATCAAAAGCACACCATTATATGCCAATTCTCCCGCTAACTCAATTTCATGTTCATGTTTTCTCGAAAGTTTCAAGAGAATCGATGCATCATATATTTCAATAGCTTCATTCATTGAGAGCTTCCCATGATTCTTGTCTGATAGAAATTTCAACCGTTCTTTAATGGTTTCCCAATTAGCTGAAATCTCATCATATATCGCTCCATTTTTGGGTATTTTGGATAGTTTATCTGCTACATTAAGGCTCAATGGCTTGAGCTCAACACCAAGTCTTTCGATTCGTAAAATTTGTTCTTCTACAAACACAAAAATGCGATTATTACATGTTGATATATTTTTTTTATTGAGAGGAAATAATAAGAGACTCATACACATAAGTAGATAAGTTGAATTCGAACCCCACAACATTCGATCTAACAATTACAATTTTTTATCAATAATTAAGATTTGTTAATCTAATTTTTATTAGACATATGTGGTCTATCTTTTAAATTTACATGTCCTGGGCGAATAAAAACAATGATGTAGTCCTTACAATATGTTTTCTTTTTATTTATTTATTTGTTTATTAAATAAACATTTCATCTGTTAATTTCAAAGAAATCTCTACCATTTCTAAGATGACAACTTTTTGACAAAACTAAAATATAAAAAATGCAGAAAATAAAATTAATTATAATTCACCTGATAGCATCAATCCACTGTTATTAAGTGTTGTATGACGTTCATTTTCACTTCTACTTGGCAATACGGGTGAACTTGGTTCACTACATCATTTTAAAAAATTTAAATAGTTAATTACAATATTTTTAATAAAATAACCATAAATCAATGGTACAATGAGCTTTAAAATACAACATAAATAAACGTAATAAATAGTTTTTAGAAGGTTTAACTATTGTTGACGAGTAAAAATATTTTTTAAAAACATAAAATATATTAATTTATATTTAATATTTTTTGTGTTTTTAAAAAATATATTAATGTAATATGTATGGAGTTTGAACTCTAGTATATATTTCTTAAAAAGATGAAATTTTATCCATCAAACTATCGGTTCAAATATAAAAACCATCAAACTATATGACAAAAAATTAAATAAATAAATAAAGTTTAACCTGTCATCGTCCTTTTCTAACTCGTCGTCGGATAAATAAATTCTTTTTTGTTCTTTGTTTGAAGATGTTCTTTTTTCTGCTGATATGCTTCGAGCACCACTAACTATCATATCGTCCAATGCCATATTAAAGTCATGCCTTTATGAAATAAACTTAAAATTGTGAGATAATAATGTACTATATATGTTTACTCAGAAAAAAGAATAATGTACTATATATGTGTATCTATATATGTGTATATGTAAATTAATTTGATTCCAATTTTACCGCAAAATCAAACACATTGTATGTACGTTAATTTGGAACCATGCAGATGCTAGAATGGAAAGAAAATTGAGAATTGAAGATTGATCGACGAGGGATGCTAACAAGAATTTTTTTTCTTTTTGACGGAGGAAGCTAACAAGAATAACCAATAAAAAAATATTAACAAATTGACATGTTGGGGGCCTCGGCCGATGCGGATGTTGAAATGCTGGGAGGATGTTCCAGGGTACCGTGAGTTTGTGAAAGCACAATGGGGTGCTATACAAGTTGAGGGGTGGGGCGGGCATGTTCTCAAGACAAAGTTCAAGTTGCTTAAACAGGCTCTGAAAGCATGGCACTCATCTCATACTCAAAATCTACCTAGTAGGATTGATGCCTTAAAGACTCGCATGGCGGAACTGGATAACAAAGGGGAAGAGACTAGTCTCTCTGAGGAGGAGATCGCGGAGCTACATGGGATCACCACGGATGTTCATTCCTTATCACGTCTCAATGCGAGTATTTCTTGGCAACAATCCCGGGCTTTGTGGCTTAAGGAGGGGGATGCTAATACTAAATTTTTTCATTCTATGGTGGCTGCCCGCCGGCGAAGAAATGCAATTAAGTCTATATCAGTGGAAGGGGCACAACTGGACACAGTGGAGCCTATCCGGCAAGCGGTGTTTCATCATTTTGCTGCTCATTTTAAAAAGGTTAGGGTGTCCAGGCCGGGGGTGGAGAATCTTCTTTTTAAGAGTCTGACATGGGAGGAGGGGAGTGGATTGATCAAACCTTTTTCGATTGAAGAGGTAAAAACAGCGGTCTGGGACTGTGATAGTTACAAGAGTCCAGGTCCGGATGGGGTGCACTTTGGTTTCATCAAGGACTTTTGGGGAGATCTGCAGGGTGACATGATGAGGTTTGTGTCTGAATTTCATCGAAACGGGCGGTTAACTAAAGGTTTGAATTCTACTTTTATCGCCTTAATACCCAAAGTGGATAGCCCTCAGAGTCTTAATGAGTTTTGGCCTATAGCACTAGTAGGTAGCCTTTACAAAGTGCTGGCAAAAGTGCTGGCAAATAGGTTACGTTCGGTTATTGGGAGGGTTGTTTCTGAGTCTCAGTCCGCTTTTGTTCATGATAGGCAAATTCTTGATGGGATTCTGATAGCTAATGAGATTGTGGATGAGGCTCGGAAAAACAAAAAGGATTTGATGATGTTCAAAGTGGATTTTGAGAAAGCGTATGATTCTGTAGACTGGGATTACCTAGATGCTGTGATGGGTCGGATGGCTTTTCCGACACTATGGAGGAAATGGATCAAGGAATGGGTTGGCACGGCCACAGCGTCTGTGTTGGTCAATGGTAGTCTGACGGATGAGTTTCCGCTGGAGAGGGGTTTACGTCAGGGGGATCCCTTATCCCCGTTTCTCTTTCTGTTGGCAGCAGAGGGGTTGAATGTCTTAATGACGTCGATGACGGATCAACAATTGTTTACGGGGTACAGGGTATGTAGGCAGGGGGTGCAGGGTAACATTCAGGTTTCTCACCTACAGTTTGCAGATGATACTCTCCTTTTAGGTACCAAGAGTTGGGCCAACGTGCGAGCGTTGAGGGCTGCCCTTATGCTGTTTGAGGTTATGTCAGGTTTGAAGGTAAATTTTCATAAAAGCATGCTTGTCAGGGTCAATATTCCAGATTACTGGTTAGCTGAGGCAGCGAGCGCTTTGAGATGTAGAGTGGGTAGGATTCCTTTTGTGTATCTAGGTCTCCCTATTGGTGGTGATCCGAGACGATTGAGTTTTTGGGATCCGGTTTTGACGAGAGTTAAGCAGAGATTATCAGGTTGGAAGAGTCGGTTTTTGTCATTTGGTGGTCGTTTGGTATTGATCAAGTCCGTTCTGACCTCTCTTCCAGTCTATGTCCTTTCTTTCTTCAGAGCTCCCACAGGTATCATTTCTTCCCTTGACTCTATTTTACTTAATTTTTTTTGGGGGGGTGGTGAGGATTTTAGGAAAGTTTCTTGGATCAGCTGGTCTTCTATATGCATGAGTAGGGAGTCTGGGGGTTTGGGGGTTAGGCGGTTGCGGGAGTTCAACACTGCTCTTCTTGGGAAGTGGTGTTGGCGGATGTTAGTGGATCAGGGAGGTTTATGGTTTAGGGTGTTGGAAACAAGGTACGGTGTGGAGGGTGATCGTTTGCGTGAGGGGGGGAGGAGAGGGTCACCGTGGTGGAGGGAGATAGTGAAGATTAGGGATGGGGACATTGGGACAGATGGAGGTTGGTTTGCGGAGGGAGTAGTGAGACGGGTGGGGCATGGGAGGGATACTTCTTTCTGGTTGGACCCGTGGTTGGGGGGGTATCATTGAGGGTGCGGTTTGGTCGTCTGTTTGACTTGGCAGAGACCAAGCTGTGCTCGGTGGCGGAGATGTTTGCTTTAGGATGGGGAGCAAGAGGGGGGGCCTGGCAGTGGCGGAGACAGCTATGGGTGTGGGAGGAGGAGTTGTTGGGGGAGTGTCAGGTCTTACTTCATGATTTTCAGATGCAGGAGCAGGAGCCAGATATATGGCAGTGGCGGTTTGATCCGGCGATGGGTTATACAGTCAGTGGCGCTTACCAGTTATTGACTACTCAGGACACGGGTCCTCTTGACGCTTCAGCTGATCTTATATGGCATCGACAGGTTCCTCTGAAGGTGTCTATTCTGGCTTGGAGACTTCTTCGCGATAGACTACCGACGAGGGACAACTTGGCCCGACGCGGTATTCTTTCACAGACGGCGCAGCATTGTGTTTCTGGGTGTGGAGGACTCGAGACAGCTCAGCATCTTTTCTTCACATGCGGAGTTTTTGGTTCCTTGTGGACGCTGGTCAGATCTTGGATAGGTTTTGCCGTGGTGCATCCTTCGACTCCACCTACACACTTAGCTCAGTTTACTTTAGCAGCAGGTGGCAGTCGGGCTCGGCGATCTTTCATGCAACTCATCTGGCTTGTTTGCGTTTGGATTATTTGGACTGAGCGCAATCAGCGCCTATTCAATGATTCGACACAATCTATCTCTCATTTGTTGGATCTGATCAAGCGACATTCTTCCTGGTGGTTGAGGAGCCAGTATCCAGGGTTGGGGGTTAACCTACATAGTTGGTGGGTGAATCTCTTGTTATGTTTGGGTATCTGATGTATTTATTTTCTGATATGGATATGGATTCTTGATGTAACTCTTTGGTAACCTATTCTAGCACATCTTGTGCTGGGGGTTGACCTCTTTTGGTATATATATGTCTCATTTTGGTTTGTTCAAAAAAAACAAATTGACATGTAAATAAAAAAGGCAAGGCAGGGGTCCGAGAGTAGTTCAGAAAGGCAAATTGTCTATTTGTCTCATACCTCTAAAATATATTAAAATAATTTTTTTACGAAAGGTCTCATTATTTTTTGATATGTTCATTAAAAAAAGTCTCATATTTTACTAATTTCAAAACTATGAAATTAGTAGAGTATGAAATTATCCAAATCAATTAATAAACAGTTTTGTATCTTAAAACTAAGTTGACTTTATTATCAATTAAAAAATAAATATGACATTATCCAAATCCATTAATAAACAGTTTTGTATCTTAAAACACACATGTATTTAAGATTTAAACAAAAGTTTTATTTTTCACCCTCAAGTTCAGATGTTAAGTGGTTCTAGTCCCTCCTAAATATAGTTGGGGGATTGAACAATAATCTTCCCTATTAAATATAGCGTCAATCACAACTAGACCAACTAACGTTTGGTGATTTAAAGAAAAGTTTAATAAGTTCACTAAAATGGTTTTATGAACTTTAATTTAAAAAGACTTTATCATTAAATTTGTCTAAGGCATCCTAACTAGACATGACAATGAGGTGGGATGGAGACATATTTTGTTGTTTTCAAACTCAGCCTGAATATGATAAAGTTTGTGTATCCTCATACCCTCCTTAATTCCTAACTAGAAAAACAATATATATAATTCCAAACTCATACTCAATTGTGTATTTGTGTTTGGGTATCTCTGATAGGATTGAGGTATCCCTTTCCCATCCCACCCCCAAGTGAAGTTGGGTCGAATCTTGGAATTATTTATTAGAAGCAAAATGAAAAGTTAAAAAGCCAATACTATTTCATTGGGTGAATAAATAGACATACCGGATTCGAACCTTAGTTCCTGCACAAATATGCAATGTTTTTTACTAATTGAGCTAAACTCATGAGGACCGATATGAATTTTTTTTAAACAAAGAAAAAATAGATAAAACACCTAACACCTTTTTTTAAAACTAAATATAGATAAAACATCTTGTTTAGACTTCAATTAAAAATAAAAATAAACATATCAAATAAAAATGCCCCGTTAATAATTTGATACGCTTTGTCTATAAGATCTGAGTGCAAAGGGAGAATGAAGACGTTTACATGAGATCTAAGATGCAACACGAAACCATTAATCATATAAAGATGATCATGAAAATCTCCAACAGTCTACCTAAATATTCAAGGTGTAGAACTTCAATAAAAAGAGTTTAATTATGTACCTGTCGTCGCTGCTGCCAGACATGTTTATTGTTTGTAATTTGGAATTGGAACCACAGTGGAGATATCTTTACCAATTTGATTCTGATTTATATCAACATTCAACAAGAAGGCTACGTATAAATAATATATATGGACGGATATATATAATATACATCGTGCAATATTTTATAAAGAGAAATGCAAGGGACACCCTAACATGTTGTTTAACGTACAAACACACTCTAACTAGTTGAAAACTTGAAATTAATGTGAATCCCTTACATTGAAGAATATATATAGGTCTCACATAGAATTATAAGATTATTTTGTCTCCGTTGACTTCACATTGCACATGGTATGAGATGTTCAAAAAATAGATTTTATAAAAAGCTAGTTAAAATAGCTTTTCATTTTGAAGGAAAAAATAATTTTTTCACTAAAATGATTTTTAGAAAAATTCGAAACAAACACAAGTGAAATAAAAAAGTGATTTTTTCGACAAAAAAATACTACCTCCGTCTCAAAATGATTATCGTTTAAGGTTAGTGCACAACTTTTAAAGAAATGATTAATTGTGTTGATTTTAATAGTAAAATTTGTTAAATTAACGGTGTTTAAGAAATCACAGAAACTGTTAAATTTGATGCGTCTCAGTAACATATCAAATGATTTTAGATTTATTTGAAATTTTACACAAATGATCTATATGATATAAACTTTTAATTCCACGGTGTATTTTATAAAAATTCATATCGGTTAAATTTTTTTTAAGTGATTGGGGGTAAATACCCCCAAATCTTAAGGGGTAGACAAGAAAAAGCTTTTAAAATATAGTAGATGGGATACATTTCTAAATGTATATTTCTTTGATGATGTATGTCATTTTAATTTTTAAATTTCTCTCATTTGCACAAGCGTTTCGATAGATTTTCACTTGAACTTTAACAAGAATACCATCAAATGGAGACAATATTTTAATCATAACTAACAATGTTTCAGCTATCTCACCAAGAGAGATCGGAAATACAATATTATTCAGATCCATTGGACAAATATTAATCAATTTTCTAGAGACATCTCATTCTTTACAACTTTACAATATTAATCATTTTTCTAGAGACTATACATTTAGTCAATCTTTACAACTTTACAATATTAATCAATTTTCTAGAGACTACATGATTGGTGGATTGACTTTGTAGTTTTACTCTCTAATATAGTGATTGGTTATTTTTCTCTAGTTTATTATAGTTTTCATATTATGAATTGTCGTTTACTTTTTCACACTTGTAGAGCTAAAATATTTTTCACAACTGTATAGTTCAAATATTTTACAAATGCAATTCAAACATGTCTTTACATTTGGCCAACTATTATATAAGTATATGAAATTTTCACGACTATTAATAATAATTCATTTTTTTAAGAAATCTGCAGAGCACACATAAGATATATAAAAATTTTCCTGTCAATTAATTTTTCTTATATACTGCAACGGTGCAAACATTTTGTTACAAATAAAGCATACCGATTTTGTATCCATATATGAAGATAATTCAGTTGATACGAATATTATATAGTATATATAGGACTGAAGTTCAAACCTTACATGCACACTTATTTATAGTAGGTGAAATTTAGCCTAAAGTGGTTCAATTTAGCTTTACTTGCTAAATGGAGGTGGCGTCTCTTGGTGGAGAACGGTCCGCTTTGGCATTCGGTTTTAAGGGCTAAATATGGGGAAGTGGACCGTGTTAATTTGCTTTTTGGAAGGAGAAATTTGTGCTCTCTTTGGTGGAGGGATCTTGTGGGATTGGGGGTTGAGAAGGATGTTGTGGGAGATTGGGTTCGGAAGCTTTTTACTAAGAAAGTGGGGAATGGAGGTAATACGAGGTTTTAGTTGGATCATTGGATTGGAGAGGTGCCTTTGTGTGAGAGTTTCCCCCGTCTTTATTCTTGTTCGCTCCAACAAAGTAGTTTCATCCATGAGGTGGGGGTGTGGGAGGATGAGAGATGGGTTTGACGTCTTACTTGACGGAGGGATCTTTTTGTGTGGGAATTCACCTTATTGGAACACATTATGGCTTTGATTGATGGATTCCCTATCTCTCATATGGTGGATTCGTGGTCCTTCAATTTGAATGAGGCTTTAAGCTCCGTCTATTTCTTTTTATGCTTGAATTTTAGCCCTCCTCCCTCTGTTTTGTTGGTTTCTCCGAGATTGGTGGCTAGTGTTTGGAAAAGTTGGGCACCTTCCAAAGTCATTGTTTTCTCGTGGCAAACTATCCTTGGGAGGCTTCTGACTAGAGTTAATTTGACTAGGCGCGGGGTGGTTCAAAGAGGAGGGGATGAGTTGTGCGTGTGTTGCGGTGGGGTTCCGGAAACGGAGAACCATCTTTTTGTTTCGTGTCCTTTGGCTTGGGTGGTGTGGTGTCGTGTTTATAGTTGGTTTGGTATGGTCACGGTGTTGCCGGCGGATATATCCTCCATGTTCGAGTCTTTTCTTGTTTCTATGAGAAGAGGAAAGAATGGTAGAAAGGGTGTTGTTATGATTTGGCATGCGACGTTGTGGGTGATTTGGAAAGCGAGGAATGATGCAATTTTCAATTCGAAGGCCTTTGAGGTTGATAGCATTGTGGAGAGTATTAAGTATGTCTCGTGGAAGTGGTTCTTGGCAATAAAGGTAAAGTCTCCGTGCTTATTTTATGAATGGAATACCAATCCGTTGGATTATATGTTTAGATAGCTTATTGGCGGGTGTGCCGGTTTTTGTCTTTTTCTTGTTTTTAGTCGCTGTTTCAGGCGCTTCGTTATTGTATCATCCTTTTCGGCGGAGTACTTCTTGTACTTTGTTTCCGATTCAATATATATCATTTGCCGTTTCAAAAAAAAAAAAAAAGTTGGTGAAATTTAGCTACTATGGTACCACACCAAACAGAAAGCATACAGATTTTCGAATCACAACCTTTTAATTTGGTCTGTTATAAGTTGGTTTTCCTGAGCTAGAAGTTGATCCACCACTATTCATATTAGTGAATTTTGAGTTGATATGGCCATCTACCATGCTTGAATGTGACTGTGGTGTTTCAGTCTCTGAAGGAGTTTTTTCAGTATACGTAGCATCTCTTACCACACCTGTAAAACGCCTTACTGTGTCTGTAAATTTAGCTTTTGTAGTATTCATAGCATTTCCTACAACACTTGAGAACTTGGTAGGATTTAAATAGTTTCGAGCTCTTCCTAAAATGCCTTCTTCTTGCCTTATTCCATGAACCTTGTTAAACATGTCCATGGCTTCGGAATCGGAGGGCATGTTGGTAGTTTTTCTGTTAGAATTAAAAGAAGATATTATTAATATATATTAATTTACAGATAAATTCGTCAAAAAAAAATAAATAATTTGCGGACAATATATACCTATTAGACCATCTCTAATGCAGAACTCTATTTTTAAATACTTAAAGAATTCTATCTATACACATAACTTATTTATAATTTTTAATATACTTAAATAACATGCACTCAATTTTTTCAACTCAACACCTCTTTAAAAAGTTCTTAATAGATCCCGCTAATAACTCTACATACATCATTTAATTTAATAATAAAGTATTACTATAATATCATATAAGAAGTGTGACCCGTTAAAAATAATATATAAAATATGTGGAAACAGTTAAGAACTAAGAGAAAAAAAGTTTTTATTTAAGAAGTGGTATATATATAATAGGTATTCAAATGTGTATTGCTCTAATGATAGTATCTAATAAGTACTCAATAAGTATCTAATAGGTACTATCACTGAAAATAATCTTAAACTACAGATAAAATTAACTAATTAAGTATAATAGTTTACTTTATATGTGCCCTTCTTAGTAGTGCATGTTATTGTTGAATCGAGATTTCAGATCGGATATTAAGTTTTCAAATTTATAAATACACATATGTTTCAAATTTTAAAAAGAAATACATATATAGAGATTGTCTTATTTAATCATTTCGATTGGTCTAGCCATTTCTAATTTTAACTATATTCAAATCCGAAAACAGGATGTTGGATATGTATGATACAATAAGAATTATCAAATGTGCAAATTAATTAAGTAGAAATTGAAAAAAAGAAGAATATATATATGAAGAATTATAACTTACCAAAATTTTGAAACGATTGAATCAAGATTCACTTTCTTCACTAAACTTTGGGATATTTGTTTGTGTGTTTGTTTGTTTACATGTAGTTGGGTTGTATTTATAATATTAAAGTTGGTGGAGACAAGGAAACTTCATTGCTACCCAAAATGAACACGCTATTGACTTAAGGAGTTATGGTCGTGATTAATCAATACTTAATAATACTAATATAAATTTAAGAAACAAAAATGTGTAGTAATTTAAATTTAAGTAACGTTAAAGAGATATATTGTCCTGTTGTGAATTGTGATTTCTTTATTTTAAGTGGACTTACTATATATATATCTACTATGAATTGCAGGCCAAGCTTATCCAACACATGTGAAGGTCTGAGACAAATTTAAAAATGGAGTCTTTTAAAAACTTATAATATCATTTTGGTAAATTTCAATCATTTTAGTATAAAATATAATTTTTCATACATTTTAGAAAACAAAATCATTTATCAAGTTAACCTTATTGATAATGGTAACATGGAATAGTTTAATACGGCGTGAGGATAGGTTGGTTTAATTTGTCATGACTTTGTATGATAGTAAAGATTTGTTGTTTTTTTTTTTTTTTTACTAAAAATGATCATAGTGAAAATGTTTATAAACCGGATGCAAATTGTACGTCTATTGGAATATTGTCCTATATTTACAATTTAAAATATAGTAGCTACATTTTTAAATTATTTTTCTTTGATGATGTATGTCAATTTAATTTTTAAATTTCTCTCATTTTCACAAGCATTTCGATAGATTATCACTTGAACTTTGACAAGAATACCATTAAATGGAAACTATTTTGTAATCATAACTAACTATGTTTCACCTATCTCACCAAGAGAGCGAGAGGGAATACAATATTAATCAGATTCATTGGACAATATTAATCAATTTTCTAGAGACTCTACATTAGTCAATCTTTACAACTTTACAATATTAATCAATTTTCTAGAGACTACATTAGTAGGTGGATTGACTTTGTAGTTTTACTCTAATATAGTGATTGGTTAATTTTTTTCTCTAGTATATAGGTTTCACATTATGAATTGTCGTTTACTACTTTTTTACACCGCAGCTAAAATATCTTTCATACCAAACTATTAGAATTAGTTTAATGATGAAGAGTTTGAGTAATGTGCCAGAGATACTAGGATCGATCTCTGCTCCGATGTAAATTAAAATAAAAAAGTTCACACCTGTAGTTAAAATATTTACAAATGCATTCGAATTTAATTTGCCATTATTATGTGGAAGGGGATAAAACTAGTTTATTCAATACCATAAGATTTTTTGACATTTTTCAAAATTCAGTGCATTGGGTGTCAAAGACAATGGTTCCATATTCTGTTGTGGTACGGTATAGACCTTTATAAATAATTAGTATTATTTATTATTAATTTAGTCCCTATTATATTTTAAAAGAGATAAATATGAATAAAGTTTAATTATCTTGTTGAAATATTCATAAAGTCATAGATCTATTTGAAAATATCTTACAAAATCATATATTAATTTGATGATTTATTCATATTTCATTGTTGACGAAGTATTTTACATAGGAACAAATTTGTTTCTATGTGAAATACTTCGTTGTAACATTTCATTATGAATTATTTGGCCATTAATTTGTTCCTCTAGTTCTTCCTTAACTATATTCTCTGGTAGTTTTTTTTTCCCCACGATATTAGTGAATTAAAATTTTCTTAAAAAACATACGATTGATATCAAAATTAAGATTCATTCAATTCATCTTGATACTTTTGAAACTTCTAAAACTTCATAGAGAGATTGCTAAATCATAACCTCTGCATTTGGAGTTGCGGCATATGAAAAGATTTTTTTTTAATGACAAACATAATTATTATTATTATATAATAAAAGACGAAAAATAAACAAGAATTTAAAATACAAATGAGTATATGAGAAATACCTACAAATAAACTCGAACCACTTCTACAACATACAATTTTCTTATTTATTGTTTACATATAGCTAATTTCAAATACATTTGATTTGATAATTATAAGAGTTTGGCTATTTTACACTCTAGATGTCTATAAAGCTAGAAGGTGGGTTCCATGAGCTAGAAGTTGATCCATCATCATTCCTAACTGATGTGGTGTAAAGGTCAGCTAATATGCCTGTATATGACCGCTGTTGTGTCTGTGTCTGTGAAGGAGTTCTTGTAGTAACCTGAGGATTTCTTACCACACTTGTATAACTCCTTGCTGTGTCCCCAAACCCTAAATATGTTTTTGTATTATTCACAGCATTGTCTATCGTCTGTGTGAACGTCGTAAGATTTAAATAGTTTCGAGCACTTTCTAAAATGCCTTTTTGCTTTTTTGGTTGATTCAAATTATCTTCGAAGACGTCCTTCATGGTAGTTTAGTTTTTCTGCCAGAATTAAGAGAAAATAAGATTTGCAGACAATATCTATATATTAAACAACAGATAAAATTAATCATAATAATATATAGTTTACTTTATATATGCCCTTCTTATAAGTAGTGGCATATATGTATATACGATTGTTGAATCGAGCTCAAACATCAAGTACCAAAAAATACCTCGATTGATCTAGCTAGCTAGCTATTTGCAAATTTTACTAACCATATATATATCCGAAGACAGGATATTGGATATATATGATACAATAAGAATCACCAAATGTACAAATTAAGTAGAAATTGAAAAAAGAAGGATGAAAAACTATTAACTTACCAAATTTTGAATCAAGATCCTTTTTTTTCTCACTAAACTGTGGAAAACTTGTTTGTGCATGTGTTTGTGTGTTTGTTTACATGTATTTGGGTTTTATTTATAATAAAGCGTGGAGACAAGGAAACTTCGTTGCTACTCAAAATGAACACGCAATTGACTTATGATCATGATTAATCAATAGTACTTAATAGTAATATATAAATTTAAGAAACAAAAATGTATAGTAATTTAAAATATAAGTAAGGTTGAAGAGATATTGTCTTTTTGTGAATTGTGACTTCTTTATTTTAAGTGGACTTACTATATATATCTACGTACTATGAATAGCAGGCCAAGCTTGTTCAACACATGTGAAGGTCTATAAGACGAATTTAAAAATATAGTCTTTTTAGAACTTATAATATCATTTTAGTAAAATTCAATAATTTTAGTCTAAATTTTAAAATATAATTTTTGCATACGTTTTAGAAAAAAAAAATCAATTAGTATTAAGTTAAGGTTATTGATAATGTTAACACGGAATAGGTATGATATGACTAGATTATGATAGTGAAACCAATGATATGGTTAATAAGGTGAGGATAGGTTGGATTGTCTTTATGCTTTAAAGATGCCTAAATTTCTTTCTTTTTATTTTCCTATTTTTGCATATGTATTAAAAAAATTATTCAGATCCATTGGACAATTATTCAATTTTCTGGAGACTACATTAGTCATTCTTTACAAACATTATTAGTACCTATTTTTTATTAATTTAATAACAATGAAAGCAGGTATTTAACAATGAAAGCAGGTATTGACTTTGTACAGTACTTTGTTCTAAATCAATCTTATATAGTGATTGGTTATTTTTTCTCGGGTTTATAGTTTTCACACTATCAATTTGTCTTTTAGCTTTTCACACTTGTAGTAAAATATTTTTTTTGTCAAATAATTTAGTGGCAAAAAATTACAATGTAACCTTAAAATAGATAAATAAGATGACCAGAATTCAAACTCCGTCATCTACATGCATAATACAATATCCTACCAACTGAACTTATAAATTCACGGTACTGTAGTAAAATATTTTACAAATGCACGAAAATATTTTACAAATATTAACAGGAAAATATTTTGCTAAGTATATAATTAATTTTGTCAAAAAATTTGCAGAGCACATAAGATAAAACAAAATTCTTTTAACTAAATTATTTTCATATACAACAATATTTCTTTTTCTTACATACTGCAACGTTTCTCTATTCAACACACAATTCAAACTTGAGTAAAAAAAAAAATTTAGATACATACAGTACAATCTACGCAGGCTAACAATAAATAATTCTAATTATAAGCAGTAGCACTTTTTTATTCATATAAAGATGACTTCAAAGTCTTTTTATTTTGTTACTCAAGTCTCTAACTTAGCTATCTAATTTATATAAAATAATTCTGTTATAAAATTTAATTTGCCATTATGTGGAAGGGGATAACATTAAACTAGTTTAATTCAACGGCATAAAAATTTATGACATTTTTCAAAATTGAGTGCATTGGGTGTCATAGACAATGGTTTCCATAGTCTAATTAGTATTATTTCACATATATAGACTTGCAACTAAAATACTTCGTTGTAACATTTCATTATGAATTATTCGGCCATTTATTCCTCTAGTTCTTCCTTAACTATATTCTCTGGCTGTAGTTTTCTTTCCCATGATTTTAGCGAATCAAAAATTTCTTAAAACAATTGTTTGATATCAAGATTAAGATTCATTCAATTCATTTTGAATAACCTCTGCATTTGGAGTTGCAGCAGGTGAAAAATATATTTTTTTAAATGACAAATATAATTATATAATAAAAGACGTAAAATGAACGAGAGTCCAAAATATAAATGAGTATGAAAAATACCTCCAACCACCGTATAGAATATATGTTGTGAATTCGTTGATAAAATCACACCAATAAAAATACTTGATGTGTGGGGCAATAGATACAAGCCACCAATAAAGTAGGATATGCAGTAATAATAAAACTAGCAGAAAACGATAAAGAGATAGCCTTCAATCCTAACTCTACCCTAATCTCAAGTTTCTTCCCATGACCAAGAAACTTCAATATAGTGTTTCCCAAGAATTAAGAATAAAACCCCAACCCTAGTAATATTACCAAGGGCAAAATCTCTTTAATCACTAGCTTGCTTGTCGGCTTCAAAATCCTTGAATTCTTGTTAATCCTTGTTTCTAAACCTCCTTTTATATAGAATAAAATATAAAATATACCTATAAAATAGAAACAAATATATTTTAATCTAGAACATATCTGACCAAAAACGGACAAAAAACTGCCAAAAACAAATCTGCCACGCGCGCGCCCGCCTGGGCGCCAGTCTCCCCCGTCTGGGCAAAAACGGGCAGAATCCTAGTTTAGTCCTGCGTGCTTGGGCGGCTAGCTTGTATTCCCGCCTGGGCGAAAATTGGCAGAAACTCCCATAATCATGTTTTTGCTTGAATTTTTCCTTCATCTGTTTCGATCCGTACAAAGAGATTTCAAGGCAAGGCAATTATAACAATATAGATGAGCAAGGTCCTATTTGTTGTGTGGCAAGTGTGAGTAAGTCCCACATTGCTTAAAAAGGTGGAGGTTGAACGCTTATTAAGAGAGAAGACCCATAAATCTATTGTCTTAAGGTTTTGGGTAAGAGTGTGGTGTCCAACACTTATATCGTTGTTCTAGACCCAATGTTGATGTCCCCCGGCTGCCCCCTCGTGACACAACAGTGGTATCAGAGCCGATGGTTATAGATCGGGCTCCTTGTGTCGAAAGTCTTCCTGACAAAGGTGTGGTCAGGCGGCGGATTTCGTGTGCAAGTGGCAACGGCGGTACAAGTAATTGGATTGTTGGAAAAAGCTTCCGCTTGAGGGGGAGCATAATGATATGAAGACTCACACTTGACGGGGAGATTGTTGTGTGGCAAGTGTGAGTAAGTCCCACATTGTTTAAAAAGGTGGAGGTTGAACACTTTATAAGAGACCCATAAACCCATTGCCTTAAGATTTTGGGTAAGAGTGTGGTGTCCAACACTTATATCGTTGTTCTAAACCCAATGTGGATGATCCCCAACTGCTCCTCGTGACCCAACACTATTTAGATGTTTTTACAACATACAGTTTTATATTAACTTGAAATATTTTAAAAAAATATTGTCAAATTAACACGATTGTGTAATTTGCTATTTATATTTACACAAGTTTGCAAATCACATACACAAAAAAAGAAGTTAAAGACAATAAAGGAAAAACTCTTAGCACACAACAAGAACAAGAAATATTATTTGAATGGTTGATAATACTAATAATAAATGATAGGAAAATAAATACAACAAAAAGAAGATACAAGGAGCTCTCTATCTTTGATTCTTGACAGTGTTACCCCATGATATACCACTCACTTTCATTACAAATGATTTTGAATCATTGATAGACCCATTTTATTTTGCATTGCTAGACATGACATTAAAAAGAACATTTTGACTGGTATTTAAAAAATTGAAATAACTAATTTATTACGAACGTTAAACTTAAAGACCTCAAGATACATTTGTCTTAAAATATAAACAAAAAAGTATGTCTCGAGTTCAAATTTAATTAGACGAGATACATGAACATTTTTGTTTACATTTTGTTACAAATAAAGCATACCAAATTTTAACGATTGGTCACTTATTTTATCGAGAGTTTTTCGATTCACAACCTTTTAATTTGAGCGGTTAGTATGGTTGGTCCGTATATTATTATTTCCAGTTGAGGTGGTAGTTGGGTTCCTTGAGCTAGAAGTTGATCCATCATCATTCCTAGATGAGGTGTAATGGCCAGTTACCATGCTTGTATGTGACTGTAGTTGTGTTTGTGTCTGTGAAGGAGGAGTTCTTGTAGTAACCATAGCATTTCTTACCACACCTGTAAAACTCCTTGCTGTGTCCCCAAATTGAGCTCTTGTAGTATTCATAGCATTTCCTATCGTATTTGTGAACGTCGTAGGATTTAAAAAGTTTCGAGCTCTTTCTAAAACACCTTGTTGTGGTTGCTTTAAAGATTCATTTCCGTAACCAAAGTTTCTGGGCATGTTTTTCTGCCAGAATTAAGAGAAGATAATATATATTAATATAATTTGCAGACAATTAAACAAGAGATTAAATTAATTAAGCATAATAGTTTACTCTATATATAAATGCCCTTCTTTTTTCTTGGTACAACTATATATGCCCTACTAATGTATGTGATTGTTGAATCGAGATTGGACATTAAGTTTTTAAATTCAGAAGAAAAAAAAATATACATAGATCGTCTCATCTCGATTGGTCTAGCTATTTCCAATTTTGACTAACCGAATCCGAAAAAGGATGTTGGGATATATATGATACAATAAGAATCATCAAATGTGCAAATTAATTAAAATTGAAAAAAGAAGGATGAAGAACTATAACTTACCAAGTTTTTGAAACGCTGAATCAAGATTCACTATTTTTTTTTTTCACTAAACTGTGGAAAACTTTGTTTGTGTGTTGTTTGTTTGCAAGTATTTGAGTTGTATTTATAATATAGCTGGTGGAGAAAGGAAACTTCATTGCAACTCAAATGAACACGTTAATGAGTATTGACTTATGATCATGATTAATTAATTCTAATTACAAGCACTTTTATATTCATACAGAGAAGACTCCAAGTCTTTCTTTTTTACTCAAGTCTCCAACTTAGCTGTCTAATTTTATATATTATAAAATTTTCCATTTCGTGGAAGGTGATAAAATAAACTACTTTATTCAACTGCGAATTTTAATTTGATAAAATTAACGGTTAAATTTTTTTTTGATAAATAAAATTAACAGTTAAATTGACTTATAAATATTAAATGACATAATAAAATATTTAGTTAATATTTAAATTTTTTTTAAATAAGATGGATGGAGTAAAATTAGCTTATTGATAAACTACAAACTAATTGATTTAGCTTATTGAAGCTATAACTATTAAAATAAACTATAAGTTACTAAAAATAAAGTTTTAAAGTTTTGATCTGTACTATATAGATTCTTTAGATTTTATCTTTTAAATTTTAAAACTGTAATATATCAGTCATTTTAAATTATACTCATCATCTGAATCTTTAAACATAACATCACTTAAATATCCTCATCACTGCCAAATTCTTTAACAGTTAGGGCCTCATCAATTAAATATTATTTATCACTTAAATTCAGATGATAAATATAACTTAAAAAGATTTATTTATTAAAAAAAACTTAAATAATTTATATGATACAAACCAAAACATAAAAGACTCGCATATGTATTTGGCCTAAAAGCAAACTATAAACTCATACTCAAAAAATGTTACCTTCAAATTCTTTTTCTTTTAAAATGAGTTTATAACTTATAAACTATAATTTTTTTTTGACAGATTATAAATATAACTTACATAAGCTCAAAATTTGAAAAAAGTTTTAGTTGTTGTTTGAAAACAATATAACTACTTCTATTAATATGGACCGTTGAAATCATTTGCAAACAAGATATGCATTCTAAACCATTGGATCTTAAAAAAACACCGCACATATATATCCTCAAAACCCAGCCTTATCAAAGTGTTGTTATTTGTTATCCATTTCTCTGTTATGGCTATGGCGTCACTTATTCTAACATCATCACCTTCTCCACTTTCCATTCAATTCCAAACTTCTTCCTCTCATCTTTCATTCTCTCACTCTCAAACTCTTCATTTACCAATCATCACTTCATCATTCAATTCTCTCTCAGCATCTTCAACAACTTCATCTCTTTCACCAACAACTCTTTTTGGTAATTTCTTCTAAAAATGCATTCTTTATGATGAGTTTTGGTTTATTGTGTTTGAATTTTGACAACCCATTTTTCAATTTTGGTTCTTTTTTGTTATTTTAGTTTATTGTGGCAGAGGTGATAGGAAAACTGCTAAGGGGAAACGCTTCATTCATTCCTTTGGAAATGTAATGTTCTCTTTTCCCATTTTACCCTTTTCAAATTCCCCACTTGTTTCATTTATGTTTGGTTCTTGTTGACTAGAATTCATTTTTAATAGAATTGATTTTGTGAATATTTATTTAGTAATATGAAGCACTGACATTCGGACACCGGATAGGACACAGACACTGACACGTCAACACAGATAATTATTTTGAGAAAGTGATATAATTCAATGTTAATGTAAGTGTCGGTGTCCTGTCGGTGTCAGACACAATATGTGTCCGACACGTGGACACACCTAATCCAAGGAGTGTGGACACACCTAATCCAAGGAGTGTCTGAGCTTCATTTTGGTATCATTGAGTTTGGTAAAATCATTTGAGTCATTGTTATTTTGTTGCAAAAGCTACAATGCAGCTTTTCACAATGGCTCACCATGATGAGTTGATCTTAGTTAGAAATGAATTGAAGATAAATTGATTGTTTGGATACATTAACATAGTGATTCTAATTAATTCATATTCTTTGAATAATCCGGATCAAAATTGCTTTGGGATGTGATTCTTACTAAAGTATAAGTGATTTTTATCGATTCATATTACTTGAATTATTGTTAATTCATGTTATATCCTTTTTGTTTTTTGCTAAATTATCATTAGTAGTAGTGTTAAATATATTTTTAGTTTCGATAATTTATATTGTTTGTGTTAGTCCATGAACCGGATTTTTAGTCACTAAAGAGGAACTAAAAACATGTAATTTTATGATTTCTAGGACTGAAAAGTGAACATGGAGACTAAAAACAAACATTGAGATTATTATAGGAAATAAAAACATATTTAATTTTTATTTGTTGTGGATATTTGTTAAAATTGTTGTTAATGTTGTGTTTTCCCTAGTTGTAATGTTCTTTGAAATGTTATCAGGCAAGGCCAAGGAACAAGAGCAAGGGTACAGGAGCACCTAGGATTTATGCTCCACCGGATTTGACCAAGAAAGAGAAGCTTGAAGATAAGGAAGTGATTAAGATTGACATTAATGACAGTAGTGAAGAAACCCCATTTTTTAGTTGATTTTAGTGCTTCATTGTAAGTTTTTGAGTCTTTCATGATTTGTAGTTTCTGATATATGGATTTCATTTGGCATATACTATTTGGATTTTGCCTGTTATCATTATTTGAGTTCACTTCTCTGATATTTGATCTATCTTTCTCTGATTTTAATCTATATTATGTACATTCTTGCTTTAGCTTTGAATTAAACATTTGCCACAACAACGTGTATGCTGTTGTTACTTGTCACACACAGTCAATCTTATGTACTCAATTTCGGTTTTTGTTCAATATGTTTCCATTATGTCAGACCATGTTATACAAAGACTTGGTCAAGAAGTTATCTGCATTATGCTTCTATGGTGTTGTTTGATTCATGTTGTTAATCCCACAAGAATTTGGTTGATTTTGTCTACTTAGAATAGTTTTAGACATGTGAGATTAAGTGACTCTTTGTTTTAGCAATGGGAATATTGTAGAAGCGCTTCTACACTGAAGCTAGAAATAGTAGCTTCTCAATTTTCACAGTGGCAGTGACTCAAACGTGCGGCTGCGGTAGGACAACGTATAACCGAATATACATTCAAACAACTAAGAGAGATGAAGGTATTGACTAGCTTACTATCATTTGTTAAGAACTGGTATAGAAGGTGAATTAGGTTCAAAAGGGGAAGTTGTATATGATTGGAGCTTTATAGTGTGATTTTGGATTCCTTCCAGTTTAGAAGTTCATAACAATGGTTGGAGCTTTAGGGAGTTCTTGCTTAAACCATGTTTCAATATTGTTTTGAGATCTTCCTAGTGCAAAACCAAAAATTCTTATAGACTTTTGGGCTCATAACAAAAAATATATTGAGATTGTTAGGATTTGGTTTTGTGAAAATGTGGAAGATTTTGATTGAGATTGGCTCATGGTATCACTGTGATTTTGTTGAAGCTCTAAATATACTAGTTTTTACCAAAATCGCGTTGATCCATTGTACTTCTGTCAAATTCACCGTCAATCCAAATATGGAGAGTGTTTCCTGTGTCCACCTTTGTTGCTTTTCATTTTAATTTTTAATGGTTCTAGCCTTTAGGCATGAAATTGAAACATGGGAAACATTGCTTATGGATTTGTTTTTTGATTTAGTTCATGTAATATTTATTCATGTTAAAATTAGTCATTATTTAGTTTTTTTTTTGGGATTAAAATTAATATGGTTTGTCCATTATACTGAAACTAATTCTAACATGCACAAATATTTAGAGAGCTAAAACAATGAAGTCTAAAGATAAGTGAGTTATAGAAATCACTAGAGTTAGGAAAAATCTCAAGTCTAAACACTATGGTCACTCAAGGGTAGGCATTAAGAATAGGGATAGTGGATAAATTAAATCAGATATTTAGCACCTTCTGAATGATTGTTAAGTTTTGAGTTATTTGATTTTGAAATGTCAATATTATAACAAACTATATAAAATAGACTCAAATTCTTTTTTGGATAAAATGACTGAATCTGTGAAAAGACTATCTTGGAATTGTATTAAGTTAAATCCAATAACATGGATTACAATCTTGCTCAATGGTACTTGAATTCTAGAGCTTGTCTTGTATGTATAGACACATGATCTTGCTGTTGGTGGCATTCAGCAATGCTTTTTCTTCCTATAGTAGCATATGGGTTTTTCGTGCAGGTTGTGGCGATGGATGACTGTCTTGCTTAGGCACGGACTACTTATAACACCCCATATCGAGAGTCTAGAATTCGACATAGAATTATCATAAGTCGTACAGGATACAATAAATATTACAATAATTGTTTTGGCTCAGAAGCCTAACATAACCAAATGAAGTAGCAATATAATCCAAAATACATAATAAAGTCGGTTAAACTTAGTACAACACGTTCTAAACAACATAGTACATAAAATAAGCACGACTAAAAACTTGAGCTGAAGCTGCTACCAATGCTACTCCATAGTCTTCTTACCACGGATATCCTGTCTATCTGAAAACAAAAGTTGTGGGGTGAGACTCTAAGCCTCAGTGAGTTCCTCACTACCCCTCTCAATGGTGTTCTAACACCGGGGTTCTCATAATATTCAGCTGATCATATCATAACATAAATACATAACTGATTTCTTAAACTAAAACAATATTATAAGTATGGTTGAACACATAATAATAATTGGGTTGATTTAACTGTGGAAGCCCCGACAATACGGAGGTCCGCTCTTTAACTGTGGAAGCCCCGATAAAATGGAGGTCCGCTCTGGAAGCTCCGATAATACGGAGGTCCGCTCTTTGGTCTCTGATATAAATGTAGATCAGACAATTACCTTTACTTACTTTTATTATTATTAATTACTGAACAACATTCCTAATAATATACATGAATTTCTCTTAGCACAAAGGCTAACTATAATGAATGTTGGGAATTTACCCTCATCTATGATCAACCACTTAGCCATATGCTACTGAACTAATACTTTGTCGAATCTTATAATTAACCACCTGTGATCTCTACCCATTATCCTCACTAACCATTTTATAGCACGTGAGAATGATCGTATTCATGAAATTTAATAAAACTTGGTATCTTTTTTTCTAAATTGATAGAATACACCGGTTCATGTGAATTTATGTGTTCAACCTTCAACGCAAAAGTTTACTTGAATCAGTGCATCTTAATAACTCACCGGTTCAAGTTAACCAGAATTGTAGATTTACTATGCAGAAACGCACTTGAACCGACACATATCAGAAAATATGTAAAAATTGACCATTTTATCAATTCAGTTCAGATTTTATAATATTTCTAAAACATTTAAAACCTTATAGGACATGAATACAAGCCATAATCATCACATGCAGAACATTAACAGATAGTTCATTAATCAAATTAGGAGTTTTCTAACCTAAGGTGTTCAATTCCTAAATTGCAAATATTTCTAGAACAAAATGTAAAATCTTATGCTTTGGACTTATGGGTGCCATGTCTCTACTTAATTGACAAAACCCACCTCAAGCAATCAACTATGCTCAGCACTTGAAGCTTCAGATTTTGTCTTGGACCGCCAACACCAAAACCCCCTCTTTCTTGAACAAAGCTTCAAAAACTCCTACCCTTAATTGTTCTCTGTAGTAAAACAAACCTCTAAGTCATTAATCCACCTTCCAATTTCATAAATTGTGTGTGTATGGTAGCTAAGAAGAAAAATCAGATTATGACCCAAAAGGGAAAATGAGAGGAACACGAGTAAAGAGGAAAGAAAAAGGAAATTGATGCTTACACTTGTATTCTTGTAGTTTTAGGAATTTATGAAATGAAATTGCATGTTGGATTTGTGGGTAATTTGATGAATTAATGGATGATGGAAAGAAAGAGAGATTGGTCGTGGGAGAGAGCAGAGAAATGAGAGAACCAAAAATCTGGTTTTGGTTATGTGAAGAAAATGAATGGTAAAGTAGTGTAAGTGGTTTATCTAGTCAATGACTTAATCCAAATATTTACAAGTATGTCATGCTTACAAAAATGACCACTTCTAAAACTTGAGTTATTACACGGACACTCATCAAATTAGAGTATTTTGGTGTCGGACACGAATCAGTGTTTGACACCGACACGTATAATTATATTGAATTATATCATTTTATCAAATTAATATCAATGTCGGCATGTCAATGTTTGTGTCGTATTTGATGTTTGTGCTTGTACATGTACTTTATGACTGTCTTGGCAACCGTACTGTTGATTGTTTGATGAAACTAACGACTGTTGATTGTTTGATGAAACTAACGACTGAAATGAAATAACTCATAAATATGAAATGATATAAAAATGTATTTTTACTTAATACTTAATTTTTTTCAGGTAAGATTATAATATTGAAAGAAAATGATAAACTATAAACAAATTGAATATACTTATCAAAAGAAGTTATAAACTCGTGACTAAAACCATAATAATATGTTTATTTCAATCTAACGGCTCAAAGCTTCATGAACTCTTTTTCCTGTTGCAAGTTGATCTCGAACAAAACAACTACACATGGGTTTCGTATGAAAAATTGAATCAATATTTCAAATGTTGTATCATAATCCGTGAATTGCACAAGTTTTCTGAGTAGCTAAGAGACACATACTTACTTGTAGATACATTTACCTCGTTCAATCGGTGCGTGCATGAAATATTATATTACTATCATCATGCATCAAAATTTGATACTATAGGCTCCACCAATATAAAAAGGACCCCACATAACCTCTCACAAACCACATAGATGATAGATTCTGCATCTTCACCAACTAAACAACAAAAGATAATCGAACAAGGAACCAAACATCACTCTGTCTCACCTTGTAAACACAACTTCATATGTTTGTTGAAGATCAAACTTCACTGTGATGAAAGCCTTCACAAGTTTTAGTTCAAAACCAATAGTAGTTCATAAGCTAGGATTTTTGTCTCATAGTGTTGCTTTTCATGTTTCTGATAAACCCTTTTCTTGCTTCAATCCTCCCTTTAGAAATGACCAAAAAGGTTCTATTTTTTGTCTCTTGAAAATTGTCCAAAAAAAGGGTATCTACCCTCTTCATGCTGTACCATCAGAAAATCAGGTTTATTTTTTCTCTGTTTATTTTGTTTGAATTTGAATAATGGGTCCTTGTTAATTTATTTGTTTGTAATATTTTGTTTGCTAGATTTTTGTTTCCTTTTATTTGGATTTTATTTTTGTTTCATTGAAATTTTGAGTGGTTAAATGCTTGAACTTGTTCCTTTTGGTGTCATTCTATGATGCAAAATTATTCTCACTTTTTATGAGTATGCATAGATCTTAAATTTGATGCTGACAATTTCATGTTGATGTTATACTTAATGAATGAATAATTTTTGACATGATTGATGATACCACTTCAACAAACAAACAAACAAACAATATTTTACCCTTTTAAGCAACTTTTTTGTTTTTTGTTTTTGACCATTTCAAGAACAACCCTTTTTCATGTTTGAAGTTTTTGTCCATGTCTATGGTGGATTATGTTTACTGTTTTGAGAATTTTCCTTTCATATGTGTGCAGAATTCAAGAGGATATGAGTGAAACTAATTGGTTTTTCTGTTGTTTAGTGGAGTGAAATTTGTTAAGAAGTGGTTCTATGATTGTTGTATATACACTTGTGAGACTGTTTCGAAGAGTTTATGGAAATAACTTTAACATGTTCAAAAAGCCGTTTTCAGCTTATTTTCATAAGATATTCAGGATAGCTTATGAAAACGTATAGCTTACATAAAAATAGTTTGACTCTACTTTATCTTTTGTTACAGAAGTAACTTATACATAAGCACTGATGTAATAAGCGGTTATGCTATAAGTGTTTTAGGATTTATAATTTAGGGTATAAGTGCTAAGTTATGGTATATTTGATGAGAGATTATGTTGTTCCGCATAAATGTTGCAGGAGGTAGAGTTGGAAACCATCGAGCCTCAAGTTCTACAAGGTGAAACTGAGCAAACAAGTTGGTTCTAATGGCTTGATATGACTTTTCTACTTCATATTATTTAGAACCAAAATCCCTAACACTGTGATCTGTGTGTTATGCAGATGAATCAAAGTTTGTTCATGTCGAATTTCAGCTACTAAAAGATTGTGACTTTGGGGAACAATTTTTAATAGTCGGAGATGATCCTACACTTGGTTCATGGAACCCTTTAGATGCATTACCATTGACATGGTCGGATGGCCATATATGGACTGTCGAGCTGGTATGGTAGAACACTTTAAAGCATGAAGAAATTGTTTCGTGGAAAACTTTTTTTAGGGCTCGAAAACATTCTCTATTTGCATTTCTTGTATTCACTTTTAATTACTAGATTTTCAATTGCCACCTTGTTTTCACTTCGTTTTCTGTTTCAAAATGTTGTCGAACCCTGACTAGAACAATCCTTTGCTAAACTTTGGAGGGTTAAGACCAAAAAAATGTTTGTGCACCATTAAATCTTTTGAAATCAGGAAACAAAATGGTGAGTAAAAAAATGAAAACAATGCGACACATTTGTAATTAAAGATGAAAGAACACGGAAAAATAAATCGGTAATGTTTTGTAAATAGCAGATTTTTATATAGTGGTTGTTTATGTTTTGAATCATGTGATCAGGATATTCCGGCTGGAAAATCAATCCAATACAAGTTCATACTAAAAGGAAAAGAAGGTGATATTATTTGGCAGCCGGGGTCGGATCGAGTTATTCAAACATGGGAAACAATAAACAGAATAATTGTTTGTGAGGATTGGGAGGATGCAGAACTTCAGAAAATAATAGAGGAAGATAGACTTTCACAAACAAATGAAGAACCTCCGGTTCTATCAGAAGTGTCAACTTCTACTGAAATCTCGGATAATTCTCAAGACAAAATGGAGTTCAATGTATCAGGCATTCAAGATATAATAATTCACGCAGAGGAGAAAATGATTGATGATGACATTTTTTCATCCATTCAAAAGCCAATGGCTATTATTGCAGAAAATATAGGTTCGTCGGAGGATCAAACAGAAAGTGCAAGTCATGAAACGAATAAAAAGAACGTCATTCAAAAGAGTGAAGAATCAGAAGATGGTCCTCAAAATGATAGAATAAATGATCTTGGCTACAATGGAAATGCTGCGGGACTAAATAATCAGGAAGGGACGATTGTCGAGGGAAGCTTAATCGATTTAGAAGGAGGTCCTGTTCTTGTACCTGGCTTAATACCATCGACTGAAGAAAAAGAAGAAGAAGCTGGTCTTAGTGAAGTTGTTGAGGAAGAAAAGACTGCGATAGAGCCTGTGATTGAAGTGTTTGAAACGCTTGAAACTCAGGATCAGAATATACCAGAGGTAACCACTTGATGAGTGTGACGTTCCCTTTCGAATTGATTGATTCGGTTTCTTTAGAAGTTCTTAGTGATGTGCAATCCACTTAGAGAAGGAATTATTAGATAGTTATCCGAAAAATCCTGTTTCATTTGTATCATCATCGTCATCATCATCTAATGTTTATGAGTATCAATGAAGTGAGTTTTGTCCAAATCCATGGTTCAAATAGACTTGTTTCTTACATTCATTAAACATATTTGAACCATTATAATGAAGTGTTCTAATAATTATGGTAACCAAATATATGAGCTATTATTGTGAAAGATGTTACCATGACCTTTTGACTTTGGAATAAAACAAACCATAATAAAACACAATTTGTTATAGTCTAGAACAGCCCGGCAAGGTTGTAAATTGAGGTTGTGTTTGCAAATCCTTAATATTGTGGAAAATCGCAGCCAAATGTGGTCGAGGTATGCATTGCAGCCTCAATTGTGGCTCAAATCTCGGCTGCAGACCTTTTTTAAGAACCCCTGCAAGCCTGTTACCAAGACTTAACAAGCATACCATCTAGCATTACATAATGCATGTTTGGAATCACCGTAAGTTTGACGAAAACACAGTGGCACCATGATTTTGTTGAAACTCAAAAGTGTAATTTTCTTCAAAATCACAGTGACTCGCTGTGGTTCTGTCAAATTCCCTGTCAATCCAAACATGCACTAACAATAGATTCAAAAGTACTCTCCATTGACTATCTCATGCAAGGGTTTTCCCAGTTTTGTAAGGTTGAGTTACGTCCAATATGTTTTATCATATGATGCAGCTGCTAAATAGTTTATGCTGGTGTTAATGTCTCTTTAATGTTGTTTTTTCATGTGCTTCAACTCAAAATGCTCAGTTAAGTAAAGATCAAGAATTAGACGATGAATCTGATGATGGCACAGAACAAGAGATAGGTACAACAATCAATGGTGAGCTGAATTTCCATGAGGAGCAGTTCCATTTGGCACCAACAATGGAAAAAGGGTCAAACATAGAGCCAACTCATGGTAAAACTTTGCGAAATGACATCGAGTGGGGCCGTCAAACGGTAAAGAAGTTTCTAACAAAATTTGGATTACTTTGATGTCAACTTTTTACAGAACCACTGAGGGAATCTTCTTCACTGAAAATGATCATGTGTTTTGTGATTGTTCTCATCTATTTGCCTAAATTTTTATTGGCCTGGAAAAGATGGATAAGAGCCCAAGGTGTTTCATGATGATGACTATTGATTGTTGGATTTTTCTTATCCTTGGAAGACAATGTTGTATGAGTGTAACGAAGGGATGCACTGTCGGTGTAAACTAGTTTTATACATACATTCAATTAGAATTTGTCATACCGCATTTTAAAAATAACTGCAAAATATTGGGTTTTAACTAGACGTCGGTGTAATACTGGTTTACATCGACAGTGTATGTTCCATTGTATTGTTACTTGGACTTGGATTGTATTATTCTATCAGTTTTGGCCACTTTTGTATAGTTTTTGGAGTTCATGGGCGATAGAAATAAGCAGGCAGCAGCTATGGTTATGTATTGCAATATTGCATATAACTTATTTGTAAAAGTATTGTTGTAATAAGCTCTCTCAAATGCTTTTGTTTTGTTTTTCTTTTCTTTTTATAAGCAAACTTCTTTAAGAAGTTAGTTCACTTGTCAAAAAAAAAACAAGAAAATAAGTTACTTCAGTAGTATTGGTTTAATTAAAAGAATTATAAGCTGTAAAAATAAGTTCAAGAAGACTACAAAAATCATCATAAGTTCTCTTAAACAGTTTCACAACTTATGTTTGTAGATAAGATCAAATATGCCAATCCAAATAGACTCGTATCGGATGGATTGGATTACATAGATTGTGTATTTGATAAACTTATTAACAATTAATTAGAGTTTAGATTAGTATACATATATATACTTATAAAAGTATTAATAAGATCTTATAGATTTGTAGTTTATAACATCCATATAAGTCACACTACCTTCCTTCCTTACATCTTAAGTGTTATTTTAAGGATATTTGCACATATCAAAGCTAATAGATATTATTACTTTTCAATAAATAATTTGTCAATTTACCTATAATAGTAGTGGCGTTAAATTTCTTTGATAAAGTTTGTCATCCATTTGATTCTCACAAGACTTACGAGAGATTAAACTCTACATTTACATCTAGATGATATCCAGTTTTTTTAAATAAAAAAATAAAATAAAAAAAATTCAACCACCTTTTTTATGATTATGAAAGCATTGCCCTTATTGAGGAGTTTTGGGTAACATGATGTCTTAACAATGGTATCCGAACTTCAAAGTATTACTAAAAGAAATGAGAATCAAATGATAATAAAAATCCTTAGTTAGTATCAAAACTGCTTTGGAATGTGAAAAAGACAGGACTTGTGAATTGTTGTGAAGTTAACAACGTACGGCAATGGGAGTCTTACTGCATAACATCGTAGCTGGACACTAAAATTGGAACTTGGGAGCCACCATAAATAAATGTCCCTATTTTTAAATGAATAAACTATCAAATTAGTTTCTTACTAAGCCCAACACTTTTAAGGGTTTCAAATAATTTTATAAGATGTCCACAAATTCTTTCAATCGGTAAAAATGACTGGAACTGTTGAGCCGAACATCATGACCGAAGCTCTTTATTAATGTACTAGATGAATAGAAGAAAGATTATTACAATCATGGTTTTTTTTAATCTACCCCAAATCTTAAAGCGGTACAATCATTATGTAAAACAACTTTAATAAAGAATTAACAAAATAGAAAAAGAAACTAGAAAAAATGGAGCTTGATGACTTTGGTGAGCTATCAAATCTACGCACAATTAACCTCCTTGGAGCATTGAGAAATAGAAGTATTCCATTTCCAAGTCCACCTTAATTTTTTTAATGATTTTGGGTTTGAATCTTATAGAGTCTTCTCTCTTTTTATCTCTTCTTACTTTACATCATAAAGTTAAATTGTATTCAACCTTGCTTTAAAGTCTCATATTAACCATTGTTTTTCTTTTTCGAATATTTTATGTGTTCAATTATAAAAACTAATTCTTTAAATTTTGCGAGACTCAAATAGATGATAAACTCTTCCCAAAAAATTTGATGCTTGTAGAGCTTTGTTTTAGGCTAACAAAATTAGTCAAATTGACCATGAAATTGTTAAAAAGAGCGCGATGTTAATGGCATTCTTTTTTCTTTCTAAGTTCATCATCTTCTATTGAATTCTCTATACCTTAATCACACAAGACTCACAATGTTAGAGATGTCATGACTCACTTGTAGACTAATCCAATTCATAATCATGTTATAATGTTCTTCATTGCCATCAGATTCCGTGCTTAATTAACATTTAAAGGACGCCACTTCCCATCAATAAAAAAAAATACTACCTCATTATCCTTTTTATAGAAAACATTTCATTTTTTAAGTTTATTAAAGATCAGATGCATCGGTTATTCAACGAGCAAGGGATAAAGGTACCGGATGTAGTAATATTTAACCTTAACTGCTCCAATTCACATTAGGCATTTCATCACAAGTACTAATCAAACTAAGCACAATGTTTACATTAATGCCAAATAGCATTTATACATTTATAGAAAAGCATACATGAGTTGTTGTTAATAAGAATTAAGATGAAGAAAAGGTATCAATGATGGTAGTGTGAAGAGGATCACTCAAATGTGTAGCCCAGTTGTTAAGAGGACCTTTACCAGTAGCAGCAGCTTGAACAGCAAAACCAAGGAATGCAACCATAGCAAGACGAGCATGTTTGATTTCAGCCAATTGAAGTGTTGCTTTCTTTTCTGGGTCAGATGCTAAGCCAAGTGGGTCAAAGAATTTTCCACCTGGGTATAGTCTCTTTTCTGAATCAAGCTCTGCATTCCTCTGGAATTCAATGTATCCAATTACTAGAACTTCAATCCAGATTAGTGTTGTGATGGAGAATGGAAGTGGTTGTCCAAGATAGGTTGATCCTTCTACTAGCTCAACCTAAAAATTAAATATAAATTTCATATTATTAGATACACAAATTTATTCTTTGTTTCATTGTTTTTCTAATTTGCATTTTCTTAAGGTTATACAATTACACTTGAAAATAAGAATATACTAGATAAGATTTTATAATAATACAATCATGATGCCCAAGGAATCAATATTCCCATTGTTTTTCTTCTTGTTTCTTCCTTAAAAATTAAAATAGTTGGAAAAACGTTCTTTTTTTTTTCTTCTTAAAATGTGTATTTTGTGATGCAAATAAAAAAAATGTCAAATTAATTTCTACAAGATCATAAATGGGACATGTTTCTAAAGAACATTTCATATAATCAAACTAGCATCCAAATATACATTTTATTAATTTAATATTAGTAATTTCTAGAAAAATCTTTTGAATTGAATCCTACAAAAAGTATAAGAAAATATAATTAATAAGTAATTTTTAATTATAAATAAACAAATAAATAACAAATATTCTACTTTAAATGAAAATCTCTAAAAAGTTCAGCTCAAAATCATAATTATCCGATCAAGATCAAACAACCTAGATAGGTGCAACTCCATACAACACAATCTATATCCCTATTTAATCAAAGTCTTTTGAACCATGACTCAAATAAACAAAACCAACATGTATCATGTATGTTTGGAACTTGGATGGTTAGCTAGTTTGTCCAAATCATACTAATATCGTGATTTTGTAGAATCTACAAAGTGTAGTTTTTGTCAAAATCATAGCAGCTCATCGTGATTCTGACAACCTCACCTCAAATCCAAACATGCATAAACTCAACAATATAAATATAATATAAACACAACAAGCGTGCATGCATGCATAACACAAAAATTGAATTAAAATTTAAAGTCATATCTTCTACATAATTAATTATAACTAATCAACATTAGCAATAAGAAACACTAATCAAAGTATTAAACACAAAACATATAAAGGATTTATACCTTTCCAGCATCTTGCCAAGTAACACCAGTAAGCCATTCAACAGTAAGAGCACCAAGAGTAGCAAGCATAGCCCATCTTCCATGAATCAATTCACATTCTCTAAACCTCTGAAGTCCAAACACTTCAGTATACGGCTGAAACGGCGTCGATTTCACATCCGCAAACTCCGTCCTAGTTCCAATAACATCTCCAGCAAGATTCTTAGCTAAATTCTGATCAAGCGAATCAAGATCGAATTGCAAATACTCAGCTGGTTTCCCTAAACCGAATGGATCGAAACCGTAATCTCCGACCAAACTTCCGTCGAGCCATTCCGGTGACTTTGCACCTGGAAACCATAACGGACGATCGGTGGTTGGACTCGATCGTGATGGTTTCTTTGGTGCTGGTTTCTTTTTTCCGAAGCCGAATCGAGCTTGGATTCTGGCGGAGTTGGATTGAACTTCACGGAGACGAGTTCCGATGAAGGATGAGGTGGCAGCGGCGGTTGCGGTTGCCATTGGTTTGTGGTAATGTAAGCTTGGGGGGGTGAGAATAGTAAAAATGGAGTGTTGTGTTGTGAGTTTTTTGAAATGTGAATGAGTGTATTTGATGTGGGTGGTGATGAGGGTGATTATGGATAATCTTTGGTGGGGTGTTTGTGGCCGTTGGATTATGGAGAGTATCCATCTGACGGTTATGATGGAGTATGGCTTATCCTCTTGCTTATCTGGTGTTGGTGACGTGGATTTTAATGTGGACAAATATTTTGTCCTTGAATGAAAGTGATTGATCAGAGAGAACTTGTGGTTGTGGTTGAATGATTATATTAAAATTTGTAAATATGTAATAAATTTGTGGTTGTATGATCTATTTGGGATTTCATGTTTCTAATAGTTTAGGGTCAGTAAGCCAATTGAAGTATTGAATATTGCTGTAGTTTTTTAATGTATTTTTTGATACATAAATTGCTTCCGTCATGAATCGATCCCTAGATCTCCTTCTACTCAATTCATGTGTCTTTCGACTCTTACCACTTGAACTATCTTATAAGGACTAATGTATTAAAATTAAGAAAACAATTTTTAAATGTGTTTCTTCTTAGTCAATTTAGATCTCTAATGTGCATGTCATTACTATTAGTTAGTTTTTCTTAGGGTGTTGTAATGATTTTCCATTTGCACACCACACCTTTTGCGTTATAAAAAAAAAATTGTATTGACTAGATTCGAGTTCTAAAACAATGCCTATAAATTTGAATTTCGTGCATGGTAAAAGTTTTGTTAGAAGAGGAGAACCATTTGAAGGTGGTCAATGAAATTTTACATTTATTTTTCTTCTACTAATATATGGATATGGATAAAGGAGATTGACATAAAATAAGACTTCAGATTTTTCATAGTATATAAGATTGGGCCAAGCAGCCCAAATTTAAGACCCCTTGTTCAGCTGACTAATCACACTCCCATAGTTAGAATCAATTATAGACAAAATAAATTCTAATTAAGAATCTCATCCTTTCAAACAAAATATTTTAAGAATCAATTTTATCATTTCAAAACACAAATCCAAATATCCAATCATGCACTTTTAGAAGCCTCTCTAACTTTTTTTCCATACAAACTCTTTTCTTTCTTTCTTTTTTTATACCCCATTAATTTTACCAAGCACTTGACACACCTTGCACTTACTCAAAAAGTTCTTAAGGATCATAATATTGATTCTCTCATTTCTCAAAATATAAACATAAATTTTCATTTATCTTTGTTCTCTTTTGGATCAAAGACACACATAACTCGAAGTCGAGAGACCAAAAGTATAATTTATCCAAAATAGATAACTACCGAAAACACCTTTTATCTCCACACACAAAAAAAACATTATACTACTCCCTCCATACCACAATATATGTCGTTTTGGAAAAAAAATTTGTACCATAATATATGTCGTTTTACAATACCAATGTAACATTAATTGTGATCTTCCTAAATTACCCTTGTATTTATATTCTTTTTACCAACAAAAGTCACTACTCTCTCTCCAACTTTATTATTTTTCCATATACCAACAAAGAAAGAGAAAGGGTAAAAGATGAAAAACATGTATAATTTTGAGAAGATTCATAGAAGTTACAAATTTCTTAATATGCGTAAAAATGTCGGAACGACATATATTTTGGTACGGAGGGAGTATCTTCTAAGATCTAATGATTATCAGGTTTTGTTTCCATAAGAAAATTATAAATTAAAAAAGCATCCATAACTGTTTAAGAAAGTCATAGCGAGTTTCTGGTACTATTGAAAGATAGGAAGGTCATTCTGTGATTGTAGCTTTGAGCTTGTACTCACTTGTGCTGGAACAATGCTACTTGAGGCCTCTTCGCCGATCACATTTCCCATCTTTAAGAAATAACTATGCCTGCAAAAATGTAAGTTTTGAACTCCACTTCATATATCATATAACAAGGTAAGACTCAAAAGCCAAAAACAAATTATTTCTACCATCGAGTATCAGCCGTCAATTCAGGATGAAAAGCAGTCGCAAGTATGTTTCCTTGTCTCACAGCAACTATAACTTTGTTTTCTTCAGCATTCTCCTGTCATAACATAAATAATGAGAAAGGTGTTACTATATGTCATGGTAAAATATGGTTAATGCATAAATGAACATATTTTATCCAATGGCAAGAGGAAGTCGGTCCTTGTACGTATTTGGATTCTCTTCTGCCTCTGTAGTCGAAGGAAAGTAGGGAGAGCAGACAGACGGATCTGGATCCTTTCCTTCCAAATACACTTTACATCCTCTTGATCTCCCTCTTAACTTTTCTCTTACTTTTCATCATTCTATCTAACATCTTTTGTCTTATTGTGCATGAGAGGAAGGAGATGATCCAAATCCCAGAAAAGAATGTTGGGAAGGTGGATTACATAAATGTACAGAAAGAAAGAGATGAATTTATGGGCTGCTTTCTCAAAAGTAAGGAACTTTTCGGAGGAAATTTCCATAGTTGAGGTTCTAATTTATGCATAATAGGACTTCCAAGCAAATAAAGATTGAAACTTTATATCCTTAAAATCATTTATTTCTATAACAAAAGTCCAATTCTCTATCAACTCTTTTTATTTGCTCATATAATACTCTAGAATCCCAATAGGAACTTGTAAGCAATACAGCATATGGCTTTATTAGCAATATATGCTAGAGGAAATGAGGATGTAGTTGTATTAATTGGTTAACTCACTATCTGCAATAGCAGAGGTAGAATATATAAAAATGAGGTAATTGATATGAGTCGGTCAGTTACTTTTGGGTGGAAGAGATCGGTCTCAGGAAATTGTGAGATTATTCTTACTTTTCTACTAGCACTCAAACAAATCACCATTCCCAACCTAATACTTGAAATCTTGAATTAACAAATAACTCATGCTATAAATAAAATATAAGGCAGTGCCCGTTAGTGTAGCTCAGTTGGTTGCTACCAAGGACATTATTGGAAGGGCCGGGGTTTGAACCCCAGGTTTCCCACTTCTCCACATTTAAAGTGTGAGTCCAGTCACTAGGCCACTTGACCAAAAAACTATATAAGATAGTGAAATGTTTACTATTTAGTGACAACCGACAAAAACCATGAGAAGTTAGAAAATTACAAAACCAAATTCTACTGATCTTTAATTCACAAAGGGCAAGCTAAAACTGTTCTATAGACAGTGTCAATAACTAACCTTTTTATCTTCAACAGAGGAATCAGAATTCAGCACTTTGTCAGAAGGTACAGGATAATCAACTAGGACTTGAACTTCTGGCCCTACATCAAGAATTGCTGGGGCACGAATAAAAACTCCACGGAATGTTTCAGGACCACCTTCCTTGGATGCGAGGTCTGGTACTGCAAGCTCTGTCTCAAAGCTTTGAAGCTGAGTAAGCATGTCAATTGGTTAACCGTGACGAAAATTATACCCTCCCCTCGAATTCCACTTAGAAGTTAGAACAATCATATTATAATTACATCCACAGAAGAACTCCGTGAATCTTATCAGCTATAATGGAGAGAATGCTGTTTTACTTTTAACAAAAGATATATTGTTGTTTTGACAAAATAACCTCTGCAAGGATCTTGAACTTTAAGTAATTATTTTATATTTAGATGCTTCTAGATAATAAGAAACCTGAACCAAGAACAGAGCAGGAAGTATGGGGGAGGAAGAGAGTGATGAAAAGCTTCATAAAAACTTGATTATTAAACCTTCTATTTATGTGTTTTCAACTGACAATGCACAACACAGTTATGAGCCATTGCGTTGAACCTAGTCACATGTTTAGACATGGAAGAATTCTTCATGTGACCTATAGTGGAATGCATGTAGAGAAGCAGACCCATCCTTCACAGAGCCTCTTCTAAGTTCTAAGACTACAGAAGTTTGAAATAATGATTGATCAGTTTTTTTTAGACTAACAGTCATTTTAGTGACCGTTAATAACAAAGGAAAGGGATACTACATGATCAGAACTTTACTAACAACTAACATGGAAAGAGATATTGGACTTATCAATTAGTAAAGGATAACTCTGAAAATAATCAATCAATTAAAGGATTATGTTGATTATTATCATCAAACCTATAAATAAACCCAAATCAAACAATTAAAGTAAAAAGAATAAAAGAAAAGGAAACAAAGTAAAAAGCTGATTTTGCTCTCTGATATTGCTGCCCCAGAAAAGCAGCCACATCAAATACATGCATTACCTGGCTGCCAAAGAAATTTCTGTGCACGGTACAATCAAGTCCCCCAACAAGTTCTTGTCCACCAGTCTTCTGTCCTGAAATGATTTTTTTCATTTGAAATTATTAAACAATCATTAGATGTTATGTGACAGGTATTATAAGTCGAAAATATAATTATATTTCTAAAATTCAACATATTAAGGGATAAAAGAGAAGAGAAAAACAAGATTTCAAATTGCAGCTGCAGCCGCACTTGAAGTTATGTTACAATCCTCGATATTGCGAGAATGTGTACACAAATATGGCTAATGAGATTACAATTGCAATCATGATGCAAACGGGGAGACTCCAAAATGCTTGAGATTACGGCCGTAATTATAATTGCAGACCAAAGTTTGAAACATTGGAGAGAAACAACCCACCTACAGCTTTATCCGCCAGAAAAATTAGCCCTGCACAGGTTCCCCAAACTGGCTTTCCCATTTGCACAAACTCTCGCAAAGCCGGAAACTGATAAATTGAAACATTCGGCATAGATTATCATCTTATTCATCATCAATACCAAAATTATGACTTGATTCCATGAGCATAAGATTACAATGTTTTATTTTAGTACAAAATTACAATGATCATGTACCGACAATGCAACCATATTTATCCTGTGATATTTAATCATTTTGTCGTACATGCGAAAACTCCCACCATAGTGAAATATGACGCGTGTCAATACAATAAAGTATAATGAAACACCTATCTAAACTATGTTTACACTTGTTTGTGTATAGTTATTAAAATTCTAATAAATTCAGTCCCTACAAATTATAATATCACTCATATTTGAGCATGCTAGGTTTTCAGTTGAGAAACCCCAGAATTACGCTAAAAAAGAAGTTCATTTAAACTTAGTTTACAAACTTCAACCTAAACATACACTTAATTCGCGTATAACAAAATTAACCATAAGGTTCTTCTAAACCTACAATTCTTCAATCAAATGTGTCAAGAATAGCCAGTCGGGTTCTAAAGTAAACAAATAAACAAGACACACAAGACTACAAACAATTGATCATATCATAGAGATCAACCAATTCGGTCTACGTCTCCAACAACAGAGTGACTATGTAGTTTTTTTATTATGCAAGTTCTATTGAGGGTTACATAGTAAAATATAACGCTACGCTCGAACAACTATCCACTTATCATTGAATATTACTCATACTCAAGCACTCAACAAAATGAAAACTAATTTGACCAACAGAATACCAATCAACAAAATATGATGCAAACTAAATGCATATTCAGTACACAACAAAAGCAATTTCCACCATTTTTCCTATATGTACTAAGGGCCTGTTTGGATTGACTTATTTATGAGCTTCTGAAAAATAGCTTGTGCAACTAAATAAACAAAAATTGAATCTTTACAGGCTGTTTTTTCATAAACTGCCTTGACAAGCTTATTTATTTGCATAAGATATCTTTCATAAGCTCAAAAATAAGTCAATCTAAACGTGCCCTAAATGATTTACTATCCTTCTTCATGTAAAATCAAGGAATGAGAACACCAATCACTATTTTACAACCGTCTCCAACTGAATTTGAACTTCGTCCATTAAAGTTGCAACTTACAAAACCAAAATTTGATTTTGATGAACCATTCATGTACTAAAAAACAGAGAGAAATGAGTACCAGGTTGAAATACTCAGCAAGTTTAGCCATAGTAGTGCTTTCACCACCGGGGATGATTAAGGAATTAACAGTGAGAAGCTGTTCGGGTTTTCGAATCTCAACTCCTTTAACACCTAATCTTCTAAGAGCTGCAACACATAATAATACATAGTTACAAAATGTTGAAAGTGAATGAATGAATGAGAAAATTGAGAGAGAAAAAGAATATGCCTGCTATGTGTTCGTTGAAAGAACCCTGTAAAGCGAGAACACCAACCACGGCCATGTTGTGTTATGCGTGAAATGAAGTAGCAAAGCAACACAGAAAGAAAAAAGTAGCGGAACGAGGGATATATAGCGCTCGTTATTTAAGTTTGGTCCTCTCGTTTGAGTGAGTGGTGTAACTGCTGTTAGGGTGTTTGTATTGTACTCCACTTCACCGGGAACGAGTAGGAGATTTTTCTTTTGTTAAGAAAGTGTATCTACGTCGAATACAGTGACTATTTTTTTTGTTGGATTTAATTGGAAGCACTTTAATGAATGAGACATCTGACTTAAAGATTTAAATCTCCTCCGACTCTGAGGCGATGATCGAACTTTTGACCTTTAGTTGATGGAGAGTGAACTTCAACCGTTCAACTACCATCTCTCTGACTTAAATAGATAGATGATTGATTTCAAATAGTTAAATTAATTTTTTTAGTCAAACAATTAAACTTTATCTCTAGATTATGGCGAATCATTTGAAATACTTGAGATTTTTTCATACGATAGAGTCATTGAATGAACCTTTAATCAACCATTTAACCAATTCATTCTTAACGAGAAAACTTCTAATATTGGCATGATAAAATAATTGGAAACAAAAAATATTGTACTATCTCATTATCAAAATAATAATTGTCCTCTTCAATTTTTTTTAAAAAAAAAAAACAGACCAAATATATACAATATACATAAATGACTTAAAGGATGAATGTTGTGATTTTACAAAATTATCCTTATTCAGAGTACATTTGTTATAGATTAAATGTTGTTACTACTAGAATTGATGAACTACTTGAGATGAATAAGCAAGACTTCTAAGCTAAAGAAATCTAATGGAGTGAAAGTATCATTTTACTAAAAAAATGCAGTATTAAGTATTTATATTTTGTAAAATTCCAGCACAGAGTAACAATTAGTAAGTTTGAAGCATAAATTAGCATTCACTAAATGACAATCAGAAATACAGTAACAACTAATATTTGTCATTTCAAAACTATCAGAAGTAACTTGAGAATGTGCACTGATTTTAAGTACTATACTCATGAAGATCATCAAAATTCACTATATAGAAATCATATGTTTTGAGGATAAGAGTTAGATATTTGATGTGGCGAAATCAATGGCAGCTTATCAATGTACTTAAATAGCCTTTTTAAATTCTCCTTGTTGATTGATTCCAAATCTTTTATACCACTGCTGCTCATGTAGATCCAAAGGTCACCTGAGTTTACTCTCTTAAGACTGTCGCGGCAGAAAGGGCAAGATTGGGATATTTTATGCCTAAAACAAATATAAAAAACTTAGTCCTTAGAAGAAGTGAAAACAATGTCAGTAGAATAGATTTTCCAAATAAGAATAATCAATCACATTTTAAGAGCATAGAGAAATAAATCAGAATTCTAATGTATTTCTCAGTCGAAAATTATCTCCTTAGGATGAATTTTTACATCTTTCAAGGGCTTAGATGAGAACGTATAAGTCATTAAGTGTTGTCAATTGCGGACCATCAAAAACCGCAGTTTGTTGAAATTTCGCTACAAAATATAGCTCCTATTTCAAAATACTTTGAACTAAATAGTGTATCGCGGAACAAAGCCTATTTGTTCGGATTCCGGTACGCCATAGCACACTGCTATTTGACAACATTTTAATCATTCTGACTGATGGTAGCTCCTTTCAAAATCAAATTTGGTCAGTGTAGGACCAAACTGGTAATTAAGATCAATTCATTCAACGTCAAGTTTTGTCCCCGTAGAACCAAACACACACTATTCATACCCTTACCGAAAAGTAACTACTTGTAAGTTGCAAGTCACAGTGCTTACCAGTCATTGTAGCATTTCATACAAAAAGAATGGTTGCAATTTGGTAACACAACCTTGTTGTTCATCTCCATACAAATAGGACATTCTTTTTCTCTTTCTAAATCAATTTCAGATAGCTTTCCTTTTCTAATCACAGCTTTAGACTTATACTTTGTAGCACACAATTCTTTTTGTTTCCTCTCTTCTACATCGCTGATTCCTCTTTGGAGTTGCAATAAAGAGGGAAAGATCACACCTGTTTGTATAAAGTGTAAAAGCAAATCATATTTGAGTCATCATTTTTATAACGAACGCAAAAATCGTACAATGACGTAGCATGGATTCAAAATTGTTAGGACAAATTGTTAGGTACTTTTCTTAAAAAAGTTGACCATTTTAATTCAACATGACTAATCACTTACCGTAGAACACCTTTATACTCGCCTTTTTTTCATAAATGGACATGGTTGTCTTCCCATCGTCATATGTCTGCAAAAATCCCAAAATTTTATTACAAACTTGACAGTAAAATGATTACATTGCTCCCCGCAATGGTCACATCTTTTCAAAGTACTCTCTAAGTCGTAGTTCAAGTGGTTACACTCAGACTGTCGAAAGAGTTTGAGAAAAAGGTTCAGTGTTCGAACTCCGACTACTAACAAAGCATACTAACAAATGTACCTTGTATATGAGAATATTAAGCAATCCTAAGGCTCCGGCAAGATGGTAGTCAGTCCACTTAACCAAGAAAAGGAGAAATTTAGCAGCTGGGCTAAAAGACAATCTCATTTGAAAGCAGGCTCCATCACTTTCTCTTGGATAATCAGTAGCACTGTACCAAATGCATATGTTAAAAACTATTATGGCAAAAAAAGTCATAGTTTATTCAGAAATTTTCATTACTAAAAAGATAACATTAACTTCTAATTCAAACCAGAATTTTTAGACATTAACATACACACACTCAAAATTTTAATAACCATTCAAAAGCTTCTTAATAACCACAACAACTACAAATCACAAGAGTCAGTGTTGTGTCCTAACACCAACACGTGTCAGAAACTTGTACACACCTTTAATTTGAAATGTTGTGTTGTGTCTAGCACCAACATTGCCGGAACTGGAACACACACACACCTTTAACATGAAGTGTCTGTGCTACATAGCATACCATATTACCACACTAACACCCGTCGAAAGCTACACTTGAGTTATCTTAATTGGATCTTCAAGTAAGCTAAGTTAATATGAATTGGACCACACCATGGAAAATACTAGAAAATTTCATTATTTTCATTGTTCAATCTTCTAAAATAAGCTTAAAAAGACAAGTTGAAACATAGACATAAAACCAATTAAAGGATCATACTTTTTAAGGAACACAACACAACAAACATAGTATATCTTAAAAAAAAACAATTTTTGTCTGAAAACATAAACACTACCTTGAATTTGAACAAACAGAACAAAAAATTCCATAGTTCAGCAATCATAAAAAAATGCAAAATTTAAAATAAATAGTAATTAAAATTCATCTTTCTGTCACTCAAAACAACACAATTCAATAATATACTAATATTAAAAAATAAAATAAAATAAAATAAAAAAGAGAATTTTACAGAGTATTGGCAGAGTGAATGTCAGCTTCAAGAGCTTTGAGAGAATCCTTGAAAGACTTGCGCTTCATCATAAACACAATTTTTCTTCTTCTTTCTACTTTACTTTTTTATACAACCAATAACCTCAATGAAACATTCTCATCACAAAATTCTCTTCAAAATCTGAAACGGTTCCTTTTTTTCTCGACAAAAAAGAAGAGATAATTGGAGAGAGTGAGAAAAAAATAATAATAATAAAAGAATCGGTGAAGAGGTTTGTGGGTTTTGGCTTGAAGCACACGTAAACGGTAAACCCTTATCTTATTATTTTATTGTTACTTAATTTATTCCCTTATCTCCCGTTTATTTATTTATAACTTGCTTCTACCCAAAAATATATATTAAATCTTCTACCAAGAAAAGATACTCCCTCTAATTTCATATATAAACCACAAATAACTATTTAAATTCATTCAAAAAAATAATGTATCTAAATTATAAATATAAAATACATATATTATTTTTTTCAATCAATCTAAAATGTCAATTTTATTTATATTTGAAGTCGGAAGAGTACTGCATATTAAATTTTGCAAAATATTTTGCAGATTTAATATATAAAGATTTTTCAACATTCTTCATGTAGTGTATAAATTTGGATAATTAAAAAATTCTTTCGGTTGATTTTTTTTCTTCTTTTTTTTTTGTCAATTTCAAGTGAATTGTTTTTTTGTATTAAATAGTGTAATAGTTAAACATACACACTTTAGGTGTGAAGAAATGGTTAGAATCTCATCTTATTCAAATAATATCTTTAACTACTACTATATATCTTTAATTACGTAGTCAAATAATATTTTTTAACTATTAATATCTTTAATTACGTATTATAAAAATATTTAGTCAATATAAGTTGTATGAATAGTGAAACGAATTTCAAACGACAGTTAAAAAAATAGAGAGGGTGTACCAATTAAGCTAGAATTCAATTGAAAATTTTCATTTTTCATGTACAACGAAAGATAAACAGCTCCCTCAAAAATTGGTCCTTAAATCTCCTTCTATCCAACACATATGTCCCTCAGCTCTTAGTTCTTACCACTTGAGCTTAAGCTATGTTACATGGACAATTGAAATATTTTATTTTTTGGTCAAAGACAATTGAAATATTTCTTTTTTATTTTGGTCAAGACAATTGAAATATTTATAATCATATAAAAATGATGTTTAATACCTCCATTCATTTCAAAATAAGTGTCAATATAGCAATATAAATTTATTTCTTTTTAAGCGTCGTTTGATGAATTAAAGTTATAAGTTGTCAAAAATAATCTTCTCTCATTAACTTATATTTAGAATTTCTATCAAATAGAAAATTTATTATTAAAGAGAGTTTAACTTATATAAAGTTAGAAATAAAAATATAATACACAAACTCCACTACCTTAGTTGATAAGAGAACTTTTTACTAGAATGACATTTATTTTGAAACATAGAGAGTACTACTAATAGATTTCATTTAAGGTTATAGAACGAAAGGAAAATTGATTTAATGAATTAATAATCAATAATCATAATAGAGTAGAATTGAATGGAAATCAGGTTATGAAAACTCTGCAAAACGTGCATTTTGTTGGTTACTCTTACTTTAGAAGTTGGAACCCCAGAATTAGAAGAACAAAGCGAGAATGATAGCTGTAAGTAAGAAACAAAATAATAAACAAGCAAAATGGAGATGCGGGGTATCGATCCCCGTACCTCTCGCATGCTAAGCGAGCGCTCTACCATCTGAGCTACATCCCCATGTTGTTACATGTGTTTCTCATTATAATATCATTAAATATTACAAAAATTATTTATTGACAAATTATTTCTTCATTTGATGAGTAAATTATCAATTTTAACATTAAATCGCAGGGACAATTTACTTTTGAAACTTGTGAAATAACAGTTTAAGTAGTAGTTTTTACATTACAAAATGTTTGTATTTTGTAATATAAGGTCTTGTGAACAAGAGTTTTTATGACATTCTTTAAGGATTTCAAATAAAAAATTATTTAAAAATTTCAATTTTCAATGCATTGAATTCAAATATTTTCATAAAAACTTACTACTATTTTAGATTTTTAAAGAGTGTCCTAATCAAATTATTGTAAAACATAAACATTACTTAGAATAATTTTTTGTTGCATTAAGACAAATACATAAAATTTAATATAAAAGAATAACTCAAACATGCTCTCTCAATTACTGTCTGTTTTCAGTTGTTTTGGCAATAGGATTTAACTAACGATAAAATTGCATAACCACAATTTCATAAACTAAACTGTTGTCAACACTTTTTTTCTGCTGCTTGTAATCACTTCTTATTTTACACTTAAGTGATTGTTATGATAAAAATAAGATAAAACTAAATGAAACATGAATACATTCTAAATATACATTGAAGACCTCCACAAAGCTTCAAGTCACAAAGTGGCAGATATAAGACATGATGCAACCAAAACATCTCAATTTTAGCAGCACACATAAGTACATCAGAGTGTGATGCAAATTGCTTCATCCTGGCTAAGTTTCAAATTGCAGTCCACAATGGTTATTATGGCCACAACTTAATTTGAAGTCAGGAAAATATACGGTGCTTGCAAATATATTCGGATTAGCTTTACTTATCTGTAAAGTCGCATGTTGCAATGTGACTGTATGTCCGTAACAGTAACTACAATTTAAAACCTTGCAACTCATATCAACGAGTTGAAACAGCCCAAACACAACTATAGCAACAAAAGAATAATTTAAAACTCTCCTAATTCTGCAGAAACTTTAGTTAAAGACAATAATAGCCAAAACAACTGAAAACAGAAATTGTAATTGAGAGAGAGAATACATAGCAACTTTGTCAACTCATATCATAAGTGACTCGACTTCAACTCGAGAACTCTCATTCTAACTATCTTCTTATAAACTCGTGCTTAGTTTCGTTTGTTCGTGTTTGTCAATGGTGGAAAAATGCCATATATCACTACTCTATGATAACTGGTTGTCATTACAAAGAAAGAGAAGCTTCAAAACACAACCTAACAGATTACATAACAACTAACAAGTTACACAAAATAAATAATAATTTGATTTCTCTATTGTCATTTTCCTCTGCTTCAAAACACCTGTGTGTTACCTATTCTTCTGCCAATAAGTTCCTTCAACTCAAATTCACCTGGGAATCTGTTCTCCTTCAGCTTGGAGAAAACCTATAAGGTCCAAATCAAAAGAGGATCATGAAGTCATTAACAGTGTTCAGAAAACCTATATGCTCAAAAAATCAATGTTTAATAGATCCATATGACTTTGGCATTGTTTGGGTAAACAACTTAATTAGATGCTTACAGAATAAGAGTTTATCATATAAGTGCTTATGTATAAACTATTTCTATATCAAAAGATAAAATAAAGTCAGACTGTTTTCATATAAGCTATTTGTTATTTTCATAAGCTATCCTACAAATCTTACGAAAAGAAGTTGTAAACAGCTTATGGACATGTGTCATAAGTTATTTTTTCCATAATACTCCCGAACAGTCTTACAAATGATTATGACAGTAGATAAGCTTAAATAAACCAAACAAACCCAATTTATAAACTTCAGTGTCCTCCCAATTTCCATAAGTTCCACCCATAAGTTATTAGATGTAACATGTTAAAAACCAGCATCAACAAAGGATACTACGTGAATTGCTACCATTAATAAGGAACTTACCAATTCACCGTTGAAATATACTTCGAAAGCACCGGAACTCTGTAAGAAGGATTGAACGAAATTTGAAAGAAGCCATATGCTAGCAATACTTCTAAACTTATTGGCACGCAAGGAATAGTACAATTGTGGTGGTGTCACTCCCAATCTCGGGAATATCTGATCACCTGCGGTTATAGCTATAACAGTTCCAGTTTGCAACACTGGAATTACTTTGCTAAGAACGCGCTTCGGAAGTGCAGGTGGATAGTTACCTAAAACAACATTAATCCCAGGAAATAAAGATTCCAGCATGTTTTTTACTGTTACTGCAGTTCCCCTGCAGACAATTTCATGAAAATTAAACAAGATACACTGAAGTTTGTTCTTATTATGAAATAAGTGATTAAGTGTTGGAAGAGGTTGTAAAAATACACTACAGATATAATGGCAAATCGGTAAGTCTTGCTAGCATTCCTCTTACTCGCAAATATATGAATTTTATAATTATAAATAAAACAGGCTAAGGAAGAATGCAACTAGAACAAGCCAAGTCTAGTCCAAATTCTAAAAAATGTACAAGTTATAACACTAACCAAATTCTTAGTGTTATGGAAAGATTACTATTGTCGCTAATATGCATTACTTAGGACTAAAAATTCAAACTTCTAAATAGGACCAATGAATGAGTGCACAGTTCGGCAAAAGATTCCGAAACAAGATCATGTTCAGTGGCAAAAACTATAAGGAGAAAGTTAACATGTGCCCTTAGGACGCATATTAAATTACTTAATATCGGAAATTAGTCTCAACTTTTACAAAGTTAAAATCTTGTTGTTCCAATACAAAACTTCTATCTATTTTAAGCTTCTTAAATCATAATCCTAGCTTCAATAAGAACTAACTTTAAAGGTTAAATCATGCTAATCACTATTAAAAACCTCTAAACATATTAAAAAAAAAACAATTTTAAGTCTTTAGAATCACTTTTAACTCCCTAAAACTGAATCCAAACATGCACTAAATCAAAATTAAAATAGCAAGAGATCAAGTAACAAACTTGTAAGAACATGAAGTGCAGAAATCAATGCTAACAGTATTGCCAACACCAATTGGGCCAATTCCACTCTGTTTCTGCATTTATTATACAAACACATCATACCCACAAAAACAAAATCAAAATAAATAAGAAAAAAGATAAATTTGGATAATTGAATTGATTAAAGGGTTGTGAAAAACCTGTGTTGGAAAATCAAGTGGTTGTTGAATATGCGGTTGTTGTTGTTGAGGTTGAGGAATTGGGTGATTGTGATTATGATTGTGATGAGATGGTTTGGGAGGTGGTGAAGTAGAGAAGAGGCTGATAATGTCTGTGAAGAAGAGGAAGATTGGTAAACCAACAAGAAGAATTTGTGTGCGATCCATTGTTGATGGGAGAGAGAGTTTTTGACTTTTGAGAAGTTAAGCTCAAAAGCGACACAAACAATGTGTTTCAGATTTGTCTAACAAAAAACAAAACAAAAGTGTGTTTCAGATTTGAGTCAATCCAAACAGGCCGTTAGGGCATACTACTTTTTTGGAAACTATTTTGACAATTTACAAAAATAGTTTATAGTTTATATTTTTCAATTTTGTTTAACTTTTTTACTCAAAAAAAAAAAATTGTTTAACTTCTTTCTATAATTTTTTTAATGAAGTTTATGAAAATAGATTATGTAAACTTTTTCTCTTGATAAACGTGTGTATTTTTTTTAGTAAAACGATAATTGTATGTGTTTTTTATCCTATTTTATTTTTGATATATAAATGAAATGATAAATCGTTGAAAACTCACGCATACAATAGGGAATATGATGCGATATGAAAGTTATATAGTGTATTAGCATATACTAGTAATATCTACTCCTTTCGTCCCAAAATAAGTGTCCTATTTGCCAAAATTGTTTGTCCCAAAATAAGTGTCTTATACTATTTATAACATTGGTTTTTCCTATTTTATCCTTAAAGCAATCATTAATTGAGAGAAAAAGTACATTCAAAGATCTACTTTTTAGTATTTCAATGTCTACTATCAATAAAAAGATAGAGTATTTTAGTAAAAGTCAGATTATCTCTCTTTCATTTACACATTTTTCTTAAAGTGTGTGATTTAGTCAACTATGACACATAAAATGGAACGGAGGGAGTAACAAGTAAGCAAATTCTTGTTCAAAAAAAACAAGTAAGCAAATTGAATGTTTGATCGTACATGGGGAAATTAACCTTTTATATATAGTGTGGCTATAAAGTTAAGTTTTTTTTACATAGACTCTAAAGTTAAGTTATATTTACTTCTTGATTTATTTCAGATATGTTCAGCTAGCTACTGAGAATAAAGAATTTGATATAGACGGAAATATTCATCTTATTTGAATGTTCATTGATATCGGAAACAATGAGACTTTCTATTAATTGTCTAATATGAATAACTTCAAGATGGTAGCTAGAAGGTACAAAAACATATCGATGCTTATATAATTCTAATATTAAGTTGGATGATGTCATAGATTAATTCTCACTTACGAAGCAACACGGACGATTTATAGATCAGGCATGTCGGACACGTGATACGACACCGACATTTATAATTACATCGAATTATATTATTTTTTTAAAAAATTATTTGTATTAACGTATTCGGTGTCCGTGCTTCATAGTCTCGCATTGTGTCGTCCTTGAATATGAGGCGAGTAGCTCATACATACTTTGATGCACTATAGGGATATCTTGGCATTTATGAGGTAGGCTTCTTTGTTCGACGATCCATGAAATATTTAGATTAGACATTTTGGCCTGTATTATAGATCACTACACAAACTCCCTAGACCCGTAAAACAAACGTATGCATGTCACAAAGTTTAGTTTAACATCACTTTCATATGTTGCATGATTAGCCAATCCGATTTAAGTATAAGCATGTGCAACAATTGGATGTTCATTGTATACAATCCGTTTCAATAATGTCAATCAACCAATGAATTTCTAAAGGAAAGGCAAAAATGCATTGAAGCCTCCACTTCCAAAGTTCCACCACAAAAGGAGTAAGATGTATTTCATTTTTCCACTTACAAATCAACATGATTTATAACGTGGAAAGTGTTGTCAAAAAATAACAAACTGAGATTTGAATCTTGTTTTATTCTAAGTGTAATTATGGAGATTATGATATTTGATATTTTTATCTGATCTTATAACTTTTAGTTTATTATTTTTCGGCTAAATGCATTTATGAGTTTCTTAAGTTTTTGGTTTGTGCAACATAAACTCTTTAAGTTATTTTTGTGATACAAAGGTCATTTAAATTTTCAATTTGTACCATGTAGATTCTTTAAGTCTTTTTTAACACATATGTGTTTTAAGTTTTAAAACTATAACACATAGATTCTTTAAAAAAATTTTATATAACATGATGAATATAACTTAAAATGACCTATGTGTTACATTTTAAGCTTAACAAATGTTATCAAACAGAACTATTTTTTTCATAATAAATTTATAAATTATAAACTATAAGCTCATTTTAAGGAGTTGCCAAACAGATCCTAAGTTAAACATTACTTTGATCTCAATCGGTCATTTTTAATCGGACAATACAACATGACCCAATTGCTCCTATACCTCAACCCTACCCCCTCTTCATATATATATATTTAAGATAATCTCCATGGCCACAACATGAACTACGACACACCCTTTCAATTAAATCTCATTCACTCCTTCCTTAGATTTTTTCTGTCAGATTTGATAAACAACAAGTTGAGGTTAGGAACAGAACATGACAACATAACATGTACTACTGTGACAACACAAACCTGCGGCTCTCATTAAAACACACAAGTACACACATATCCATACCTAGTTTTTCATTTTTTATCTCTTAAAAATTTCTCTCAATTTATTTACTTCTTTGTTTCTGAAGAAAAGACACAATTTTTTCTTCTATTCAATTTTGCATCACATACTAGTATTTCAATATTTTCCGTATAAGTTTACCATTCTACCCTTTTAAGAGACTTGGAAGAAGTTAAGAGCTTAGAACCAAGCATCAACCAAATCCAAACTCCACCCTCAAAAAAAGCTTCTTCCTTTACCAATGGCGGCAACATGTTTTTTATCAGAATGTAGCTTTAGGCCACTTCCACCATTGTACTCTCAACAAAGAACAGGTGCAATTTCATCTCAAAAACCATCAAAGTTTAGATTTTTAAACAACACAAACAAAAGGGTATTCTCAGATCTAAGGTTTAAGCCAAAAACATGGGAATTGAGAGTGAGTGCTCCTTTGAGAGTTAGTACTGAGGAAGAAGAAGAGGGTGTTGAGGAATTACCAAAATTTGACCCTGGTGTACCACCACCTTTTACATTAGCTGATATAAGAGCAGCTATACCTAAACATTGTTGGGTTAAGGATCCATGGAAGTCTATGAGCTATGTAGTGAGAGATGTTGTTGTTGTTTGTGGATTGGCTGTTGTTGCTGCTTATGTCAATAATGTTTTTGTTTGGCCTCTTTATTGGGCTGCTCAAGGAACAATGTTTTGGGCTCTCTTTGTTCTTGGTCATGATTGGTAATAGCCAATTTCATCTTTTTATTGTTTTTGTTTGTTTTTTATAACCTTTAATGTTGTATTTTGTTAAATTATTATTGGTTGGTTTTTATTCTTGGTGGCAAAGTTTGGATTTTTGAAGTTTGATATGAACTTATGATAATTGAATACTATAGTTGATGATTTGGCCTCTTTTTATTTTTGGTTATGAACCTATGATAATTGAATGCTAATAGCAAATTTCATCTTTTTAGTTTTTTTAGTCTGTAATGTTGAATTTATTGGGTAGGGTTTTTTTTATTTCTTGGTGGCAAAGTTTAACTCTTGAAGTTTGTTATGATGATTTTTTGTTGGATAGACAAATATTAGTATATTGTTTGTTATGTTAGTATTTTCTTGTTTACCATTTTGTTATGATAATGATAATTAATAGCTATTTTTTTGGATATTTTAGTGGTCATGGAAGCTTTTCAAACAATCCCAAGCTGAATAGTGTTGCGGGACATTTGCTGCATTCTTCAATCTTAGTACCATATCATGGATGGTATGTGTTTGCAGGATTAGTTGTTTATTTAGTCCTGTTTTTGTATTGTTTATGTCTAAGTTTTGAAAATTTATTATGAATTGTGCAGGAGAATTAGTCATAGAACACATCATCAAAATCACGGCCATGTTGAAAATGATGAATCTTGGCACCCAGTAAGTTGATAATCACCTTTCTAGTTATAGGAGAATCTGTTTTTGGCCCAAAGAAACCTCTTATCTTTCAACAGTTTTGTTAAATTGTAGCTATAGTGGTGCTATAGCACTACGGTGTAGCGGATATTGTTATGCAATACGCTATAGCACTATTGTGCTGCGCAATTTTATCAAGCTTTATTTTTTGCTATCTGAGATTGACATGTTCTTTCAAAATTCGGAGTTTCTAATCCATGGTATTTAATTCCAAATCTTGCAGTTGCCAGAGAAAATCTTCAAGAGCTTGGACAATGCAACAAAAACTTTAAGATTTACAATACCTTTTCCAATGCTTGCATATCCTTTCTACCTTGTAAGTTGTATTACCTAACTGTTTTACTAGAATTTGAACGTGTTTCGCTATTAGTTCCGGTGTATGAATTAACCTATGAAGCACAAACACGACACTGACACGGAGAAATTGATAGTAATTTTAGAAAAAAGAAGTGATTGTATGTAATTACATGTCAGTGCTGTGTCCTAGTGTCTGTGTTAGTGTCACACACGCGAACACGTCTTCTATCTGATGTGTCGGTGTTACATAAAAATTGAAATTTCTTGTTAGCATTATGATGATGGTTTTTGAATTCAGTGGAGCAGGAGTCCTGGGAAAAGTGGTTCTCATTTTGATCCAAACAGTGACTTGTTCGTACCAAATGAGAGAAAAGATGTTATTACCTCAACAGTTTGTTGGACAGCTATGGCTGCTTTGCTTGTAGGTTTAGGATTTGTAATGGGTCCAATTCAATTACTCAAGCTTTATGGCGTTCCTTATGTGGTAAATTCCATTCCATCACTTTTCTCTAACCATAAAAATGGCACTTTATTTCCCTCCTTTTGAATCAAAATGAAATCCTAACTTGATATATTAAAATTGTAGCTTTTTGTCATGTGGTTGGATTTGGTGACTTATTTGCACCACCATGGCCATGAAGACAAATTACCGTGGTATCGTGGACAGGTAATATTTTCCTTTCTTTTCCTGTTAACTTTTCCTCAGGTTTTTGTTATTTTTCGTTTACTCTAATCTATTTTTAGCTTATAGAAAAAAAAAACTAAGCCCTTCCATATTTGGAATAATTTTAAGATCAATTGGAGTTTAAGTAAAATTTATTTTTCTTTATCAAGTTTAATTCTTGTTTATGTGGAATTGGAAGTTTTCAAAATCAAGCATTGTTTCACAGCTTAATCCTTCATTATGTGTGGACAGGAATGGAGTTATCTTAGGGGTGGACTTACAACTCTTGATCGTGATTATGGATTGATAAATAACATTCATCATGACATTGGAACTCATGTCATTCATCACTTATTTCCTCAAATCCCACACTACCACTTAATAGAAGCTGTGAGTATCTCTTTACACATATTCTCTCATGTCTTGATTATAAGCAAAAGTAACGATTTTCACATTTATTAAGATATTTAGTAGAGTGAAACTTATCAAGTTTGCTTATATTTGAGATTACTAGCTATGTGTACTTTTTGCTTATATTCAAAGACTGGCGGCAATATTTGGATTCTCTGCATTCATACAATTATCGATTTAGGCCAGTGTATCAAAGATCAGACGGACCCGTATTTACTGAAATCAGAATGTCATCCGTCTGATCTTAATCAAACGGTTCATATTGTGTCAAATGTGTGCCTGACTGCAGAGAATTCAAATACCTCTTTGCACTATTCTTGATGAATCAATGAATTTGAATGTGTTTCCTCCATTTGTAGACCGAGGCAGCAAAACCAGTTCTTGGAAGATATTACAGGGAGCCAAAGAAATCAACTCCTATACCATTTCATCTAATTGGAGATTTAATAAAAAGCATGAAAAAAGACCATTTTGTTAGTGACACTGGTGATATTGTTTACTATCAAACAGACCCTAACCTTAGTGGCTCATCTACATCAAAGTAAAAATACTTTATGTTCATTCTTTTTACTCAATAGAGGCCACATAATTATATGGCATGAAATGACACAATTTCATAAACTTTGAAAATTGTTTTTGAGCTTGAACTATGGTTTAGTTCCATACATATTAAGAATGTAAAATTCTTCATAAGTGATGAAGGGAAGAGGTGCTTGACAAAATGGATTGTAACTTGGTGCTACTCATTGATTGAAGCATGAGCAAGAAGATATATATGTACTATGTAGTGTGTTCTTCATTGAAGATCAAGATTTATGTAAATTGTTTATTCTTGATGGAGGAAGTTATGTCTTCATGAGAGTAATAATGTAATTTTGTCAACCTCAAAAAGTTGAGTGATCGTTATTGAATGGAAATGAAGCAACTAAATGTCACTTTCTTCTGGTTATCTCTTCATTTTGTTGTGTTTTCATCCTTACCTCATTTGTTGCTTTGATATTTTTTAAGATGTGACACATTAGACTACTTTGTCAGGTTATAAAGTATGGACCAGGACTTAGTGTAGTCACAAGTCGATGACCGCATGCGAACAGGAAGCTCGACCTTTTGATTTTGATCGGACGGTTTATATTTTAACATGGAATTTTATAGTAACTCAATTGGTATCAATAATGTGATTTTTCTCAACCTCTATAAATTGAGTGATTATTATTGAATGGAATTGAAGCAACTAATGTCACTTTCTTCTGCCTATCTCTTAATTGGTTCATTTTGTCCTCAAATGGTGATTTGATATTTTTTAAGATGTGTCACATTAGACTATTCTGTCATGACCATTGTTCATAGTTGTAAAGTACTATAATGCTTCCACCTATGTGCCTTTCATGAGTGGACCCAATTAAGCACATTTTTCTTAATTCTACATTTTTAATTTTCACACAAACTTGCATTTTTCACATGGTGGTGGTGGATATGTATTTATAAGCTATGAACTTTTACTTTTGAAGTATCGTTTATTGTTGATGTTGTAGATGATTTTTAGTTACGGATTCAATGTTGGCCACCTAAATCATGGTGGCATGTAGAACTTATCTTTAAACATAATTGTCATTCAAGGATCATATATTTTTAAACTAGTCTCATACTCTAACTCTGTTTGAGTTAATATTTGCTTATTAAAAAAGTTGGAATTGAATCCTAGTTAATAATCACTAGTGGATAATTCATTCTAAGAATATATACTGTCTCTTTAGAACATTGGAAAATATAGAGATCTGAGTTCGAACTCAAATTTCTCTGATCAATTATTTTAAGAAGTGAAATTCAGACAACTGAATGAGAACTGAACTCTGACATCTTTATTACTCTACTATCTAACTCATTCACCCCAACCATAAAATCATCCTTAACTCCCAAAAATAAATAAATCCACAATTATATACGAAAGAATTTGTGTTTTTTTTGTCCAACCAGACATATCCCATGGTATCTGGAGACATCATTGCCGATAGCCACTATGATTAGACAAAATATGGTGTATCATTATGGTGAAGGGCCAATAGCTATCATAGTATATATTATTAGTATTGGACCTATTGGTCGTTGTTTTTTCCTTTCCATTATACCGAATCATAAATATTACTCCCACCGTCTCAAAATATAAGAAAAAATTATTTAAAGAAAATGTATATATTTGATTAAAAATTTGAACCAAATATATCATCTTTTTTGATTAATTTTCTCTTATATTTTGGGACGGAGTGAATACATGAAATTTATATCATGCATTAAAAAAGGATAATATGAAAAATAATAGTATGATATGTGTAAATAATTTATGTGAATGCCACCTACATAAAAAATAAAAATAAAGTTATGATTGTCGATGTCAAAATTTAAATTTAGGGTTAATAAGTTGATATTAAAAGAAAAGTGATATGTTTTTAACATTTTTTTCTCACAAGCTTATAATTTATTTTTACTAAATTATAACTTATTTTGATATGCTAATTCAATTGTTTATAACTTCAAATTTATAGTTTATCAATTTTTCTTTCAATTTTACTCTTATCATCTTACTTGAAAAAAAATTAAATATTAATAAAACTAATATATTATTTATTATTTTTTATCTTTCAATTTGGTGAGAATTGATAGCCAGCTATCATGTGCTTTGCCTAACAATTGTGATACCCTGGTGGCTAAAGCATGTGACTACAATTTTGGAAGCCACAAACTAGTTGCATCTCAACTCAACCATCTGCACCATAGCCATATGCTCATATAACAAAAGACAAACTAATACCACCCAATTTATGACACTCAGAGCCGGCCCAGATATTTAAGAGGCTTTGTTCGAATATTAAAAATAAACCCTTTATAAAAAATATTTTTTAAAAATAAAATAAAATGTTTTATAATTTAAATTATAAATAACATATAAAAAAATAATTATCATCCAAAAGAAACATATCCTAAGAATGATTAAATTTATTACAAAGATTTTAAATGATAATGATTTAGTCTAATAGCTTAAAAAATAAAAATTATGCATTAAAAATCTAAAAGCTAAGTTTTGAACCTTCAATCTTACACTCACTATGAATATCATTAACCACTAGTCTATTATTGCACAAGTGATATTATATGAACATTAAAATATATAACTATTATTATAAGAATTTACGATTTTAAGACCCTTAAAATTTATCGATATTTTAAGACCTTGTGCCGTCGCACACCTTGCACCCCCATTGGGGCCGCCCCTGATGACACTCTAAAAGAGTAAGATGCATGTATATCATTCAAGTTAAGGATCTCATGCACATACACGATGTGTTCACTATTGATGAAGTTTAAATTAAACTTAATCCTTTCACGTAAATTTTGACCACTAATATAACTATTATTTAATTGTTTTTACAAACAGCTCACACACAAGTGATTTAAACCGCACACAACATATAACGATGTATTTTTCGAAGAAAAAAAGTATAATCAATCAAACGAATGAGCATGTCTAACACGTACAATGACGAAAATATTTAAGTAATATGAATTCGTTTCTCCACAACTTGTAAGATTATCCTTTGTGAGAAGTCTATTTCTCAATAACCTCCAAAAAAAAAGAGAGACTTTCAATTCAACCGAACAATTTATTCCGTACAAAATCATAAAAATGCCATTTAATGTTGAAATCCAATTGAATGAAAATTTGCCATGAAAAATATTTCACCAAGTCCAACACTAAACCATAATCGATCATTCTTCTCCACACTCTAAACCTTAACCTCCAACACAACCATTTCTCTAACAATGCATGATTAAAAGCACACACATCACGCACACCATTAAAAAAACAAACACGAGTTAGACCAATAGTATAAATACACACGACCCCTACAAAACTAAGTCAAGAATATATAGATTCAACAAAGTCGGTGCAAATTAGTAGTATCATGAAAGGAATAGTAACACACAATTCCCATTCTCTCTAGGGAGATGGACCACATCACATAGCTCACTCACTCACTCTGTCCTCAAAAGTCAGCAACATCGGCAGCACTTTGTTTCAATATGGCCAAACAACATTGACACATTTCACCATCAAAGGACTTGAACAGCTAAATACGTAACATAATGTTCGGAATAACAAAAAAAATACAGTATTGATAATAAAATTCCATTGACAATATATTTTTGTTGAAATTTGAAACCATATTTTTTTGCTAAAACAACAATACTCTCTCGTTTCCTTTTAAATAAAAACAATAGTCTCTCGTTTTAAAATAATTCACCTAGCTAGTTGATTAATTTGAGTATTACTTTTAGCTAAATTTTGCAAATGGGATAAAGATAGGGGTCAAAACTGCTATTTAGAAATATAAGAGACTAAAATCACAAAATTTTGAAATATAAGGATTAAAAGTATAATTTAACCTTTATATTTATATATGATTAATTTTAAAAATATTATAACAACGATGACTTCTACTATTTCATGTTGTCTATTATGATGCACAATTCTTAAAATTACATAATTATAATATGAATTTTGTGAAATCCATCATTAAATTGAAAATTATATTAAATTGATCATTCATAAAAAGTTTTTTTTAAAGCAAATTTATAAATAGCTTTTCATCCAGCTAAGTAGCAGAAATTCTTTAGCAGCAAGCAAATGTATGAGTCAAAAAAAAAGTTGAACTAGTCAATTCCTTTTCATCCAATAATGTACTAATCCGTACACCCTAATCTCACCAAAATAGCATCCTAAATCCTAATCTTCTCAATCATGTGTGAACTCAAAGACTTCTTTTCACCCACCCTTTCCATTCTAAAATCATTTTTTATTTGAGAGTTGCCTTCCATTCCAAAATCATTGATAATGACCCTTTTTCCTTTCACATTGAAACTTTCATCATACACACCTTTTCTTTAAATTTTTCAACCATCACATTATAGTTGACCATTGTCACACCCACATCACATGCAAGTTCTAAGACCTTTCTAAGTTAAAGTTTCAATATTTTCTTCCAAAAAAAATAATGTTTCAATTTTTCTTCTTATATTGAAATTTCATCACACCCCTTTTCTTTAAAAAATTTCAATCATCACATTATCATTGTTCATTGTCACTCACACCAAAATTACAACTTCTAAAACCTTTCTAAGTGAAAGTTTCAAATTTTATATTCACCTTAAAAATTTCATCACACCCCTTTTCTCTAAAACCTTCAACCATCATCCAAATTACAATTTGGATACCTTGTTCATCATGGAAAAACAAGACAATTCAAAACAAGGTTGTTTTTCTAGTTTCATAAAAGTTTTTCTTTGTGCTAGAAATGAAACTAGTCCACCAGTGTATCCATCTGAAAATGTTGAAGAAAATATTTCAATTCTTAGCAAAAAAGATAAACTTTTTGATGATTCTAATTCTATTACGACTCCTGGAGTAGTAGCAAGATTAATGGGATTAGATTCATTACCAAACACCAACAGGGTTGTTAAAGGAACAACAACCTTAGATTCTGTTCCAAGAAGTAAATCAGTTAACTTTGTTGATTATTTGCTTAAGTTTGATCAAAATGTTACAAACCATCGTCGTGTGAAAACTTCAGCTTCTTTTAGAGAAGTTCCTTCATTGATTGAGAAGCAAAAAAATTACCTTTTTGTTCTTGATATTGATGATAAAAAGGGTAATAAAGTTCAAGAAGAAAATGGAGCTAAGTTGAAGAAAAAAACCAAAGAGATTGTGAGAGTGAAGAAGGAGAAGAATCAAGGGAAGAACAAGAAAATTTCTAAGTTAAAAGATGAACCAAGAAGAGTTCCTTTTTCTTCTTCAAATTCTTCTAAGTATAAATCAAAGGTTAGAAATTGTGATGGTAGAGATTTTTCAAGTGTTTCTCCAAGATGTAGTAATTGTAGTTATTATGGATATGGTGATGTTGGTTCAAGTTCTAGTACAAGTTCAGTTTCTACATTGCCAAATAAGAAAAAGAAAGGGTTTGTTGAACCAAAAATGAGGAACAAAGTGAAGAACAATGTGTCACCTAAGAAGATTCAGAAAGAACATAGCTTGGAAAATCTTAGTCCTGTTTCAGTTCTTGATGTCAATGATTATGCTTTTCTTTATGGAGCTGATTATTCAGGTTTGCTCACTTTAATCTCATGATCCCATGTTTCTATATGTTTTTTAATGAATATTTTCTAGTTTATGAGTTTATGATTTAGCTAGTTTGGTATCTGATTTTTTTTATTTTTGAACAAAATTGTTCAGATCAATTAATTTTTAGTGTCTAAAATTTTCAATGGATTAGTGTGCATGATTTAAGATTTTTAATTTCATTCATTTCTATATCAAATTGTTGAATTCTACAATTTATAGAGTTAATGAGCGATTATCTCTTATTTCTTTTACAAATAAGCTCATGTTAGTATCATATTGAATATATGTCTACCTAAATTACAGTGATGTACCATAATTTTGCATAAACTACAAACTGTAGTTTTTTAAATTACAGTAAATCATCATAATTTTAACATATTCACCGTGGTGATAAAGTTACTAGTAAATTTAAACTATTTTCAAGCATTTGATCATTAATGTAACTATAAATCATATGAAACACTTTTACCCTTATATGTCTCCTACAATGAGAGCAGAGTGAGTAGTAAGTACTCTTCTTTATGCACATACCAATTTGATTAAAAAAGCATTTAATTCCAAATAAATAACTGGCCCTCCCATATATGAATATCCATAGGTACAAACACATTTGCATCAAAGTCAAAGAGAAAATCTAAATCTTTATTGCCATTGTCCTTGGATATTGAAGAGCATGTTGAAGAGAAAGCAAACAATAATAAAGGTTACTATGTCCACACTGACATAAACAGAGAAGCAGAGTATTACTCAGACTTGATGTTGAAGCTTCGTATTTTGACAGAAGAGAGTATAAAGGAGTCAGATAGTACATCAAAGGATGAAGAAAGCTTAGAGGAAATTGTTTTGTTTTTTGAACAAAATGTTTTTGATCATTTATTATTTGAAGTCTTGAATGAAGTTGTTGAGTTTTCTTCTTAAAAATGTTGTTAATCTTTTTTAGTTCTAATACTTAAGTCTTTTAGGAAAGGATTAAGATAATCTGAAGTTTAGTTGGAATGTTAGTAAAGTTTGATCAATAATTAATTTAGTCAGAATTTAAATTCAAACCAAATATTGTCATCTTTGTATATAAAGCATGTATTGATAGAGTATTTTGTGACAATTTTAAAACATGTGTTATATTTTATAAATTGAGTATCACTATAAGAGTAGATAAGATCATATGGATGGTGAACTTAAAAGTTTTTAATGTTGATGTACTTTTGGAGTTAAAAACTCAAAACCTTTAAATAAGATAAAAATCATCAATGTGACAATGTCATATCACCCAAGTGAATATCATTTTCATCTCATTCATGGCTAATTCACAAAAAATGATTGTTGGCTTTGAAGTGAGTTACTCAAAGAATGTAATTCTTACTTTAGAAAAATAAAAAAGTCCATGCTACCATGCACAAAGTAAATTATATTATTTTGTTAAAAAAAAAAGAGTACAATATATTGTGCATGGTGTGTAAATTATTGATTTTGTTAAGAAGTTCTATATCGATTACAAAATGACATGAATATGTATTTATAAGTGCGGAGTAATCCTCACTTTACAAGTCAATTATGTAAAGTTGAATTAGACCTAATATTCAGTTCTAAGAGATTTCATTATACCAACTATAAATTTTACAAAATCATATGATATGTTAATGTGGTTAATCAAAATTAACGATATTCAACAAAAATTTATAAACGGTTAATCTTAATGGTGTTGAATAATATTGTTCTGATACACCCAAAAAATTTCATATTACTTGGAATTCAATGCTACAGATAGTTTATATAAACACCCACACACCTCAATCCAACGAGACGTCTTTTACAAAGGATAAATCTGTGAGGCTCAAAACGGACAATACTTCAAAACGTGGTGTGACGCACTACTTGTTTGGTTGGAGAGAAAGTGGGAGGAAAGAAAGTGAAACACGGAAACTAATGCATGTATAGTCTAAATACATGCATTGGTTTCCGTGTTTCACTTTCTTTCCTCCCACTTTCTCTCCAACCAAACATTGACGCTAGAAATTTTAAGAGATAAAGCGGCGGCAGAAAATAATCATAAATTTAATACCTATTTTTTTGGTATGGAAATTTGACACTTATGAATGATTAAAAAAATCTAAAATTTAAATAGTTTTATTTTTGTACAATTAAATATGTTTTTTATTAAGTTGGATTAAGTCGTTTATTTTCTTTATAAATTTTATCCAACTTTTTAAAATAAAAAGTTAACAAGTTAAATCGATCAGTGTAGCCCGTCTAAAGTTAGCGAGTTAAACGGGTCTATCAAGCCGGTTTTGCCACCTCTTACACACATTTAACCCTAGCCAGCCAAGCCACCTATTCATTCATTCATACATTCTGGTTCTCCGAGCAGCTCCCAGGCTTCACGCAAATATGTCTTCTTCTTCTTCTTCTGTTGACGATATTATTGCTCTCATCAAACTGCGACTGGAAGAGCTGGTACGTTACTTACTTGTTTTTATAACTTTCACGTTGGTTTGGTTTTACTCTTTTTTATTTTCGTTAATTTATCTCTCTCTGCTTATGCACCGTCAGGAAAAACAGCATCATGGCTGCTGCTGCTTATGCAGTAATGGTTCTCAGGTAAATATTTTTTTCATTTTTTATTTAGAAGGCCATGTAAGCCAAATTCAAATTAAGACAATTTAAGATAATAATTAGGTTTCTCAATCTTCATTAGGTCATTATGCGAGAGAGAAAGAGTCGCTAGCATTTATTAAGTAATGCTATCATTGCACTCACCCCCGCATAATGACCTAATGAAGATAAGCGGGGGTCGCGGGGTACACTAACCCGCCTTATCGTTCGCGGTCACCCTTCAATTCTGACCTCCCGACTCTGCTAGGGCGTGGAGTTGGGGTGAGGCTCGCTTCCTCACCTCGAGTTATCTATTTAGTTAGGTAGTCTGCCAGCCAACAGACTGAGATGAGAAATTGCGTTATTGTACGAGCCTTGTCGACCGACGTGACGCCATACCCAGGCGTATGTCTAGGGGTGGGGACCTATCTCAATTCCAGATGCTGGAATTGGGTCTCTGCTGTGGAAGTTTGCTCCTACATTCCTATTACAGTCCCTGCTGTGGAAGTTTGCTCCCCCATTCCTATTACGGTCAGGGGGTAGCAAATTGATATTGCAGAATGTCCGTATTATCTTTTCCGGTTCATTGATATGATGACTTTATTAAATATATTTTTGAGGTAAATCATATTTCAATTATAGACTTTCATGTTATCTAAGTCTGTGATAATCGTAATAAAAAAAATTGGAATCGAATTTCTGTTTGTAATCAAATATTTTATTGGTAACTTTCAGATTTAATGTTCTGATTTATGCTCAAGTCCTAATTTTGAATTTTTTTAAACCATTTTTAGACGTTCATTCTAATTTATATTGTTGATACAGCCTAAACGACTTGAAGTTGAAGACAAGATTGCAGAGATAGAAGAGCAGATTAAACAACTGAAGGAGCAACTGCTGATATTGAAATCAGCTGAAGAAGAAATGATAGCAAAAAAATGTGAAGAGTCTAAACAAGAGAATGTGGAACTAAACAAAGAGATAGAAGAGAAAGAAAAGAAGTATAAACAAAGGAGGAAAGAACTGAAAGCAGATAGGAAAATCCTTGAAAAATTAGAAAAAAACCTTGAAAAATTACAACGAGAAAAAGTAGAGATAATGAAGAAACAACTTCAATCACTTGGAGAGGTATATAAAAGGTTGCAAAAACAACTTAACAAAGCCAAGGAAGACACTACCAAAGAAGAGATTCCCACTTTGAAGGAAGAAGCTGCTGTGAAGGAAGAGATTACCACTTTGAAGGAAGAAGAAGTTATGAAGGAAGAAATTAAAGAAGCTTTGAAGGATGAAGAAGTGAAGGAAAATCCTGTCAAGAAAAAAGCTAGTATCAATTTCCACCGTGAACCGTTCAAGTCCAGTATGATTATTAATAGTATTGCGATGGAAGAGATTACCACTTTGAAGGAAGAAGAAGTTGTGAAGGAAACAGCTGCTGTGAAGGAAGAAATTAAAGAAGCTTTGAAGAATGAAGAAGTGAAGGAAGAAGCTGTTGTGAAGAAAAAGAAAAGGCCTGTCAAGAAAAAAGCTAGTATCAATTTCCACCCTGAACCGTTCAAGTCCAGTATGATTATTAATAGTATTGCGATGGAAGAGATTACCACTTTGAAGGAAGAAGAAGTTGTGAAGGAAGAAATTAAAGAAGCTTTGAAGAATGAAGAATTGAAGGAAGAAGCTGTTGTGAAGAAAAAGAAAAAGCCTGTCAAGAAAAAAGCTAGTATCAATTTCCACCCTGAACCGTTCAAGTCCAGTATGATTATTAATAGTATAGCGATGGAAGAGATTACCACTTTGAAGGAAGACGAAGTTGTGAAGGAAACTGCTGCTGTGAAGGAAGAAATTAAAGAAGCTTTGAAGAATGAAGAAGTGAAGGAAGAAGAAGCTGTTGTGAAGGTAAAGCCTGTCAAGAAAAAAGCTAGTATCAATTTCCACCGTGAACCGTTCAATGCCAGTATGATTATTAATAGTATTGTAATGGGACAAAGGAGTTAGTTACAGTTGTTTGCTTAATTGGTAATCTTGTCTTGTTGAGATTTTGTTATATATTATGATTGGTATTATGTCCTTAATGTGAATTGTCTAGCCTCCAATCATGTCATACTTGAAACTTATGCATTGATTTTGTGTGTTTACCGAATCGTAATAAAAGTTTATACAACCTTGGATCCATTATGAGATGTAAATCATGTTTGTGTGTAACTGTATGCTATGCGCTGGTTTTATCAGGATAATTATCCTGTTAAGTTTGTTATGATTTCTTTGTTTCTTATGTGGACATGAACATGCCTACATTTTCTTGCTATGATGTTTCAGACTTTTTTGGAGGATTCTTTACTTATCAAGAAACTAGAATATTGGAATGTAGTGAGGAATATATTTGGGATGGTATGGTAAACATTATAGATCGTACATATAGAAATATGAAACTTGTTAATGTGGTATGGTAAACTTTTTGTTTGAGGTTACATAAAATGTGGGTTTGTTGCTTTGATCAATGGAAATACTACTTAAATAAACCACATCAAAGAGTGAGAAAAACGAATCCTTCAATTTATAAGTCAGTTTTGTAAGAATTAGTTAGATGAGTTAGATTTAGGGTATATTTCAATTTGGCTTATTTTGAGCATATGAAAATAGTAGCTTATGCTAATAAATAAATAAAGTTTTATGATAATTCATAAGTTTTCAGGAATAAAAATTGTATTTTTATAAGTTGTTTTCTCATAAACTATCTTGAAAAACTTATAATAATGCATAATTAAAAGATTATTTATTTGCATAAGTTGTTTCGCATAAGCTTAAAAATAAGTCAATTCAAATGGACATCCCTAACATAAAAATCTAAGATGGTACTGAAAGTCTCCTCCACGATCTGTTGAGTTGTCTGTTGTCAGGTTTCTGATTGAACTATCCATCATTTACATAATGCTACAAGCCTGATGAAATAAGTGCGAGAGAGTGTGTTAAGAAGTACCGATTATCGCTAGTTGACTTGAATATTTGTTTATAGGGTCAGGATCAAATGACACCAAGATGTCAAACTTAGTAACATGCATGACACCTCTGATAATTCTTTATCGGATAATCGTATTACAAAATCTACCGTTTGATTCAAAACTATTATTATTATTATTATTATTATTATTATTATTATTATTATTATTATTATTATTATTATTATTATTATTATTATTATTATTATCATCATCATCATCATCTAGATCATGCCTTTCTCCATTTTGGATGTCCAACCTATAACCATGCCTTCTTTAACCTTCTATTAACAATTTCGATCAATTGTAGAGCATAAAGTCTTTTTGAAAGCATCCGTTTTTACAGATTGAGAAACATGTTTCATTATTATATCAACATATTACATACTTATGATGTTGTTTTACATAAAAATGTTGTTTTTAAGTATTATATCAACATGATGTTTTTTACATAAAAATAGTCAGTTTTCTTGACTTTACCCTTCAAAGTCAGCATCCTTCTCCTTCAGTAATTCACCCAAGTCAACTTTCTCTATCTGTTGTTCAATCTTCAGCATCAACAATTGCAATAATTGCTCCTTCAATTATTTTATTTCATATTCCTTCTCAGTAATCTTTTGTTGTTCAATCTCCTGCTGCCTCAACAGTTGCTCCTTCAACTGGTTAATTTCATAGTCCTTCTCCTTGATCTATCGGTATTGATGCTCGTATCGAGACATCAACATCGAGTTTAGCTCCTTCAAATGGTTAATTTCAAAGTCCTTCTCCTTGATCTGTCTGTATTCATGCTCGTATTGAGACATCAACATCAAGTTTAGCTCCTGCACTCAAGGACGAAACCAGAAAAAAATTATTTGGGGTGGCAGAATTAATTATTCCCTCCGTCCCAAATTATAAGGAAAAATTACACTTATTAAAAAAAACTAAAATATGAGAATTTGAAGTGTAGTTTTGTGGGGATTTTTTTTTTGAAATAAGTTGCATGAAAAGATGTAAAAGTCATTTTTATTGATTATTGTTTATTGAGAAAAAGAGAAAGAATGTTAAAATTACATTCAATTTTATGAGAATAAGTAAAATATTTAAAAATAATTTTTTCCTTTATAATTTTGGAAAAAAAAAAGACTTTTTTCCTTATAATTTGGGACGGTGTGGGAGTATAAGTATAACATATAACTTCTGTAAAATTTACTTTAACACATAAAATATATATATACATATACCCTATGAAAGCAAATACATAATTTTTTTTTTGAAGTTATAATAACCATAAAGTTGATTATCAAAAAATTTAATCAAATACTTTAAAATGGTATTTTTGAAAGATATTTTTGAATATTTTAAGTTAATTAAATAGCTTAAAAAATTATATTAGGTAAGTGAGTATTTTGACCAACCAAACAAAAAGAGTATTTTTTAAAGGTATTTCCTTTTCTATTATTTAAAAAAGTATAATAAATAAATGTTGGTTACCAAAACTATATTAGGCCAAAATGTTATTTTTCATAAGAATTTATTAATCAGTACATATTGAACTTTTTTAGTGAAAATATGTAAGAAATTACCATAATATTTAAAAACAATGAAATAAAATAGTTGGCACATACTTTTTTTGATTCATAAAAATGTTTGTTATTGTAAGATCTAAGTGTATTAATTTAACTATTCTATTCTCAAAGGTCTTATATGTTCAAGTTCTTTTACGCAAAACTTATGTGCATTTCTTTAGTTATATTTTGTATGGTTCTTAACATAACAAACTATAATTTTTCAAATTCATGATTTTCTTAAAGTTTGTTATAACCACAAAAAATGAATTTATGTTAAGAATCATGTAAAAAGCATCTAAAAATTGCATCTAAACTTTTCTTTTCAAAATACCTCGGGTATATTAATAATTTTCTTTTTTTGAGTGGGTCATAGCCCAACCATGCCACCCCTGGCTCCGCCACTGATCAAACCCCGCTCATGAATATTCGACCTAGCAATTTCGGCATTTTCTGTCAATTGAATTTTGATTTCTAGACATACTTATACAATACTAACTATACTATAACAATATGAGATGTACATTAATTTAGACAATACTATGTAATTAATTAATATGGCAGGGGTGGCGAACACAATATACATATATAAGAGTAGTATATCTATATGTAATGAGGGTGGCAGCCACTCCTTTTTGACATTATTTGAGCCCGTCCCTGCGTGGGAAGACAGACTGTTCGTTCTCAAAGGTTTATTCACCTAAGATAAACATGCTCATATGAGCAAGAACTCATGATTAATTAATCCTCTTTGTCACACATTACCAATTTGCTGATATAAACAATTGTCTTTTGTCTAAGATCAAATAACTTTAAAGATATACTCAAGATGTGTAAACTTTCATCGGCAGCTGTCAAGATATATTCAAAAAAAAATTTGGATCACATGAAGATTGAAGACAATGTCTATCTTTAAGTCACGTCTCATGCGAAATTGAGAAAAGACGCATTCAAGGATGCTTAGTAATTTTGTCTTGAAATTAATGTTTAACTTTTAAAAATATGAAATGCACAAGTTCAAAAACTAAATTTCTTTTATTATATAGCAAATATTGTACAAAGTTGGAACCAAAAAGAAATTTATAAGACAAAAAAAACTTTTTTTCACGCCGCCTAGCTTTCCGCATTTGGAAATTTCAAAAATACAAATTTCAACGTATGATGTCAAAATTTAACACTTTGATACACTAACAACTACACAAATTAGGTGTATGTGCGCGCAATTGTAGACACTAAAACGAAATAACTTAGATCTATTTTAAATATTAATTTTTCAAGACAAGTATCGTTTCATACACACCGAAAAATAAATCAAAATTTGAATTTAATATGAAAATAAAATTAGTTAACTGAACATACTCCCTCCGTCCCAAAATATAAGGGAAAATAAAAAAAACACACTTATTAAGAAAACATAAACATAAGAATTAGAAATATGGTTTTGTGGGATTTTTCTTAAAATAAGTGCATGAAAGATGTAAAATCAATTTTTATTGGTTGTTGTTTATAGAGAAAAGTGGAGAGAGAGAAAATTAAATGCAATTTACATTTAATTTCATGAGAATATGGAAAAAATTCTTGAAATTGATTTTTTTTCCCTTATATTTTGGAACAAAAAAAAGTGATTTTTTTCCCTTATATTTCGGGACGGAGGGAGTACCTTATAGTAAGTAACACGGTTTTTCAAATATATATTGCCAATATAATATTTCACTGAAAAGGATAAAAATAAGTAAATAACACTTAAATAAGAACGCTAAATTCGTCATTTTACGGCACTTAAAAAAGAACGGAATGGGTATTTTTTAATCAACATGTAAAATTTTAAAAGGACCAATATTTTGGGAAGGAGAGAATAACATGTTATTTTTAACTTTGAAAATACAAAAAATAAAAAGGTTAAAAGAATAAAGAGGAATAGTAAAAAAATAAAAAAGAATACAGAGGAAAAGAAAGGGTAAGAATTTGTTGTGGCCCAAAACTGCTGTTATGTTTGCAGAGATTGGGTTACAAGTCAAGCCCAAATTGATGTTATATGAAAAATTCTCACCCCCCACCATTCTCTTCCCTCTACCGAAAATTACTTTTTTATTTTGCGAATTTGGAATTTCCGTAAGTCATTTCGGGGGGGGGGGAGTCGAAGAGAATGGTGGGGGGATGAGAAATTTTTTACTATTTACAACATGTTACACATGTTATATATAAGACTTTTAACTATATATATATATATATATATATATATATATATATATATATATATATATATATATATATATTTTGATGAGAACTAAGAAACCAAGGGCAAGAGAAGATAAATGGTCTGCCACTGAATTATTTTTAACATAACTTATGTTGCACTTGCAGTTTTGTGATAATAAAAACTGCAATATGTTCCCGTTTACGAAATTCCCGTTTTATTTTTTTTGTGATAATATTGTTTATATTTTAACTTTGGTCTAGTTTAATTTTGACACATTTTGTATTCGAGTGTTTTCTTATAAAAAAAAACTTTAACAGATTTAGAGTCGGTGACATGTTTATAATGACAATATGTTCTGTCAGAAACGCGTATACATTTGTTTTTAGATGTTTGATCCCAAACCAAATAACCAATATTACAGTACATATAGCTGGCTGGAAGAAAGAAAGAAAGAACGGAGGTGAAAGAATCTCATAACTCATAAGTCATCAAGAAGTTATTAACTAACTGGGAACAGCTTCTTCTACGCGTCATGATTCATGAATTGATCGAAAGATGTTTCATTGTACATAATTACTTCATCCAATTTGTTTTGTACTCCTAGTAAATGGTACTAGTATTATTTATTCAAGTATAAGATAATTATATATGGACGAAAGGTAAACGAATTTGTTTAAACTAATTCGTTTAATGATCGTATTAATTGATTTGGATGTCACAATATTGTTTTTTTTTTAACAACAAATATATTAATAATCGAAACTCCACACGAGACGAACATAGATCGATAAAAGAGATTACAAAGTAATGGCACCGTAAAAAACGGAACACCAATGAATAATACCAAAACAAACAACATCCAGACCACCATAGAAGGCCTCAACCCAATCAAAAAAGATGTCACTAACTCTCGAACTGGAATCAAAATTACTCGGTCCATCAGAATTCAAACATTGTTATGTAATGAGATTTTGATCTCTATTTAAAAGATTAATAATTTATAAAATGATATAAAAAATGTCAGAATACATACACTTTTTCATATTTTATCTGTTCTAAAATTATTGTCATTTTAGAGTTATGCATATAGATTAAAAAAAACAAAGATTGGTAGGTTAAATCTCCGTTACTCTTAGTTTATTAAAAAAGAGAAAAATATATTTAATTAATACTTTAATTTTTATAAGATACAAATGATAATTAACTTTAATTTTACATTAGTTTTCAAAAAGAACAAAAGTTTTAGGACAAAATTAAAAAATAAAAGAACAATAATTTTAAGACGGAAAAAATATTTAATCACTTTGCTCTTGAAGCAGCTTAATATCCATATGTCTAATAGTGAAATCTCCGATCTTAATCCTAATTAGGAAGTCTCCCGTAAGGCACTTATATATAGAAAATGGTAATTTTGAAAGGGGAAAAATGTAGTATTGTGCAATGTTGCATTCGCTACTCTTTGTGTAGGTGCGCTTCAGTGCAGAGACCTAAAGTATCGTTTGATAAGTCTACATCACTAGCTGGGGACATGGATATCACAGGTAAAATAGAACAACATATATATAATTCATTTTGAGCAATAACTATATCATTTATAAACCAAGTAACTAATTAAAAACAATATCAGAGTAACCCCTTGGTATTCATAATGCAATTATTAGACTTTTTTTACCATATAATTTGTGTAAAAAAAATGGATAAATTATGAGTTGTTTAAAAACTTGGTCTTCATTAATGATATTGAAAAGATAAATTAAAAAAGTAAAAGAAAAAAATAATAAATAGTTAAGAGTATAATAAAAAAAAATAACATTAAATATTCCATTAATATTATAAAATAATTTATATTTTAGTCTAAATTTTTTCTCAAAATGGGTACGGAAAAAGTACTATATTTGATTTTCTTTTAACAAGTGTTTATATTTTCCAATAAATTAACCGCAATTTTCAAAATAAATTGAATTAATCATATAATATATTTAATTTTTGTATGAGAAACATGAAATATATTTTGGATTAACAATATTCCTAGCTAGACGACATTCCGTAATTATAAGTCAAGCATTCATATTTGATAGCACTAAACTTTTTCAAGCTCCAGATTGAGCTTTCTCACATCACGTGCGGTCAATGTCGATAACCATTAATTGAGACCAAATGTGCATGCAAAACCGATAATTTTCAAAAACCTCCATAATACAAAATTATAATCCAACTCTGAAATAAATCTCATCTTGAGAGTTTAGACCATGATTTGCACTTCACAAAATAAATAAACAATATTATTTACTTTTTTCAATCAATTTTTCTCTCTTTATAACGTATATGTTATTTTTAGAAGAGAGGTTAAAAATCTTACAAAAAATATTCGTTACAAAGAATTAAAATATGGTTAAGGGAGAGAAGCCACAACTGATCAAGTTTCAACATGTTAAATTGTGGTTGATATCCAATCAATTTTTATTAATTTTATACATTTTCTCATGTACTTTTTAAACAATATTTTTGTACTCGTTTGTTTGTCGGTCGGTTCAACCATTATTAAATCGATTAAATCATGATTCATATTCTTTATTGATTCAATGTCTTTTTTTTTGTCAGGTAGCTTAGTGACTAAAAATTCATCCTTTAAAAATGAAATAAATAGGTGTATCCAGGTTTGAACCCAAATCTCTGCACTTTCGTGCCATATGTCTAACCAATTGATTCAATGTCTATCCAATTTTCTAAAAAATTGATTGAAATATTAGATTATGAGTAAAAAAAAGTTACATTAATTACTACATATATAACTAAACTATACACATCCAAACTTTTAAATCATAAAATGCAAAAACAATTGCAATTCACATTAACCAAATCTACCCCTAGCTAAACAAAAATACATAATTCAAAACCTTAACTCTACCTCTAGCTATTGTCTTTCTAACTTGTTTAACAAAGCTATGATTAAAGCATCCCTTTTCTCAGCCCTAGCATCTTCTCTAACCCTCCTTTGCTCTTCTCTTTCTCTCCATCTTTGTTCCATCAATATCCTCTCATTCTCCAACACTTCCATTTGTTGTCTCCATTCCATCTCCCTCAACCTCCTTTCATTCTCTCTAGCTTCAAATGCTTCCATCCATTGTGCTTCAATTTGCATTTGTTGTCTCATGAATTCATCCAAAATCCCTTTCAAATTGTTGAAGAAATTGTTGTTGGTGCCGCTTTCGCTAACGATCTTAGCTTTTTTCTTCTTTCTACTTCTACCCTTTTGAGATATTGCTTCACTTTCTTCATTACCTTCTTCATCTTCATCGTCGGTTGAAAGCTGTGTCGCCTTTTTCTTTGATCCATCTTCGGCTTCCGCCCATAGCATCCTTTGCATTCTTGCAGTGAAAATTGCTTGAAGTTCATTGTAAAATGGAAATTGTTGTCTCAATGCTTCTGTCTCCATTGTCTCACATCCCTTCACATATCAAAAAATTAAGTAAGTAATACATTAACACTAATAGCATGGTAATATGAGGTTTTTCCTTACATAACACTAATCAATCAAAACTTCTCACAAACACCAATTTATCTTAACTATTTTGTTTATGTCTATAACTTGTGTTAATTTATTTATTTATTTTCCTAGCCAGTATATCCACCTTATTTTTTAATTTATTAACCATATGATAGGTGCAAAAAAAAAATTTGTGTCATTAATTAATAATAAACAAAAGGGATTTAATAGTTCAATATGACTATTGTCAACAAAAAAAAGTTCAATATGACTTTGATACACTTACAACAACACAAATCAGGTGTATGTGCGCGCAATTGTAGACACTAAAACGAATTAACTTAGATCTACTTTAAAGATTGATTTTTTGTGACAAATATTTTTTTCATACGCAACAATGAAAAAATCAAACTTTGGATTTAACATGCAAATAAAATTAATTAATTTAACATACCTTATAGCGAGTAACAAGGTTTTTCCACTTGCACTTGCACTGTTCTGCACTTCTATGGTAACCCTTTTCCTTCATATGATTGGAGATAACATCCCATAATTGTTTGTTCCTTTTAGTCTCCATGAAAGTTTGATCTAGCTCCGCTCGGATCGTAAGAAACTCTTTCGTTTCTTGGATGCTCCATTGCGGGAATCTATCAACAACATCGACAACGTTAACAATATTATTAATATTTTGACGAAAATGAAGATTTTGTTGTTGTTGCTGTTGTTTTTGATGAAACTGATGACCCTCCATAGAGAAATTGAATGAAAAAAAAAGAAGGAAAAGAAAAAAGAAAGTTTGTAGCTAAAGTTTTTGAGTTCTTGAAGAAAGGAAGAAAAGAAGGTGATATCTCTGATTACAAGGAAAAATTAAGATGGGTTTGTATTTTCTTTTGAGAGAAAATTAAAGAAGAGAAAGTAAAAGAAAGAATTTATATGTGAGTAGTGTGAACACATGACGCATTTTTGTGTGTGTGATGTGAATGGCTTGTGATGAGAAGGAAAAAGAGAGATTTGCTTTGCTAAGACACTCTTTTTCTGTTTCTAGATATATAGTACGGTTATTCCTTTCAGAAATTTTATGGAAAATAAATAAATTTAACGTGCACTTATTTATATATGAAAATTCACATGAGCATGATATTTGTAAAAAAAAAACAAAATATCTTATTATGAAACTATTAAACACTTGTTGTTAGTTCGAGTTTATATCAAATTATATGAAATTGACTTGTAAATTATGAAAATGAGTTTCACTATTATAAACTCAATTTTAAGTCTCGAGTGGTCCAACAAATTTTAAATATTTATGAAAAATTGGATGGAGTTTATAACATACACTACAAAATTGAAGTAAAATGTAAAATATTTCCATTTAAACATCTATTTTTTGACCTTGTGAATTTTTTAAGTAGAAATTTTAAAATTGATCAAGTCATATATGTTTTATAGAAAAGAAAAGTAAGTGTACTTAACATCAACATCATTGATATATGTCAACCTACCTGCATTAAGTTGTTGACAAGTATTAATTGGCTATAATTAGATTCTCACAAAATAAGGCGATTCTTATACTCCCTCCGTCTTAAAATAATTGTTTTTTTAGCATTTTTTATTTGTCACAAAATAATTGTCACTTTAAAATACTAATGCAACATTAATTACTTTTTTCCATTAAAATACATTTATTTATTAAATTTCATCTCACTTAACTACTCCACTAACTATAATTAATGAGGGTATTATAGTAAATCATATAAATTTAACCATTAAAATCAACACAACTAATCATTTCCTTAAAACTTGTGCATAAACCTTAAACGACAATCATTTTGAGACGGAGGGAGTACTTATTTATATAAGAGACGAGTTTCTACATGTATCATTAATTATCATTTTTGTATGTTATATTTTAGGTATTTTCTTGTCTACCCCCACAAGATTTAGGGGTATTTACATCCAATCACTTAAAAAAAATTTAACCGATATAAATTTTTATAAAATACACCGTTGGATTAAAAGTTTATATCATATAGATCATTTGTGTAAAATTTTAGAGAAATCTAAAATCATTTGATATGTTATTGAGACGCGTCAAAAATAACAGTTTCTATGATTTCTTAAACACCGTTAATCTTTATGTGTCTCTATAACATATCAAATGATTTTAGATTTGTCTGAAATTTTACACAAATGATCTATATGATATAAACTTTCAATCCAACGGTATATTTTATAAAAAATTATATCGTTTAAAACTTTTTATAGTGGTTGGGGGTATATACCCCCAAATCTTGTGGGGGTACACAAGTTGTCACCTATATTTTAATGGGGAAAATTTGGTCATATTACTAAATTTTACATTAATCTATTTAATTTATAATAAAATGTGAGTCAAAGTAATGCCAATATATGGTGTCTTTTTTTTTTTGACAAACAATTTATGGTTTTAATGTGTTATATATATTACTTTTGTAATTTTTTTATTATATATTATAAATATAAAATATAAAATTATTTTTAAATAATTTTAAATTTCTATCTTTGCATTGACTTGCATATACCAATTACCAATATAATAGATCAAATTCCTTGATCGACATTGATAAATCCCATAGTTAAACGATGAATAAACATTTGTTGCCGTAACAAATACACATTTCACACACTATTTTTATATCTTGACCTTCACTTTAATTAAGATCAAACGTTTAAATTAAAAATTGTATCATTTGTATTAAAACCATCTTGATTGTTAATTTGTAATTTGATGATTGAGATCAATTATGGCATAGTGTTGAAACTAAACCGTATGAAATCTAAATTTTTTTAATTATAATAAATATTTTAAAAGAGTGTTTATAATTAGAGACGAAAAAAATATTATATAAAATAATTTTATTTTTTTTCGACAAAATTATATAAAATAATTTATTTACAATATTGTCATGTTTATTTGTTTATTTTTGTGGTATTTGAGTGATTTACTTGTGACAGATATACATAGAACAAAATTACAGTGTTTATTCTGATATGATCTGTCTACGCGGAAACTTTGTTTTGTGTCTGTGTTGTGTTGTGTTCCATTTCACTTTTGTTTTGTTTTGTTTTGTTAGCGTTCCCATTGTTTGGTTGCGTTTATGTATCGTCACGCTGACCAATGCTATGCTATGCTATGCTACCACATTTATTCTTCTCGTTGACCATTGTCACCACATTATTACTATTACTTGGATAACAAGCTTTTCCTTCCTTAGCTTATTCTTTTCAAATTTCTAATTAGGTGCTTATTTTATTATAAGAAACAAATGCTAATAATGAGTGTCAAAATTAAATACGGATCCAAATTACAACCTGGTGAAAAAGATGTAAATATTTTTATGAACCAAAGCTTTTTTATCATTTGGTAAAAGTAACAACATTATTAAATGCAAATAAAATTGTAGGTTTTGGATGCAAAATAAAATTAACTATTTTACAATCGTAAATGCAGTAACAATTTAAACAAAATATTGGACAAACATAATTTTATTAATATAACAATGACTTTAATAGCCGTTTTATAATTATCTGAAATGAGATTTATCTTCGTTCTTTGAGATTAAAATATCAATCTCTTACTATCGGACTAACATATAATTATGAAGGAGCACGACATATACAAGTACGCATATGGCATTTTGGAATAAAAGGAAGTACACAAACGCAACGTTTACAATCAGCATCGTTCCGACATTTTTTCCATAATCCTGTAATTAAAAAAATTATTGTAAGCGATGGAATATTTTGTATAAATAAAACAAAAAAGTTTAAAAGGATAAGAAAAATGATTTACCATTAACATCGGTTACAACAAAAAGCAAGGAAAAAAAGAAGATTATTAAATAAATAAATTTAACTCTTTGAGCCATTTTTTTTCTCATAAACTTGCAATAGATAGAAATTTATTGGCCACTACGTATTTCGTACTTATAGATCTTCAAGAATTAAAGTATTATTTTTTTAAAGGAAGAAATAAAGTATTATTAAACGTATAATCAATTTGTCCATTTTGTTAGCTTAATCGATAAGGGCAACGTTCCATTATATATTTTCCATTTTATAGTTTTTAGCCTTTTGTGATTGATAGGGGCAAAAAACATAATAAACAAATTAAATTGAAATTAAAATAATACAACACATCAAAAATTTGTTGAATTATGTTTTTTTTATAAAATATATTTGCAAATTATGCATTTGTCCTGACCCAAAAACAAACAGATACCCGTGTATATATATTCTCCTTCTCCCGCTCACTATTTGAAGAAATGTTTGTTTTTAGTCAAGTAGTTAAATGATTAGAGGCGGTGAAAACTTCGTACCAATATTATAGTATCTAAAAAAAATTAAATGACTACAAAACTCCATCGTTCTAGCTAGAACAAAATATTTTATTGTTATTAATTTGAATATGAATATTTATATTATATTTTAGTTATAAGGATAACTAATTTTTATATTATTTTTTTGTTATGTTATGTACAATTTAAAAGAATATTATACTTTTGAATATTTGTGTTTTTTATTAAAAGGTCCATTTTTATAATTCAATGTCGGATTTCCAAATTATAGGAATCTGCCCTCCTAATAGTTTACTACTTTGTTGGATTGGATGTGATAAAATTGAAGTGTCAACCATGTCAGTTTCTTTCTACACCTCTTAATCCTTTTTGCCAAAAGGCTAATAGTTGCAAAACTCGTTTGATAAAAAAAAAATTAAAAAAATAGCTATTGTAAAAAAAAAAAAAAATAGCCCCACAAACAAGATTAAAAGGCAACAATTAGGAATTGCGGTCAACACAAAAGTTAAAGTCTTAAAGAGAGAAAAGAGGCTTTCTCTAAGTACAGGAGAATCATCTATGAATTTATTTTGAGTAGTCTAAATTATTTAGGTTATGTTTGGGTTGATGAAAAAGAATGAGACAAAGTGGAATTGAATAAAATGAAAAGAAATAGAGTGAATGAAATATGAATTCCATTCTATTGTTTGTCTATATATTTATGTTATGAAGTTTCATACACCTCAAATTGTTAGTATGTATTGGATGTAATGAGTTAAGGTTACATTATATTTCCTTTTATTCCTTTCATTTTCTATAAATCTAAACAATAGAACACATTTACTTACTACTCCTTCCGTCCCTTTTTATAAGACCCCGTTTGACAAAATTGTACTATTCACTTATCATGTTTTGACCGTATTTTTTTAATAATATATAGATGTAAATATTAGCATATAAGATCTTGTTTGATTTGTTTTGATGAGTACTTTCAAGATATTTGTGATCAAAGTAATGCATAGACGTACATGCTGTGGTCAAACGAGGTCTTATATTTAGAGACAGAGGGAGTATTACATTTTCATTCCATTCCATCTTTACCACACCAATCCAAACACAATTCAAGTCACTTGGTCACATGAAGAGATTTATGTTTGAAGACTAATTGATCAACTGAAACATAAACTTATGAATGAATAGTATTTTCTAGGAACTTATGATAGATAATAAATGAAGAATCCTAAAATTATTGGATTGATTTCTTTTTTGAAATTCTCATCTTTCTGCAATTATTTGTTTTTTTTTTTCATAAAGTATTTTGACTGCATACAACAACGATCACTAATAATTCTCTCAACTCTTTTGAAAATCTTTTGCATTGATACTCATTAAATTAGTGGAATACAAAGGGCTACTATATCTCATAAACGCTGGTCATTGTTGGACCGAACTGAATAAACAATATCGTGTGTTCATCTTTTTTTTCTTCTTTATCTTAATTTTATTCGTGATTATTAATATTATGTTACGTTCCTTTGATTTTGGTTGCTCTTTATTTTGCTCCACACATCATCATAATATTCATTGTGGCTTCTATCCGAATTCACAACACTATTAAGGGGTTCCATTCATTTTAAAACTTAAAACAAAAAAACAGTATATTTTTGTTTCCATTCCTTTTATACAATTGTGATTTGCATAGTGAAAAGAAAAACAAACATTGGTTTAATCACAAATGAAATTTTAATAGAATTCATTTTGCTATTTAATTAAGATAATTACTTAGAAACAAAAGACAAACAAACAATAAATTGTGCCGTTACCCCTTTCCAAATGAAGAATTAAACAATGTTTAAAATGTTCATTCTCTCATTACACACCTAATTTGGAAAAGACATTTGCAAGTAATCATCTTATAGCTATTCAACGAGGATCAAATACAATATATATATATATATATATATATAAGTGTTAGAATTATAGAGAGATTGATTGAATCTTGTTCATTGCATTGATCATAGTATTAATTCAAGTTTAATCTTTACAATGGATGAAGCTTCTATATATAGAACTTCATATTCTAACTACCTTAACTGAATACAATACATGTGCACAACTTTTCCTTTAATTTTCTTGTGTAAAGAATAAATTCAATTAGATAGAGAGGAGATAATTATTACAGTGTTGGGAGAACAACAAATAAAATTAACTATTATAATTACTATTATCACTGATAGAAAAAATTTAAATAAAATATTGAGAAAGACAAAATTATTATTAATATAGCAGTGATACTGATGATTATTTTACAATTATTTATTTTAGATGAGATTTATCTTCGCCCTTATTTGAAGTGACAATATATATTTTTTTACTATTGAAATGAACTCAAATCTTCATCATTCATCAGGAGGTAGGCATTTACATGTACGATAAACACATTTTGGAACATAAGGAGATTGGCATAAATAGAGCGCACAATGAATATCTTCCTTGCATTTTTTCCAAAGTGCTGTGATATAAAAAATTAAGAAACAAATATTACTATAAGGTATGAAAATATTTTGTAATAAGATAAGCAAGAAAGTTAAAAAGGATACAAAATTGATTTACCATTAACGTCAGTTAAAACAAGAAATGAGAAAATAATGAAGATCATTAAATAAATATATTTAATATTTTCAGCCATATATTTTTCTTTATGCAAAACCTATAATAGTTAGCAATTTATGGATCACTTTATGATGTAAAAGTTCTATTTTGGTTATTTGTTTTGATAAATATTTTTGGTACTTATAGATCTTCAAGAAAACATTGTACTTGTAGATTTACGATCATTATTAAATGTATATTTCGTAATCAATTTGTCCATTTAGCTAGCTTAATCGATAGCCTTTCACTATTTATTTTAATTTCAAGCCTTTTAGGATATAGAGGGGCTAAAAATAATGAAAATAACAAAATTCAAATAAATTAATAAAATACTCATGCATTCGATGAAGTTTCATGTCATTGGTTACCATGTATATTATCTTATATAAATCATGTTGATGTTGTTTAGTATAATCATTTTCTTAATTTACAAACATTTGAGCAGTGGCAAACATTTGGTTCATATATGATTTACACAAGAATCACACTAATGAAATACATATTTCCCCCTTGAAAAATATTTTTCTACGATAAATTCTAATTAGTGTATTATCATCTTCTCAAGACTTTCAAGATACAAAGTATCAATGAAATACATATTTCTTTACCCGTTGTTGCTCACAACTCAGAATATATCAAAATTCAGTAAACTATGGTATTGGTAGTCTCCCAAGAATCTCTAATTCGAAAATCATAGAAACCAAGGTTCAAACTCTGACTCCTCTATTTTATGTGTGAGCCAATTTTTAACAGCGAGAGTGCATTTTTTTTTAAACAATTTAACACAAATAATTAAAATACTCAAGATATTCCTTTATAATTAAAATAGAGTAAAATATATTCTTCTTACAACAATTTATCTAAAAATGAAGATTAGAGACATGACACATATTAAAAATGAATTTGTCACAACTGACATACTTAAAATCAGTTATAAGTAGCATACTCCAAAATCGTTTCTCCTCAATCTTCTCATGTTCCAAAAACTCATAGCATTTCCTCTATCTGTAATTGAGGATCATGACCTTCTTCTCTCATTTTAGCATGTAATATTCTCATAATTTCATAAATCTGGTCAGATTCATCATGAAATCTATCACTAGCTACGAAACTTCGAACCTCGTTCTTTAACTCCACCATACTTTGACCAACAATCTTCTTCAATCTATTCTCCTTTACCTGTGTCCTAAGTTGTGTAGCACTATGCCAATTTTCGTCGACACAGTAAATATTTGATAGGAGAATATAATACCCTGCATGATTAGGGTCTAATGAGAATAGATTCTTAGCTGCAACTTCCCCGATCTTTATATTCTGGTGTATGCGACATGCACCGAGTAAGGCTCCCCATATATCAGGCCCAGCTTGCATTGGCATGTTGTTAATTACATCCAAAGCCATATCCAACTCTCCCATTCGACCAAGAAGATCAACCATTATCGCGTAATGCTCCGAGTTTGGTATTAATTTGTACTTGTTAACCATGATATCAAACATCTCTATCCCTTCTTTAATCAAACCTGAATGACTACAAGCAGATAGAATTGAGATGAAAGTCACATTATTAGGCTTAGTATCTGAATGATTAGCCATCTCATAAAATAATTTCAAAGCCTCTTCTCCTTGACCATGAAATCCATAAGCTGCAATAATTGAGCTCCAAGTAACAACATCTTTATATGTCATTCCTTCAAAAACCTTGTTAGCATCTTCTATGCTACTACATTTTGCATACAACTCTATGAGTGATGCTCCAATAAATTGGTTATTTTTGAACCCAGTTTTATTTACAAAAGCATGTAGACATACAGCTTGTTGAAGAACCCCCAGTTCAGAAACAGCAGCAAGAATCTTAACTAGAGCAATAGCATCAGGCCGTGTTCCACTAGATAACATGTTGCAGAAAACCACTATTGACTCGTGCACCATTCCGATGTCAGCATAGCCACTAAATAAAACAGCCCAAGCAATTACATCTTTCTTGGTCATTCTATTGAAAAGATCAACTGCTTTTTCAGGTGAAAAACACTTCATGTACATGTCCATCAAACTTGTAGAGACTGTGGTTTCCATCTCAAAACCATAATTCACTGCCAATTCATGAATCTTCATACCTTCTTCCAAATTCGAAGTGCAAGCACACGCTCGTAATGCGCTAACCACAGTAACCCGATTGGGTTTAATTCTCTTATCTAACATTTCATTATAAAGATCTAATGCATTAGTTTCAGCTCCATTATCAGCATAACAAGCAACCATTGAGCTCCAAGATATAATATCCTTATCAGGCATTTCCCTGAACAAATTTTCAGCACTCTTGATAGAACCAGTTTTTCCATATAAATTAAGTAGTGAATTAGCCAAACACAACTTAGTGTCTAAACCCCTTCTTTTTACATATCCATGAACACTTCTTCCAGCCTTAAAATCAGATAACTGAGCACAAGCAGAAGCAACACTAACAAGCGTCACCGGATCAGGACTCACTTTCTCCAACACAACCATTCGCGAGAAAAAATCAAGCGCAAGTTCCGGACTACCACACTGCTCATAACCAGTAACAATCGAAGTCCATAAAACAACATCAGGTTTCGGATACTCCATAAAAACCTTCACAGCATCATTCATTTGACCACATTTCGTATACAAATCAATCAAAGCAGACCCAACAAACATATCACCATCTAACCTCACCTTCTTGAGAAACCCATGAACCATCCTACCCAACAAAACCTTCCGCAAACCCGCACACGATTTCAACACAATAGATACCGAGTAATTATCGGGTCTTTGACTTTCCTCAACCGATAACGAACTAACATTACTCTTACTCATTTGACGGAACAAAGACAACGTCTCTACCCATTCTCCTTGAAAACAATAGCTCCTAAGCAAAGCATTCCATAGATAAACAGTTTTGTGAGGCGTTTCGTCGAACAGTTTATGTGCATGATGAATTGATGCATATCTAGCATATAGAACATTAAGCTTGGTAACAATGAAACTATCATGAACAAGACCCAGTTTCAAACATTGTGAATGCAACTGTGAAATTGATGATTTAGTGCAACAAGTTTCCAATAACTTCACTAAAAGATTTCTTTTTTCCATAAGCTATTCATCTTACTTATTCAGAGGCATGCACTAGCAACATGTTCTGTTGAGAAAATCATGTAATTGATAAGTTAATTGGGATTTGATAGAAGAAAATAATAAGGATTAAAGAAGATTGTTCAAAAAGAGATTATAAAAATACCTTCGCTTTACCTTCGCTTTTCATGTGACAACAATGAGTTTATTTTGTTCAATTTTTTTAATTAGCCCACTTAAATTGCCACCGAAAAAAATTTAACCAGACATTTTAAAGAGGCACACATCTCGAGGTCTCAAGCCAATACCATCTCACCAACCAAAATGGGTTATTAATATAATATTTTTATTTTTTATTAATATATCATTGTGTATATTTTTATCAGAAAAAAAAATATATCAATGTGTATTGCATTTCACTCCATTTAAACATTCTACTAAGTGCAGTTAATAAGAATATTCTAGTAAATATTATTAAAAAAAGATGTTTCAGTAAACAATTTTCCAATTCATATAGTACTAAAAAAGATAAACCGATTCAAATTATTAGATTTTAAAATTGAAAATCAAGAGCAAAAAGAGTTTCAGTTTATTAAGTTCAATTCAATTTTTAATCTGAACCGAGTAAGAAATACTAATATATGGCATATGCTTTGACATATGGTGATTTGGAGCATTTGATGAGTGAGCAATGTATATATCTCAAATTGATGGTGCTATATCCAACCTTATACTTTGGTTTGGATTGAGCTTACAATAATCTTACAATATTATATTGTAAAGTAAGAAATGCAGCCATTTATAGCAATACATTCAAGCTATATCTCATCCAATTTAGAAATATTATACTATGAATGCATATATAATCAAAAAATGAGATTTCTAAATATCAAAAGGGTCAAGTTGCCAAAACAATGGTCGTCTGAAAGAAGTTAACATAGTTAGATAAGATGAAATTGAACTTTAGAAGATTACTCGGTCTTCAAAATCGAGAGAAGAGAAGCAAAGTTGCAGGCTAAAGGGAACGATGAATAACCTTACAGATATACTATACTCTTATATCATTTAAACCCAGCTCAAACCCCTATCTGCCCACGAGTTAAGTGGACCGGGTCCAAATAACTGTGTGATCGAGTGAACCGGTTTTTCTCCTAGCACAAGTAAGACAAAGCCTTGAGCCTTTCGATTCATCTCAAGTTTCAATAGTAAGTATTTGATGAAAGAAGCATCCTTCAAAGAGAGTGCACAAACCTTTGCTACAACATTACAAAGTCAAGTTGATCCAATAGCTAGCAACAGATGGAGGCAGGTAAAAAAAATCAACTACAAAAACTATAAAGAAAATCTATGCATATATCTAACAAATTGTAAATGTAAATAAAATTAAAATCTACTCCTTCAATCTTTCAATCGATAATTATAATCTTGAATGTTTTCCCACCCCTCAACAAGAGAAGCCAAATTTGTAACATAAACTGAGGATCCATCTTGGTAGAAGAAATTAACTTTAATATCTGAAAGTTTTACCCATTAGTCATATATAAACTATACCCATTAAATGAATTTCTACAAGAGATATGGCAAATATTACGGTATCCGGTCAGCACCAACAAAGCATTATTCACTTCACATGCTGTCTTAGGCTTAGGGCCTGCCCCTCTTCATGCTGCACGATGGGCACTTGTATTGCTTTATGCTCTCAGCTTTGGCAGGAGTAATCTTCACACATTTCCCATGGTACCACCTCTCACATATATCGCAGCCAATCCAAAATTCATCAGCGTTGTAGTTACCGCCGCAGGTCCCACAAAGGGTTTCACTATGCTCGTCTTCCTCCTCCTCATAACCTTGTTCATCTGCCAACTTTGGGATGCTTTTAACTTGCCCATCACTTGATCTCTACAGATAAATGAACAAACATGTATCATTTAATAGCAACAAGCACCATAATCAAAGTGATTCAAAAATGCAGGCCAAGTGTACTCTTATTGCAATTTTCATGCAATGTGTGAATTGAACAGTGTGATAGATTATGAATTCAATTAAAAAACCACAGCTAGTTTAGTTTTTTTTCCTGTACTCAAAGTTGCTTCAGAATGTTAACCAAGTAACCAACGACTACAACAGATAAACAAGTTCAAACAGGTTATTATAGTTTGTATTTTTGATTTAGTAGATAAACACCAAAAAGAGAGAATAGTTAAAAAGTTTTAAAAAGATTTGATGATATTGATATCTCTACTTTCGTTACAAACTTTTAGAATGCAAAAGCATTAATAAGCTGACTCAGATTTACACAACAACAACAATGAAACTAACCTTGGTGCTGCCCCGAGATTTGCTTCCACTGTCTACAGTTGGCTTGTCCTTTATTGGCTTCCTCTCAGTTACAACTTCAAACACAGTTGGAAGATCATTGATCAAGCTAAATAAGCGTTTCCTGCCATGAATCAATTGAATCATCAATAGAAAGCGGGAGCCATATGCCATTTCAAAGCAGTTGAGGGAAAATGCTAAAAAAAATTAAGTCCATTAAAATGGAAAAGTTGCAAGGGAAAAACTGCAAGACCACAGCAACAGTAACTCTTCTACCATACAAATGATAAATCAAACTCAGTTGCATGTATTTCCCTAAACAAGCTTTAGAGCCTCTACTTCCATTTGTAACACAGTGTCGTAAGGAGGGAGGAAAGTATTAATAGCAAGAGATAAAGCGCAAGCCGCATACTTTATTCACATAAGTTCAATTGCAAATTAAAGCTAAAAGTTACAATAGAGTTGCCTTTAAGTTTCACACAACATATATAACAGTGATGATATTTATGCAATTTAGCAACTACTACAATTACAAGCCTCAGTTTACAACAATTCACAAGATGGTTAAGCATGTGAGTTATAGATAACAAGCCGGAAGCAACTTAAATTATAGTACAGTACCTTTCATTGCGGTTAAGACGGGCTCCAAGATAAAAGGCCACAGAAAGCAACCATGAATCACTGTGCACAGCAACCAGGGAAAGCCAATCCCGACGATTCATGCCATCCCTTGCAAAATTGATTCCGAGAGCTGGCTCTGGAAGCTCAGGTGGAACTTCCTCTGCTGGAAGAGTAACTTCCCATGATTCATTTGGATGTCCATAGAGGCATAAATTATCCTTATCTTAAAACGAACAAAAAAATAACACAACAGAAAAACCATGAATTCAGTGAAACAACACACAGATTCATAACTATTACTCTATTATTACAAAAAACATAACAATTAAAAGCATTTCCAGCATGAATCTGACTCAACAACATTGGCGTCTGTTCCAAATCAAAATAAAAAAACTAGATCTGTCTTGTAAGAATAAAACCAATCCTATTCAAGCTCTTAAACAGCTAGGGTTACTAACACACAAAAATCACACTATTTTAAAACATTTGGCAACGACTCAATTAACAACGGTTACAAATATGAAAATTTACACAACACAAAGTACGAAGATACAAAAAATTGATCAATTATTTAAAATCCATTATCAGTCATAAATTAAAAAAAAATTATTTTATTAACTAACTATCTTAACTGTCTTGTTCAGTTGTTCATACCTAAATAAATAACTGATGTGTGTCAGTTCATACCTAAATAAATAAACAAACAAACAAAAAATTAAAATTAAAAAACACATGGGACATACTAAACTTTGACTTTTAATTTTCCTCAAATTCTCCAAAAAAATTAAAAAGTAACTCTTTCAGCTATAACAACTCTACAATTCACAATTTCACACAGAAACAATGACATTAAAAAACAAAAAAAATTAAAATTTTAATTAAAGTATAAAATATTAGTTCAGATCTTCAACTACCCATTTACCTGGATCACAGAGTGCGTAGAATTCATCAACATCTGAAACAAAAAAACCCAAAAAAATAAATTAAAAATTAAAATCGATGGTTAAGTTGAAAATTCAATTTGAAAATTGCGAAATAATAATAATTGAATTGAATAGAATGAATATAGTTATACCTTGAGTTAAAGCACGAACGATACCATCTCTACGAGAACTGAAATCTTTGAAGATCTCTTCAACGGTGCGAGGACTTGACCCCATTTCCATAAACCTAATTTGAGATCTAAGCAATTAGGGTTCGGTTATGAGAAGGTTATAGAAATTGAGATCAACTTTGCGGTGTGGATGAATTTGAAGTTTGAAAAGACTAAGCCATAAGAGAGGATCGATCGAAATGGAAAGAAGCTAACGAGAGAGAGAGAGAGACCAAGTTGACAAAATACAGAGAAAAAATAAAATAAGAGTATTATAGAGTGTGTTTCCTATTTGTACCAAAAATAGAAATAGAAAAGAGGGTATATTATGCGCGCTATTGCGTATATTAATTTCTCGAATTACTGTAGGTAGAATTATAAAGGTAGCAAAACTCTCATTTTCAAGATTTGTTTTAATGTCATAATTTTTTTTTTTATATCAGAAAGATAAATTGTTTTCATCAAAGATTAAACTTTGAACCTCCTCTTAACTAGGGGTGGGAATAGGTCAGGCCGGCCTACAGGGCCTATGGCCTAGCCTATATAGGCTCGGGCCAGGCTAGGCCATTTTCTTAAATAGGCCAGACCAAGGCTTTTTTATAAGCCTATTTAACTAAATAGGCCAGGCTACAGGCCATTGAAAAAGCCTATAAAGCCGGCCTATTTAGATAAATATCTGTAATATTTTTATTATTGAATATTAATTATTTAATTGTGAACTAAATTTTAATTCCACAAATTTTACAATGAACTAATTTTTTGCATATATAAATATATTACTATAAATTAGAATTGAAATATGATAATATTATATAGTTAAATTCTCTAAAGTATTATGTGAAATATCAAAAGGAATTTTAATCTCATTGGTGAATTAGTTGATTAGTCTATTTAAATATAAAAATGATTACTTATTTAAAAAAATTCATACAAAATAGGCTTTTAAACAGGCTAAGGGGTCAGGCCAGAGTTTCTGAAGGCCAGGCCGCAGGCCTAAAAATCAAGTCTATAACAGGCTACAGGCCTTTAAATTTTTGATAGGCCAGGCTCAGGCTTGACAAAGCCTAACTCGGCCTAGCCTATTTCCACCCCTACTCTTAACAAACGAGACGATCACATAACTTCTCATAAGATAAATCGAAAGAAATTTCTTATGATCTCATTTATTGAATTTTTTTGTAAGGGTTATTTAATTAGAATTGTGGCAGTTGGATTAATCTTACCGATTCTGAATTTAATTTAAATTGTTGAATTTTTTTTATTTGTTTTTGGTTATAATATTGTTGAATTTTTTTATTTGTTTTTGGTTATAATATTGTTGACGACGACGATAAAATTAGCGTGTTTTCTATTTTTTTGTTTGGTTATAAAATTGTTAAATTATTTTGATGGCTAGATTAGTTGCGTAATAATTTTAATAGTTAGTTAATCAATTCAAATCGTTGAATTAATTTAACTATTTTAATGGTTATGTGTTGATTATAATGAGTAGAAGATATTTTTCGATCATTGGATTCATTTGATAGTTGAATTAACATAATTACGAAGAGAGATCAAATTCTAATTTGAAAGACCGATTCTTCCCCCTCATATGAGGGGAGGTATAACTCAAGGGGTGTGGTTGAGAGGATAGAGTTCATCCTCCCTTAACTAGGGTTGAGGGTTCGATCCTCACTTGGGTATGGAGCATCTTTAAATTTTTGGCCCAACTATCGCACCCTTCGATGTGCCTCCAATCTAGCATGACTAGAATCTAGCAAGAAACTAGTCAGTACGTTCGGCGGTAGATACCCGATCTCGACAAAAATAATATGAGGGGAGGTATTAAACCTCTGTTTTAATTTGATGAAATATAATGGAATAAAACAATGCAGAATATAGTGGATAGAACAGAATTAAATAAATTTACCATTTTACAAGAGGTGAAAAGGACAGTCAAGCGTAACAATGCAGAGACTTATTGCAGAATAAAAAAAGATTTAATCAAAACCATTAATTTGATTTAATGATTAGTATTATGTAATCCTCTCATCTCTCATATTAACAATCTCTCACTTGATGAGGAATCTGTACACTAATGTGCAGCATTCTTCACTGGTTAAAAACGAATAACTCAAAAGCAGGGAAAGTTACAAACAAAATCATATACTATATGATCAGGTTAAAGCTATGACATTTGGCTTATTATAAATGTATAAAACAACTTAATCAAATTTTGACCATGATCATCTTCTTCATTATGTAGTTAACAATTTCTTTTCCAAATTGAATTCGTAATTTCATGCATTCATGCAATCAAGACATTGATGATTGTTTGACAAATATTAGACAATGCAGAAAACATGCAGATTTTGATTTATTTTAATCTAAAATACCAAATATAAAATTTGGACCGTCGCGAACGATCATTGATTTCCTAACTGCATGAATGCATGGATTTCTGGTTCTGACTGCATATGCAATACAAATCAGTGAACTCTCATCTTCAGTAGTAAATTGTAAAGAGAACGAGATGGATGAAATTGTTGAAAAGAATAATGATCCAAATATGCAAACACAGAAATTGAATCCCACCAAAACTTTTCACATAAACAAGTAAGCCAGGTGATCAAGAGAATTATTCACTCAGAAGACCAGAAACTAAATAACATATGAAACAACAAACAAATAACAAACTTCTAATAAACTGTTCCTAGTTGAAAACTAGTTCACACGAATTTCCAATTGATTGAAAACCGCAAATATAATTAAATTCCAATCTATCACGGTTTCTTCATATATGGTAGGGAGAAGTACCATTGGTGTCTATGAAGATGTCAATAATCGTTTGATGCCGGTCTTCTGCTCTGATGTAAGTCTAGATGGAAACTTGACGTTGAACTTAATTCTCATGTTTCCCTTTTTGGAAGGTTCCTTAGGAATCGGCATACCCTCTCCTTTAACAACTTCTTCATATGATGGACTAATGATGGTGTTGACGGGGACCGTAAGATTCCTCCCGTCAAGAGTGGTTATTTGCGCTGTGTAACCTGTCAGAGCTTCTACAAGAGAGATCTTCTGAGTAACAACAAGATCATTGCCATCCCTCTTGAAGACGCTATGAGGCTTCTCGTCAATAATAAAAACAAGGTCTGCAGGTATAAGTCCTCTTTGTTCATTTCCCTTCTCTGGAAAAGTTATTTTCGTTCCTTTCTTCCAACCTGGCTTGATCTCAATGGTTAGAATTTCCTCGACTGTGGTAGGCCTCCTTCAGAATAAGAAAATGTACAGTTGATTAGTTCTATGGCAATTCAATTCACAGCTATAATCGGTGATTACTTTTGAACAGTGATGTCAAATAGCTGCTCTATAGCATAGCATAATTGTAACAAAGTGTTATCAAATAACGGCTATTGCAGTGCTATAGCACTGAAGCGTAGTGGAATTTGAATAGACCACTATTTTCCATGATCTGCAATTGACAACACTGCTTTTGAATTCATCGTATCCTATGTGAAATTCATGTTGACAGATAAAACAAAAGTGACGTACATAAAACACATTGTATAGAGTGCAATGAGAAACGACTTTGGTTAGCATGGAATGGGAAGGATGAATTCTCACTTACTGATATGTAATAACAGTCTAAAAGACTTCTGAATCCGGATTGTTACAATACTAAAGAATTATGCATAGCGTTTAAACATGTCTGATTGCTAATTTAAGTGTGTCTGATTGAACATCACAACAAACTGGTTTGAATGAATAGTGCAAATTGTAATATGCAATTCATAAACATGATGAAGAAGGTTGGTCTACAGCTACTGCGATAAGAAGTAGATAATAGCAGATTAAAAATATTTTCAATGAAACGGCATATAGAAAGCTAATGTGCACAGCATTTAAGAACTACAATTATCAGAACATCGTATAGATCAAAGATTTCAGATTCTCAAACTATCGCAAAACCTGCCACTTTATTATGGCCTGTTTGGATCGCCTTATTTGAACTTATCTATTGGCAATGGCATAAGCAAATGTTGAGAATGTTTGAGAGAGCTTATGGAAACAACTTATGACATGTCCATAAGCTGTTTTCAGCTTATTTGAATAAGCTCTCCAAGATAGCTTATGAAAACAACTAATAGGAAAACAATTTGACTTTAATTTATCTTTTGTTATAGAAATGACTTATACATACATAAGCATTAATTAAGTTGTTTATCCAAACCAGGCCTATCAAAACAGGGACTTAGTGGAAAATCGATTCTTTAGAGCATATAAAACAGAAAATGTATACTATGAAATGATCATTAACCAACAACACATAACAAAAGTGAATCACTGAACCAGACTTCAAATTCAATAATTTAAATAGGTCCAATAAAACCAATGCAACTAAATTAATATAGGAAAAGATGGTAGCTAGTTAAACTAGAAAGCTCACCCACTAGAATCAGAAACATCCCTGGAAATCTTCATTTTTTTGGTGGTCCCTTTATACAAATCCTCCAAATTGCAAGGCAATGTTCTCTCTATAGGTGCACTTTTCCTCGGCGCATTGCCAGATCCTTCACCAGCCGCATTCCTAAAAGAAGAGAAAAGGTCATCCCTAAACATTCCCCTCGGAAAGCCAGAAGCACCAGGATGACCGCCCATGCCGCCCATACCACCCATATCGCCCATGCCACCACCGAAGGGTCTTTGAAACCCGAAGAACTCCGAAAATATGTCATCTGCACTTCTCGGATTGAACCGGAACATAGTCGGCCCATCACTGGCTTCAGAAAATCCACCTGCACCGGGAGGAGGCACCTGCCCCTTCAACCCCTCTTCACCATATTGATCATACACAGCTCTCTTTTGCGGATCACTCAAAACCTATTCACAAAATCAAATCACTAGCAAAAACCAACAATTCCAAATTGATTCTAAATCACAAGAAAACACAAAATTTAACACCCCAACATTTCAATTGTAACCCAAATAAACAAAAAATAAAATAAATAGAAACCTCTCACCACACTGATCATGCACTCCTCTCATTTGTTGATCACTCAAAAGTCAACCTAATCACAAAAGCATAAATAAAAAAACACAAATCCTAAATCCCAAGAAAATAACTATTAAACATCCCTAAATTTCAAATTGTAACATCCAAACTCTCACAACTCCAAATAACCAAAAAACACAAAACTAAACACCCTATCATTCCAAATATCCAACCCCAAAACCCTATAATTCCAAATTATTCTAAATCACAAGAAAAACACAAATTTTAACAACACCCATCATTTAAAATTGCAACCCCAGAACCCCAATATTTCCAAATGATCCAAAATCAAAGAAAAATGCAACCTTTAACACCCCCCAAAATTTCAATATACAACAACAAAACCCCAAAAATAAAAATAAAAAAACTTTATTCACAACCCAATGAACAACATTACATAAAAGTAAATTGAAAAAGAGAAAATTGGGTATAATAAAAAATAAAAAAAAGCATACATACATCATAGGCTTCAGAGATTTGCTTGAATTTGGCTTCAGCATCTTTCTTGTTGTTAGGGTTCTTATCAGGATGCCATTTCATGGCAAGTTTGCGATAAGCTTTTTTGAGATCATCATCTTTGGCATTACGATCTACCTGAAGGACTTTATAGTAATCAACACCCATCGGAGACAGACCAAACCAGAGAACACAACAGAACAATGCGTGTGAGTCGAAAACAACAAACAATAATCAACAAGTGAAACAAAACAACAACATATCCAAATAATCGATACTACTATTTATTTTCATAAAAAAATCTATTATTTTTTTAAATATTGTGTCAAAAATATTTTTTAAAGATTTGAATAGCTAATAAATCTGTTTATATTATTAACTAAATATATTAATTATTAAATATTTTTTTGATTACAAAAATAAATTATTTATTATAACCAAAAAGAAATATCTTTAATTTTAACTCAATTGATAGAAAATGATGATAAAATTATAAGATCAAGAAGTCAGACGTCTTTGATCAAAATTTGATCATCAATCATTTTTCTTTGTGTATATAAATTTACAATAACTTTATTATTTTGTTAGTATAAATTTTCTTTGCGTATATATTTAACCCAAGAGGTGTGGTTGAGCGGTTGGGGCTCATCCTCTCTTAACCAAGGGTGGAGGGTTCGATCCTCACCGGGCATGGAGCAGCTTTAAATCTTTGGGGCAGCTATCCCACCCATCGAGGTGCCTCCAATCTAACGAGGGAATAATCACTGCGTTCGACCGGGGATACCCCGGTCTCGACCAAAAAAAATACAAAAAAATTAATTATTAAAAGAAAAAATTGTCAGTACGATTAGGTTCAGATATTATTTTTATGTTACAAAGATTAGGCTCAATTTTTATTTTGTCTATAAGTGACTTGAATTTCGGTATTTCATATTAAATGTAAGAATTTTATTTTTTGATGTATTACAATAATTTATTAGGTAATTTATTTTATTTTTTAAAATTTTGATGTGGATGATCTATATTTTATAAATTTTAAAATTTATATTTGTTACAGTGTTATTATTGATTTGTGCACCATCAAAAATCTACGAAAATATTTCACATTAAAATTAACCTAAAAAAATGAGGAAATAAAAAAGTATCATTAATTAAAATGATACTCATCATCATTTTACAATTATTCTCATGTGGATTTGCATTTTATCTCTTGGATTATAAGAACAAATTCTTATCGAAAAATTGACACATCAAAGATCCCATAAGCATGTTACCCTATTACTTAAGGGCACTTCGATGAAATGGTAAGCAACTTTTTTTAACTTAACCAAAAATCACGCGATCGAAACCAATCATGAGAATGCAGCATTGTTAAATTATCTTGAAGGATAACTTTATCACTCTTTATGGTCTTATTCAGTTCGAATGATTAATTTCTACAATTGCACACGCAAAAGATATCGGGTTCAAACCATAAAAATGTTACCCTATTCTTAGTGTAGAAAATTCAAAGATAAACCATATTGTCAATGGACAGGGAGAAACCATTGTTATTCTGAAAAAAATACTCAGAACCATTATAATTATTTGATTATATATTGACATAAAAACTACTCAAGAGAAACTACATTACATATATTTACTCCTACATGAAAATAATTTAAGAAAATGTTGCAAAGGTTGTTGCATATTGGGTGTATAGAATATAGGCGTTTGAGTTCACCAAAAAAAAAAAAAGAATATAGGCGTTTGATAATTGCTACTTAGGTCAGTCTAATAATAAGCTTTTATAAGTCTCTAACCACATGTATTAATGGAGTAGTTGAACTTTGTCTTACTCAACCTGGATGGTATGTTGTCTTGTCTTTTAAATGGCCAAGTTGCAAATCTTGGCACCTAGAATTTTAATTAGAGAGATAATAATACGTTATAAGAATGAAGAATATTTTGTATGATTGGAAATAATACTAATCGGAATAGTGTGTAAAATCTTATTTATATGTGTGCAAGCTAAAAAGCTAAATGTCAAGCATGTGATATATTACCAAAACAAACATGAGTCTAAACTAAGTTTTAACAATTTAATTAAGTTTACCTCAATACTTCTAATTAGAAATAAACAATACTTCGAATAAATTTTCTTCAAAACCAATAATGTAGCAAGTTTTTCTTTCATTTCCATTTGGAGTCTATTAGTTTTGCTTCTATAGATTACTCCATCTTGTTGACCTTGAGCTTCTTGGAGGTCTTTATCACTTAATTATCATATTCAGCTGCTAGAATAAGACATGCTATGCTAATTGATACACCAACTCTTTGACGATACATAAAATAATTATTATAATAACCTACAAAATGACAATTGCTAGCAAAAAATAGCAGCCGAAGCTCCAAGAGTGCTTTTCAATCAAGTTTTATTATTATGCCCTCAATTATCGTGGGAGCAACAAAATCACAAAATTGTCTCGTACCACATTTTTTTTCTCTCGAATAAGCCAACAATTTTATTAAAATTACATTCAAGCACGAATGTGTACACAAAAGAAACTCAACAATGTTGCAACAACACAACGAAAGAGTGGGAGTAGACATAAAATCATAGGACACACCATCCTTAGCTATAATCACTCAATCATCCTATGTTATCAAAATTGACCCGTCAACACCGTTTTCGGTGAGTTTTACTTTATGCATTGCGCTGTTTATTTGTCTTTTCATTTCCTAAGATTGCATTCTTTATTCGATTGTGATTTTTCCAATGCAGCTTCAAAACGCTTGACTGGCCTGTTAGCAAGTGACACATCACTTGCAAGTGACAAGAAATCATTGCCTTTTACTGTGAAGGCAGACCACAAAATGTTGCCTCTGATTAATTAGGTGAACTTCCCATCATCATCTTTGAACTTCTCTGCTCATTTCTCAACTCCTTTTGCATTCCCAATTACCATCATGTTCTAAACTTCAGTAGTGCTATCCTCTGTCATGATCTTCTCATCATCATCTTTGAACTTTTGTGCCTGGTCTATCATCTCTTTGATCTCTTCTCCTTTTGCATTCCTAATTACCATCATGTTTTGAACTTCAGTAGTGCTATCCTCTGTCATGATCTTCTCATCGTCATCTTTGAACTTTTGTGCCTGGTCTATCATCTCTTTGATCTCTTCTCCTTTTGCATTCCCAATTACCATCATGTTCTGAACTTCAGTAGTGCTATCCTCTATCACCACTGTCAAAATACCATTTTCATCAATGATGAACTTGATGGTAATCTCAGACCACAAAATTTTGAGAGGCGAGAAGAAAGTTGAAAGGATGCTGGTTTAGGATATTACTCCTTTCTCCCTTGGTCTGGAGAAAAAAACACCCGGTCCTCTGTACCCTTTGTCTAACTCCACCAAAGACACAAATAATGGCTTAATGCATGTGGTAATTGATAGGAATACACTTATTCCTCGGACTAAAGTGAAAAGAACCCATTATGAGAATGAGACTGAGCTTTACTTTCCAATCTATGAGGGTGAAAGTGAAAAAGTAAAGGAAAGTACTTTTCTAGGAGAGTTAAAGTTAGATTTATGCGGGCTTGCTATTAAGGAGGTGAATGAGATTACCATCAAGTTCATCATTGATGAAAATGGTATTTTGACAGTCGTGATAGAGGATAACACAACTGAAGTTCAGAACATGATGGTAATTGGGAATGCAAAAGGAGAAGAGATCAAAGAGATGATAGAACAGGCACAAAAGTTCAAAGATGATGATGAGAAGATCATGACAAAGGATAGCACTACTGAAGTTCAAAACATGATGGTAATTAGGAATGCAAAAGGAGAAGAGATCAAAGAGATGATAGACCAGGCACAAAAGTTCAAAGATGATGATGAGAAGATCATGACAGAGGATAGCACTACTGAAGTTCAGAACATGATGGTAATTGGGAATGCAAAAGGAGCTGAGAAATGAGCAGAGAAGTTCAAAGATGATGATGGGAAGTTCACCTAATTAATCAGAGGCAACATTTTGTGGTCTGCCTTCACAGTAAAGGGCAATGCTTTCTTGTCACTTACAAGTGATGTGTCACTTGCTAACAGGCCAGTCAAGCGTTTTGAAGCTGCATTGGAAAAATCACAATCAAATACAGAATGCAGTCTTAGAAAATGAAAAGACAAATAAACAGAGCAATGCATAAAGTAAAACTCACCGAAAACGGTGTTGACGGGGTCAATAGTAGCATGATTGTAGGCCTCATCGCCGATAAATCTTCCGGTCTTTGTGAAGGCAACGTAGGAAGGTATTGTCTCCACTTTTTCGGAATTCCAAAAGGCGACAGATGAGCGTGTCGTGCCCAAATCGATTCCAATGATGTTGTTGGCCTGGACAGATAATATAAGAGACAGATCACAATTAACATTATGATATGATATGAATGCTACAATAACTAACATTAAATTAAAACTAAAAGCAACTTCAACGACTCCATGTTTTCAACTGCATAAAACTATTTCCAGCAATTTCAATTTCTGGTAACAAACAGCTATTTTCAGTAAAATAAATCAACTTAAATTTCTTGTAACAAACAACTATTTCCTATAAAATGAACTCAACTGCTTTGTAACTAGAAAACCTAGTATGTGTCGTAAGTGAATGCTACAATAATTAACACTAAAGTAAGACTGAAATCATATTCAGTAAAACAGAACTCCAATTAATGTAACTAGAAAACCATTTCCAGTAAAATAAACTCCAATTTATGTAACTAGATAACCTAGTATTTGTAATTAACACAGAGTAAAACCAAAATCAACTCCAACTTTTTGTAACTAACAATCATAATCAGTAATAAGGCTGAAAAAAACTACATTTCTTCTAGCAAACTACCATTTCCACTAAAACGAACTCCAATTTTTGTAACTAGAAAACCATTTCCGATGAGTGAATGTGTGGAGTAAGGAAGAGAAAAAGGAGGCGAGATAGAAGAGGATAAGAGCTACCATGGATTTGAGATGCTTCTGGATCTACTCGAAGGCTTCGTTTGTTCGGAGAAATAAACCCTAGAGCTTCTGCTTGTGCTTCTGCTGCTCTCTTCTCAAGTCTCAACAATAACACCAAAACATTCCCAATTCATTCAAATTTCTATTTTGCCGTATTTAAACTTCCTCTTTTTTTCTTTTTCTTTCTTTCTTTCAGCCCAATCCTTTTTGAGTATGTTTTTTCAGCCCAATATATGATATGATATGATTTTATTGTTTTGGATGCATGTGTAAACAAATATTACACTTTCGATCGATGCAATTAAATTCATTCTTTCTTTCTTTCTTTTTTATTTTAATTTATTTATATGCACTGTCGTCATGTCACTGCTGTAAAATTATTATTTTATTTAATGAATGTGATATATCGTGTCTTTTTAAACACAATACATAACGTGCCAATATTTTATTTAATTCATCTATTTCTTATTATTCTCTACATAATAATTTTCTAAATTAGACTATCAAAAACACTTACTTCATTCATTTTATATCGCGCTTCTTGATTTCTATAATAAGTTATTTATCAATTACTCTCATATATTCTTAGTTAGTTTTATGCCCTCAATTATTGTGGGAGCAACAAAATCACAAAATTGTCTTTTACCACATTTTTTTCTCTCGAATAAGCCAACAATTTTATTAAAATTACATTCAAGCACAAATGTGTAAACAAAAGAAACTCAACAATGTTACAACAACACAACGAAAGAGTGGGAGTAGACATAAAATCATAGGACACACAATCCTTAGCTATAATCCCTCAATCATCCTATGTTATCAAAATTGAGTATTTTAGGGCCATTCTGAAATGTAACAAGTCAGGGCCATCATCCTCTGTCAATGTGAGTACTTTATTACTATAAGATAAAATAATATAGTATTTTTTTTCTTCCATTTAAGTCATTTTATATAAGTTATAAGTTACTCTAAAAAACTTAGCCAAATTAGTAAAAATAGCTTATAGATATATTACAAGCTACATTCGAAAGTTAAACAACCCCATGCTATCACGATTCACGAGTAGTGCTGTCAATAAACAATATTAATAATTAGTATTGTTAGTTTTGTCGAGGTAGGAATCAAACACATGACCTTACAACTTCACTCCCTAACTTATCCATGCAAGCTACCAAATCATCCAACAACTCACAAATTATTGTGCCATTCATTGTTTATATCATTGCAAAGTTTGCAAAAAAATGAAGTATATTAAAAGACGAATATATTGTTACATAAGGTATGAGTAAATACTTAAAGATGCATGTCTAAATCCTAGATACATAATGTTCAAGATTAAAGCAAGAAAGGCTCCACTAGGGGATCAATATGTCATGTATACATTCCTAATAGTAACACTGCTCTAGCAGAAAACAAAACTTAGGACCAATTACAAATAGTTTGATTCTTTGTATACCAATCTAATGTACATTATTGCACCTACAAATGTACAAAGCCAGGTCATTGCCTGATGCAAATGTTCACAACACTTTGGCACAACGCCCATTCAGCCATTTGCACATGGTGAATTCATCAATTCTGGCTCTTCATTCCGCCACTCAACAATGTTCGTTTAAGTTTAGCTTGCTGTTGATGATTCTTTGGATTTTTCTGTCATTGTGTCCTTATCTGAGTTGCTTGTCTCATCTGTTTGTGTTTGGCTAGTTTGTGACTGGCTAGATTGTGGCTGACTAGTTTGTGGCTGGCTAGTTTGTGTTTGACTAGTTTGTGGCTGGCTAGTTTGTGTTTGACTAGTTTGTGGCTGGCTAGTTTGTGTTTGGCTAATTTGTGGCTGGCTAATTTGCGGCTGATTTGAAACCTGAGTATCCGTAACGATGCCAAGAACAACCAGCACAGACCTGAATAAAAATTAAACTTAGAATCGATATTGGCAACAATAAAAGAAAACATTTCTTTCCAACGAGCAATCAATATAGTTTAGCTTCTTCAAAAAAAAAATATAGATGGGGAAAGAAACAGTAAAATTAACAGCATTATTGTGCCAAGTGATTAATTAACCTGGGAAGTGAAGATTGTATATCTGGCTGGCTAGCATGAGCAATCAATGGTGCCTTCAGTGCAGCAATTCTATTTAATGCAGCTTCCAATTGTGGTGGAGGTAGCTGCATGGAAGCGCACACCACCAGAACACATTAGAAGATAATGTTTAATTAAACAATATAAGAGCTTTCGCAAAGACCAGCAAGAAATCATGAAAGCGGCTCGAGATAGAATAAAACAGAAGGCATTTACCTTAATTACATTTTTTAATTTGTATACACACTTTTTAAATCCTTTATATTATACTTAAGTCAAATATTGGAATCTCTTAATACCCAAGAATCAAGCTCTAGTATTGAATACAATCAAAGTTCTAAAATATCTTCTAAGCATACAGTACAGACCATGCAATTCTCCCCACTTCTTCTTAAAATATAAATATTCATCTAACAGCAGCAATATTACAAGTATATTGTATGATTTTGTTTTTGTATGATTAATCTGGGGTAAATAATACTCTTCCACTATTTAAAAAGGAAATGTAGAAAACTCTCATGAACTGGTTTATAATAAAGTACAATTTGAGAATAAGGGAAGGCTAGGCAGTATGTTGAAATCTATCCATTGAGTTGTATCCAAATTGGTGCTACTGTTGTTAAACAGAATACAAACCACAATGAACAGTAACAATTGTTTTACCGGTATTAACCAGTATACTTATGTTATTTTACCACTGACAGTAACAATTGTTTGTAAATCATTTTTAGGCCTGACAGATATGTCAGCACCTTGTTAAATCTTCTTACATGCTACTGATAACTGATATTTTCATCCTTTATTTTAATGTTCATTCTCATACAAAATAAGCATGTAAAGGTGGAGTGTTGAACAAAGCCAATAAACACTTTATAGAACATCATATGATGGAGACAAGAGCTTAAGACTATGCAAACACCAAACAGTTACAGATGATAGTAAGTTCTTGATAAATGATAATACCTGAAGCAAAACACCAAATGATTGAGGTTTCGTCAATTGCAAACACTTCAAGAATCCCACCCACAACTTTGGGTACTTCCATATCTACAGCAACTCATTTAGTCATGCATATGTACACTGAACAGCTGAGTGGATTATCAAAAACAAAATTGATCAAATAATAATCACCTGTTTCTTCACAAGGCGAGCAAGAATCCCCATGATAAAGTCCACCTGTAGAAATTTATCCAAGTCAATAATTTGTACAAATATATCAAATTTAAATCAAACAATAAAAACATAACAAGGAATGATGGTAGATTTTTAATTGGAAAATAAGGACCAGATTGCAAACGATGTATATGGGATTTCAAAACAGTTCTGTACACTAAGCAATCATTACTGATCAAATTTCTAAACTCTGTTAACAACAAATAATCAAACATGTTTCTTTGGATTATTGCATTTCTTTGTATAAGTAAAGCTTCTCACCAGTGTTGGAAAAGCTCCTATTGCTTGTAATACTGTACGCATGAACAGTAAAGGAAGAGGAATTTGCTCAACCTGCAGGGAAGACCATTTGCTGAATGAGATAAAACTATGATTGATATGCTTTCCAATTATATAAAGTAATTTCAGCATAACATACCAATTGATTCAAAACTTTGGCAAGAACTTCTTGGGTAAAAGTTTGCCGTTGCTCAAAGCAAGCATTGCATGCATCAGTTACCTGCATGTAGACACTTCAGTTATGCAAAACCTATCTCGATTTCTCGAATAAGCATGACGCACAAACTCAATCATCATAAAAGCCCAACCTTTTTTAAGGGAATTCCATCTCTTTCTGGATCAATTCCATGAATAGCAATTAATACTTCAGCTGGTGTAAGCACTGGACCAGATTGTGATGATCCCTGTATAAGAATTTTTCAATTAATTCAGTAACTAAAATGTGTTCCAGTTCAGAACAATATTTTTCTTATTAGAACATTGTAGAGGATACTTCCCACCATACCTGCAATATGCGACCAAGTGCTCCTTGAAACTTATCCGAAGGCAGGTTAACAATGTTGGGAAAAACCGGCATTACCTATTAAAAGAATTGTTAAAAACATATTCACCAAATGAAAAATAAAAAGATACTTAGAAAGTAAAAAAAAAAAAAAAAAAAAAGACAACTGAAAAACAATTCTTACATGATCCATCTTCTTAATTTGAATTCACATTACAATTTTACTAAAAGAGTTGAATTTATACCCAAATGTAAAGTAAGATATAGGAAGTACCTCATCTTTAGGTAGGAATGGCAATATTGGAATAAGAACCTCTGCATCCTGTAGAGGACCAAACAGGTATTAGGCAGGCTCCTCAGTTTCACTACAAAACTTATAGGGCAAAATTAAACATACCTTAAGTTTTGAATCATGTAACCTTTTCACAGTAAATATCAATTCCTTAGACGGAATCGCACCATCAGTGAGTGTATGCAACACCTGACATGGCCAAAGTAAAATATCAATACTCAAACTAATACCAAGAGATTCTCACTAGAATTATACGGTAAAATAGTATTCAATATATTTATTAAAATTTTAACATTTGCAAAAAATTACAAGGTAAAACAGTAAACCTGCATTAGGAGATTCTCACTTCCATTTGGGGGATCTGATATAATTTCAAGGAGATGTGAAGATGAACCCAATGTACGCACTAGTATGGGAATCTGACGATGAATAGCCTGCGCCATACAATTAATGACATAAACCTAGTGACCAAAAACAAATGGTTAACAATATTTACTAGAATACCATATGTCAAAATATGAAACCTGCTTTGCTGCTTTTGATGTGCTTCTGTAGATCACAAATATTTCACGAAAGAGAGAGTGTTTCTGTCATCACAAAGCATCAACATAAGGTACTTTTTATCAAACAACTAAAAGTAAGTTACAGAACAGGCAAGAAGAATCTGTCAACATATATAAAAAATATCTCATATTATCTTGATTGCATCTCCAACCTAGATCATCTCATAGGACTGGTCCCTATATTGACCTATTTCCTTATTTAGTTAAGAATCTAGGATGGAATCTAATACTGTATATTGGAATATAGAATTTAGGCAAGACATGAGAACTATCTAAGCCATACAAAAATATTCTTTGCATATACATCTATTCATTGTGGGATCTCACATTAACAATGTAAAAATCCCCATGATTTTTCTGTTCTTGTTATACATAAATCGCAACCCCCCACGCGGCTCTCTCATTCTCAAGTTATCTCTTTGTCAATGGGGTTTTCTACTTGCTACATCGGCAACCAATCTAAGATCCTTATATCAACACTTGTCCAAGCAATCTGGTCCTGTATATCCCAAAAGCAATTTGGTTCGGCTATTCCAGAAGGGACCATGGACAATCCTAAAGATATAGTATGGCTCTGGCTATTTCAAAAAAGCAGTTTGGCCCTAGATTTCTTTAAATGATAGTTTGTCCTAAATCCTAACTTTTATCCCAGATGCAGTCCAAACTTGACTTTTCAAATGTATTTTATAGCCTCTCCTTTCTCCAACATCAAATTACATTTTTTTGGTATTTCTCTATTATCAATGGGTGCATTTATAACAAGGTCAAAGTTAAATGCGTTTCAGCTTGAAGGAAAGTGTTAGAGTATATGAAAAATATATTATACCATTTTTATTATATCTCAGTAATTTGAAGTATCACATACATAGATTATATCTCTTAGATTGGTCTCCATATCTCCTTATATATCATGATTTGATTCCTTTTACCATCAAATTAAAAGTCTTAGTACTATCAATAATGATAAGTGCCATTTTCGTAATACCCAAAATATCATTCATTTCCTGTCAATATAATTTTATTTACTTTTCCTCCTTCAATAACGGAAGCGGAAGGATTACCCCATATAATTCAATCTGTATATATACTAGGAAACAACACAGTACCTTTGTGCACAAGGCAAAATACAGTGACATGCCCCTCTGAGCCTCAGAAACTGAAAGTGATGAGGTGCCCTCAGATGCGCATGATTGCCGATTATCTGAGACATCCTTAGTACTGGCACTTGGTTCATTTGTAAGCTTTTCAATATCAGGTCCCTGTATAGGATAAGGGAAAAAGAAAACTAGTATATCTAGTTCAACAAAAATATTGCAAGAGCCTGCTGCTAATAGACTTTACTGAAATATTAAAATAAAATTCATAAAAATGTGAATACCTTCTGTGAATCAGCAATGGACCCTTCAGCATCAGTTGTTTCAGAAGCATCACGACTCATCACTGAGAACAACATTTCCTTCGCGAAATCTTCTATTTGCTTAGAAATTGGTGATAAAGGATAAAGTTTATTTGCTACCTACAAGATATGAAAGTATAAGACAGGTGCTTTTATGCAGTCAATTGAATTCTTCAACAGGAAAATATGCTTAAGTACCAGTCGTATTGCTTTCATACGCACTTCTTCCAAGTGATGCACTGCACTCTTTCAATGGAAAAGATAAAAGGATCAAAGAATAGATGGTTAGACACAGAAATTTACTAATAGTAAGGGAAGCAAGGTTTGAACATTCAGTTTAGCCTCCTTTTTTAAGGACAGTAATCACAGCTACACAGAGAAAACACCACAAATGTTTAATATAAAAAGTATGAGAAAAACCTGTAAAGCAATTTTTAAACAAGCATCTCGAATAGGAGGCCTTAGAAGAATCAAACTCCATACAGCACTTAGACCTTGAGTGACTCTGTCCGCATTCAACGTGTGTGATTCATTTTCAGCTTTATCCCCATTTCCAGGAGAACACATGTTCTCTAAAATTTTTAAAACAGATTTTGGCAAATAAGGAGATTCACCGAGCAGTTTGCTTAAGGATTTATCCGAAGGTGGAAAAGAATCTCTAAGTGCTTCTGCCTGCATTAGAAGTGAACCAAAAGCTCAACTATTGCCTTGCAAATGGATAAACAAGAAAGAGATTAAAAAAAAAAAAAAAGTAACAGACCACTGCTAGGAAGAATGTTTCATATACAGAAGCTGCAGTTGTGGAAGAAAAGAAGTCAGGCTCCACTTCAGCCTCACCAAATAACCTGTAGAGGACACGCAATGTCAACTCATGTCCCTGACACACAAGGCACTCATTGTCAGCATCTGTGGATTATTAACAAATGCAGATGGCACATAATATTTGCTAACTTCAATTTATTTAAACAACAGTATCTTTAATTAGTTCAGGAAGAATACAAGTTGACTGGATTTATTAGTTAACACTTAACATGTTCTTCGTATATTGTTAGCTCTACAAACGACAGTATCCATTATACTTTTAGTACATGGCTTACCAACCTAATACATTTAAGCGGGCTCTTTTTAGATTTTAAGCATAAAGTGTGGCAAAAATTTCTTTCTGGGCAAAACAAATCACATGTTACAAAATGAACCCCATAAGTATAACAAGACACAATCTTAATAAAAATATCAAGCAGTAATTAACACATAGGACAAGCGCTTACCTCGTGACTAGAATAATCAATCAAAATATGCTTTTGTAACAATTTCCATGGGTCTAATTCCAAAGGAGACTGCATGATGAATGAAAAAAGAAAAATAGTTACATTCCACACTTTTAAAAAGTCTTGAATATACTAGTTACTATGCCAAGCACTTAAACTCATTTGTCATTACACAACTGAAAAGAAAAAACCTGACATTCTTGATAAGTTGGAATTTTTACCTCGACTCCTAAATAAGCAAGTATCGAAAATCGAACTTTTGAGCCTCCAGTTAGAGATATTTGCTTATATGCATCAATGATACGCATAAAACATGATATTTGCAAATGATCCTTTTGTTCATCTGCAAGATCAACAACTGGAGCAATCATCTTTGGCAAGACTAGACGAGAAGGCAACACAACTGAAGTAGCCGTTGAGGACACCAAGCTATTGACATCTGTAGCAACTGCTTTTGGGCTCAGCTCTTCAGATTTATCTGCTGATACTGATGGAACTGAGTTCAAAGGTGACCTATTATCCATACTCGTAACTTGCTCTTGGCTGGCATCTTCTATTTGCATGTCAGTAGAAGTCAACAAGGAAGGAGCCAAAGTTTCTAACAATGCATCATTTCTACCAAAAGAATCCAGGCCAGGGATTCCACTTTCTATGTTGCCAACATCATCTAAGTCAGAAGGCAGAGATGTGCTGACATTCTCCACTCCAGGTATACAAGTATCAGAAGATGGAAAATCAGTAGGTGATGGTGCATTTTGAGATGAAAGAATCATGCCAGAATGCACAACACTACTATCTACTCCAGGTGAAGAAATTTCTTCCTCCCCATGAGACTTCTACAATATTTGTATACATCAAAGTTTTAGTCAGAAGATAACTATCAGAAATAAACAATAGAAATGTGAGGTATAAAAAAACACCAAATGCATAAATTATACCACTACATCATTGGACACTGATTGATGAGCATGAAGAAGTGAAGCAACAGGCGGGAAAGTACTAGAAAGTGACATAACACCAGCCACAAATGATTGTGGATATTTAGCCTTGTCATGAGAACCAAATATACTAATCTCATGCAACTGTTCATCATTTCCTTCAGCATTAGGGAAATTTGGGGGTAGATAACGCATATTTGCCATCACCACCTCAGCTAATAAGTCAGCAGAAATACTTGAGATAAGAATTTCCAAAGACGCAACAGCCTTTTCACCTTGAGCAACCAAAGCACCAAACATGGCAACAAGCTGCTGTACCGGTCCATTATCGACATCTCCTTTTGAAGATGCTGGTACAGACGAAGGCGTGCCATCCTGTATGTTGGCAGTACCTTCATCTAACTCCTTTTTAGGTTTTTTCAAAAAATCGGTTGTTATTCTAAGACGTTTTCCAGGAACATCTGCATCTTCAGCTAAATCACCACCATTTTGTGATCCTGGTCGTTTTCGTATCAGATTAATATGCCCTGAATCAAACGAACTTCCTGCCGCATCCTCTTCCTGTAATAATGATATTATGGTCATCGACAATTGAAAATTAAACAATTTGCGAAAGATTTCTTTTAGTTCACAAGATTTTTTAAAACTTTCTCATATCCAACAAAACAACAGACGATACTGGTTACCTTGATAACTGGGTGATAATCCTCCTCTCTCTGTAATATACATCCATTACTTGCAGAGATTGGATGGAACACCTGATCAGCCTTCCCTTCAGACTGCACCTCCCTCAAGGCACCTGCCAAACGATCTCTCCACTTCAAAAAAAAAAAAAAATTCAGTCTATGTGTTCTCGTTTATAAAGTATATAAGCCTCATTCCAGGAAAAAGTAATAAGATTGAAAGTATCTATTTTGATATTTTTAAACTCCCATTTCATAAACAATCAACTTCATAGTTTAAACATGGAAATGGGAAAATCAGTGCATTGACATTTACCCAGACATAAATACATAATATAATGCCATAAGTTTTCAGTCTGCTACAATGTAACATTTCATTTTTGAGACAATTAATGCAATGTTACACATTTACAAATAAAAGAGTTGGTTTTCCAACTTCAAAATAGATACTTTGCAAAACGAGTCTAATTGTTGGCTTATCCTTATTTACCAGCCATTGTAATTAGTAGGCCAGTTGGTTGCAGTGGGTTGGAGGCAGGGTAGGTGAGGTTGCCTGACCATTGAATTTTGGCAGATTAGAGGCAAGGTAGGGCAGGTTGACTCATGCATTTTAATAATGTATTCCTTTTCTCAAGGTTTTTTTAAGGCACAAACCTAATTTTTATTCTTCTCTGATTTCTATCACTCACATGAATATAATCTTCAAATTTTATCTTCAATTTACAGAAACAGAAACCCACCCATGATTTGATTCGCCATTCTCTCTGACCCATCCACCCACAATTGCACCCACAACAGCAGAAAAAGTAGGGCCATGCCAGAGTTAAGGACATAGTACTTTTATGAATAATTATGATTTCAGGCTTCAGACTTGGATAGCGAACGGGTTAAGCCTTTTTTTATTGATGGACGGTCTTTTAAAGGTCAACTAAAATTCCTGCACAATGCCCAGAACTACTGCTCATATCCCATTGTACACCAAATGAACCTTCAATTAGCTTATTTCCTACCACTGATTCACTTGTGAATACCCTAAGTCTACCTTATTTATTCCTGACCATTTTATTGGCATTCATCAAATGACTTAGAAGGCCCCAATGTGTTTAATGGTGTATGGCAGTTCATGGCAGCAAACCAAAAATCATCCATGAAAACATATGGGATGGTATTGTGCTTTATGTGGGTAGAAGTATGGTTTTCACAATAAAAATATTGCACACAAGCACAAAATGCACTTCAAAAGCTGCAGGATAGATATAATAAAATATAAACTAATGTGATATAACTCAACATTTCTGCACAAATAGTTCAAATGGAGATCAGACCATAAAAAAGGAGACGAGAGAAAAAGAAAGAATGCAAAAGAGGAGGAAAAAGTTGACACTCAGATAAAATATTGAAAACTAGAACTTCACATTAAGATTAAACAATCAAGATATCAAGAATAAATACCGGGGCAGCACTTGGATGTGTACATTTTGTGCACGTAAGAAAGGCCTTCTTTAGAGCAAGATGCGCTGCAGACACACAGACCCCATTAACAACAGAGGTTGAGGGTTCCAAACTGAGCAAAACTGGCAAGATGCGGCCATAGAATGCAGGCCTGTCTATTGCAATGGCTGAAAGGCTGGGAATAGACCAAAGAGGAAGTTAACAGTAATAAAGTAGGATTTGAAGAAAAGATTTTTACAAACAGCATTAACATTTAACAGTGATCAGTAATTGCACACATTGAAAAAATAATCTAATACAGCCGTAAAACAATCCTCAATTTAGTGTCAAACATTGCAAAATAAATATTTTGGTTTGCTTCCAACCAAAACCCAGTCATTTTTTTTCTCTCTGCATGCCTATGTAGCCATTAACAAGTTTGTGAGGGTAGAATAAACAAATATTAATCACCTATTCATCATGCATGTATCATCAGGAAGTGAAAACATAATATTCTCTTTGTGTGCGCATGTAAATAGGGTAAAAGAGAAAATATTAGTCATCTGATTATATTATGCACGTATCAGCACGATAACAACACAAGTCGTGTGACTGTTAGGCAGTCACTTCGGGAAGAAAATCAACAGGCATAAAATAATTGAATGAACACCTTTTAATTAGCACAATAATTGCAGTGTGTGTGTGTGTGTTGCGTGTGTGTGTGTGTGTGTGAGAGAGAGAGAGAGAGAGAGAGAGATGAGCAAATATTTAGATCCTGAGGCCATGAAAGAAAAGTTCCAATACCTTTTAATTAGCACAACGATTACTGAGTTACTAAGAGACTTCACAGTTGGAAACCTAAGTTGATCAAGCAAGAGACCCAAACTTTTACTGGCTTCCATCGACAAATCTCCAATGTTAAGTGCTGGATGATCCCGCCTCAGCCATGATATATTAAATACCGGTGGTTTTCCTATACAAAAAAATTGAGAAGCCATGTAAGTGGCTGATTTCAGGTTTACGATAACAACAGATTGGCCCAAACTTTTTTGAAAGAATGATGATATTATCCAACCAAACTTGAAACATAATACCTTCATGAGAAGTCGGTTCTGTAGAACCATTAGGATCAAGTGTGTAAAGACGAATAACTGCTTCAACAAACTTCAGTGCCAGCAGCTTTGCTCCACTCCTTCCATTCTTTTAAATACGTTATAGAGTACAACCATCAGACAATATACAATAATAGCACATAATTTCATATTATCAAAACAGCAATTACTTACTTGAAACGCTATTGAGTATACTTTGTCTTTGAATTTAATCATCCATTCCCATGCAGATTCAACTGCACTGTCTAATTCACTAGAATATAAACCCTGGAATAAAATAAAACCACCAAACGAAACGTTACAACAACAACTTGCTTCATCCCGTCAGCAATCAGTTACAACAACAATCAACTGAACTAAAAGCTTTAGAAAAAAACTTAATTACCTGAATTGCGATTTTCTCGAGTGTGGAACTAAACAAATTAATCCCACACAGTATAGCTTGGCGAACAACAGCCGGCGTATCATCATCCAAAACATCAATCATCACAGGTACAATATCAGGCAAGAATTCAGTGTTATTCAATCCAATTTCACCAACCATCCTTCAATTACAAGAAAAAAAATTAAATTTTTGCATCAAAATTCAAATCCAAACACCAATGCAATGCAATCAACAATGTCGAAAAACTATAAAACAAAAAAAGTGAATAATTGACATACTCGGTGACAAATTTACGAACAGGACTAAAACGATCGGAGAGAAAATCGAAAAGTGAAGGAAGGAACTCAGTGAGAATAACAGGATCTTCCTGAGGAAGTTCATTCTTCAATTTGCGCAATAATTCAAGCTTTGAAGGTATATTAATGGCTAATTTGGCTGAATGTATGAGACTTGCGAGCTTTTCGCGCGAAGTTATAGCCATGGATTTTCCTACCATGGTTATAGAGTGGAATGGGAATAAGAAGAAGATGAAAAACCCTAGTTTTTGAGAATTTGCATTGAAATTGAGAACGAAAGAGGATGAATTTAGTTATCTAGGGTTTATGAAGAAGAGGGAGAAGGGGAATTGTTTGAAATTGCTAAACGCAGGTTTGACAGTGTATCACCATTGTCGTTTCGTTAAGAGAAACGGGTCGGGTTATTATTAGATCCAAACTATGGGTGTGGTATTGAGAGTTTGTATGAACAACACATAAAAAAGGCATGTTTATTTTTATTTTATTTTGGTGAACAAAAAGGGCATGTTTTATACATGATTATGATATGATTTTATTGAATCAATGAGATGAGATTTAGTTAGAGGATAATACTATGCAATCTTGGTTAACAAATATATTTTACAAAGAAGTTCGTATTTAATTCATTAAAACAAAAAATTTGTATTTAATTGTTAATATTTGTATTTCTATTAATAATAATTTGGAGATATCGTCTATGTTGAGTGAGAGGGAAATTTTTTTTGATAGGATAACAAGAATGCATGAGTGTTATGTGTATGATGGAAAATAATAGAAGTGTTTAAGTATTTGGTGATCGTTAATGGAGGATGAAGTAGTTGATGTAAGTTTTTTTTAATTATAAGTGGGGTTTATTTTAAGGTTAATTGTAAGTTTAAAATGAGGGCGTAAACAAATGAATACGCTAGAAGTTAGAAAATAAATCTTGGTACATTACTATATACATGAAAATAAGAACCCATCATCAATTCAAATATTTGTTAAAACAATATGTCCAATGAACATATGTAATATACTCCCTCCGTCCCATTATATAAACACTTTTACTACAAAAGTCTAGTCTCAAAATATAAGTCTCTTTACAATTTACTAGCTACATTTATTACTTTTTTACTTACACATACCCCTAATTATTACTACTAAGTTGCATTGAAATACAAAAATTGTAAAGGGGCTTATATTTTAGGACTAGACTTTTGTAGTAAAGGTGCTTATATAATGGGACGGAGGGAGTACAAGAGAAAAACTTAATCTTATTAACAGAGAGTGATTGAGGGTTTGTTTGATTTTGTTCTTGATCTTTGATTTTTAAAATTGGTTGTAAGTAACCTTGATAAACTATATTTTAGAGCAAATATTTGATATTTTCTGTAATTAAGTTATTGATGCGAAGTACTCCCTCCGTTCCATTATATAAGCACCTTTACTACAAAAGTCTAGTCCCAAAATATAAGCTCATTTACAATTTTTGTATTTCAATGCAACTTAGTAGTAATAATTAGGGGTATGTGTAAGTAAAAAAGTAATAAATGTAGCTAGTAAATTGTAAAGAGACTTATATTTTGGAACTAGACATTTGTAGTAAAAGTGTTTATATAATGAGACGGAGGGAGTATCTACCAATTAAAAAAATAACTAATTTTTCCAAAAAATCTAACTTAACACATCTTCTCCCGCAAACACATTTTTATTCACAAGATTTAAATTCAAAATTTTGCTTAAAAGGATACAAATTTAGTTTAACTTGCAGTTGAAGATATGTTCTATTTTTTGACACAATTGAAGATATGTTGTTGTTTGTTTCAAAAGAAAATAAAAAATAACATAACCATATGATTATTTAGCAAAAATAAAATTGCTTGATCTTTAATAAAAATATTTTTAAAAATATGAGATAAAAATAAAATAAGGTCAAAAGAAGATAATGTCTTTGAATCTTCATGGATAGATTGATATAAAAGCAAGTAGCAAACAAACCAAAAAGAAAGCTCACAAAGCTAATGTGTATGGTTCTTAATGGTAAGTTCTCATCATCCAAAATAATTCAATCAAATCCTTCATAGCATCACAATATGGCAACACATTTGAACAATCTATTCAAACCTTCAATTCTAAATCACAAGACACAACAAAAGAACAACCTTTTCACTACAACCACACAAAAAACCAAAAGATTTCAAGTTATTATCAATGCAACATCCAATAATATAAGTGCTAAACAACTCATACAATCTGGTTCAATAAGAAATATTTTGCCAAAAGATGCTTCAACAGTTATGAGCTCAGAAGGTTTCATTCTTCTTGATGTTAGACCAAATTGGGAGAGGGAGAAGGCATGTGTGAAAGGGTCATTGCACGTGCCAATGTTTGTTGAAGATAAGGATAATGGTCCTTTAACTTTGCTTAAGAAATGGGTTCATTTTGGTTACATTGGTGCTTGGACTGGTCAATATCTCACTACTTTTAACTCTGAATTTCTTAGTCAAGTTGAAAATGTTGTTCCTAGTAAAGACACCAAGGTTCTTGTAGCATGTGGAGAAGGATTGAGGTAAGTATGTCATGTGGATAATTTTTATTTTCAGAAATATGGTTTAGTTATGATTTATGAAGGACAAACACTCTTTAGATTAGATATATTCTGGTTCAACACTAACACACGTTACATTGAATTCTATCATTTTTTGAAATTATCGGTATTAATATGTCCGTGTATGTGTTGTGTTCGGTATCTCTTGCATGTGCTTCATAGTTATTATTTATATTATTTTTGTGTGCAAAATTTCGTAAGAATGTGTGTGACTTTTTATAGTCCATCTTCTTGTACTAAAAGAGCAAGTTTCAATTTTCAATAGTTTAACTTTTAAACAATATATAAGTTATGCTATTAAGATGTTAGAGATTAATTAAATTCATATAATTCATATGTTTTAGGACTGTTTATGATATTTATATATAGGATTAAATAGAAGTGAGTGATAATTTTTATTCTACAATATCATACATTAAGTCATATATCTTATAGCATATGGACAACTAGATTATTATTGTGACAATATAAAGAAAAACATTGGTTGGTTTTTTGCTGAGTGATTCATCATCAGGTCAATAACAGCAATTTCAAAGCTATATAATGGAGGCTACAAAAATCTTGGATGGTTAGTTGGAGGCTTTAATCGTTCACAAGACAATGATTTCTCAGAAATAGAAGGAAAAGAGAAGCTGAAGTATGCTACAATTGGAGGAGCCTCTTACTACTTTCTTCAATTGCTCATACTTTTGCAGAGCGTGAGTAAATAGTTATTTTGGTCTCTAAATGTGTGATGTACTCTCAGTCTATCATCATGGCGCGTCTAAATGCATAATGATTTCAAAAACATTCTTAAGTGTGTTTTCTAGATGATGCGTCAAGTGAAAGACATATTCGATAGTCAAAATAATTACTTTAAGACACATTTGACGATCAAATTGATTAGTAAGAAACATTCGAGGATATTTTTGTAATTCTGATATATTTATAGATTATAATGACACCATCCGATATATTCAAGGACCTACATTTACTAAATATCCTATTAGTATATCTTTTTGATAATATTCATGAATGTGTACACTATTGAACTTGTATTCCTCTGTGGCCTTGTGCCCTTGTTGCAAGCACATTAATTGCTTCAATTTCAATTTAATTTGATTTTGCAATTTTGTAAGTATTTCTAACAGGTTCTTATATTTCACATGTCAATGATGTCATGTATGCATTTACAGAAATGAGTAAGAAACATGAAATCCATGAAAATATAGAAAGAAAAGTTTAACAATAAATTGTATTGATAAAAGTGGGAATAATATATACAAACGAAGAAGAATGGTTTCAAAATGAGTTTAATCCTATAGTTTTTTTTTGGTTCATAGAGGAAGGAGCTCTAGTAGTCTAAAGTTCGAAGTGAATTCTGTCATCAAGAAGTTCCAATATTCTCTCAAACGCAGTTGCGAGTCTAATCCTATATATACTTTATATATATACTTAACTTACTAAACTTGTATACTAACTAATTAATAAATTCTACTAACTTTTTTTTTTTTTGAGAACACAAATTCTACTAACTATATTCTCAAATCTCTACCATTAATTAGAAAGCTAATAATTATAAATTAGTGATGAAACAAAAAAACTGATAAACACATACCAGTAAATATTAAATTGATACCACACATTCTCATAGGAACACAACTTGAACTTGTTATTATTTCCAAAAATAGATTAACAAAGCAAACCAACACTAATTAAATCATACAAAATGGAACCTCAAACACACAAATAAAACAGCAACACGTAAAATACTCTAACAAACAGATCATCAACAAGAATATAAGTATATATTTGACAAACTTAATGAAAGGTAAATATCAAAGAAAATTTAGAGCAATTTTGTGTCATTTTGTAGATAAACAATATTGAATCAAATTAAGCATTCTCATCACCAAATTTTAAAATTAAGATCTGCAATCATACTTATAGCTGCGCCAACAAGGCTTTTGAAATTATTGCTACAGCATCACAAACAATTGCAGCCACATTAATCGTAATTTTTTGGTAATATCAAAGACGCGCAGTTGCATAAGACGTGACCGCGACTTCACAATGTCAAATTTCATGTCTTATGAGATTCTTCGATGTGATTCAGAGAAAAAACATCATAACCCAAGAAGGAGCATAAGATTTTTAATCAAGATTGGATGGACTTTTGTGGGATATTGTAAGAGAGGATGGTACATGATTAGAAAGCACCTTCAAATTTGAAGCAATTTATTTATCTCAATGTCATCTTTTGGTAATTGCTCCTTAGCTAGCTATTACATGTTTGAATTTGGCAGAATTTGGCATAAAACATGGCTCTTGCATATGCGAAAAATGGCCTATATATTTTCATTATGCGAAAAATGGTTGTTATTCTTGTTGATGTTCCTCTTGTTTGTGTCAAGTCTTATCTTTTTTTAAATGTAACAGTTGTTGATTCACAAAAGAAAGAAAAAGAATAATGCAGAAGAGAGAAAAAAAAAAATAGATAATTGAGATAAGGATAAAATATAGAACATGAAAGAAACGACCCAGATCCCCGAAATATTACATTAGAAGCACTAATATCAAAAATATTTTTTTTGACAAAATGCTTATAATAACCCTAATATTCTTGCAGAATTTATAGATGAACAATTAAAGAATAAAATTTCATTTCGTAATGCAATTCAAAAAGCTATTGAATTAGCTGAACATGCAAGTACAAAAGCAATTCAGGTACAAATTGCGGGATGTATTGACGAAAAAGAAATTGCTTGTACCGAATATATCAGAGAAGGTGGAGTTCCTCTACAAATCATTTGAGCTAAAATATTGTTCCTATCCGGTTCAAAATATTTGTGGAATATTAAGAATCAAAGTTTGTCAATCCACTGAGTTCAAATATTTAGAAAACCCCAATTTCTCTCAAACAACAATCAAATCATTTATTGTAAAAAAAAAAACCAATCAAAATCATTTTAGTAGGAGCAATAAATTATTATTTTTACTTGTATTTATAAATAAATAAAATATAATAAAAAATAATTTTTTTTTCTACCGGGCTTCTCTTTTTCATACACAAATTAACGATTGGTAAGGATTTTACATTTTATTTTTGAAGAGCAGAATCTATCTGAACTGAAAACTCCGACACTTCAATCATTTATTTTTTAGAGTAAAATTTTAAGTATTAGAATATATTTCCTCCGGTCTCAAATATAAGTAAAATTTAATCAAAAAAATTAATGTAATTGATGCAAATTTTATACCATATACATTAATTTTTATTGACTAAATTTTGTTTAGGTTTGAGACAAGAATAATACTTGACCAATCTCTTCGATCATCATCTTCGATATAAAATAACTTTATATCTCTGAACCAATTGTTCC